>JALYBT010000044.1:0-351408 GCA_023510015.1 Pestalotiopsis sp. LF_19_12 | reverse complement strand
ACAAGGGGGTCCTTTTCACCCCCATTACAAAGAGACATTTCCATCGCGCAGAAAGAAAAATCATGCCGATACGACCTGAACGCCTTGCGAGAAGCAGTAGGAAAAAGACAAAAAGACGTGCTATCCGGAATCTCTTCGGACAGCGCAATTGGGCATCGGCCGACGAGTATGTTTTTATCGCCGAGCTTGGTGATTAGAGTACATCCGAGTTTCAGGGCAAGAGTACCATTACAGTCCGAGCTTCCCGAACAGCATGAATGGACGATAATCGTCCGAGACCCTCGATGAGTAGAAAGGAAAACGAGTATGAGAGCAGAGCACTGGCACAATCAGATGATTGGCCATGTCGCCAGTATCCTACTTCCAAGCATTGCGAGAACCGAGGGTTCTGTCTCTGACGGCCAGCACGGGCTTGGTAGGAGACCGGATATAGGCGCCAGCATCTTCTCCATTGTCGGTCGTTGTGAATACGTGTCGGTGCGGTTGGCCATCCTGCAGGGTGGTGTGAACCTTTTGATTCACCGGGATCATCTCGTGATTTAGATTCCAGCCCGCGCGCCGGGCCAGCTCGGCCACGACGATGTCGCAGTCGCCCAGCAGGTCAATGTCAAAGTCGATGTGGCCCACAGGCGTTCGCGAAATGTAGATGGCGGGAATGTGAGGCGGCAGGCTGGGCACGACCTCGGAGACGGGCGAAACTTTGAGCGACGTTCCGATGACGATGACCAGATCGGCCAGTTCCATATCATGCCTCAGCCGGTCGTGAAACTCGTCGGGCAGGTTCTCCCTAAAAAACGTAATGTCCGGCTTCATGATGCCGGCCTCGGGGATGTTGAAATCGTCGTCGTCGTCGGTGTCGTCCGAGTTGTACCGCGAGCGCCTGCCAGACGAAGATCGCTTCTTGCCGCGCTTGCGCTTGGACGTGCCATTGGCGCGCAGGTTCGTGATACACTTGTCGCACCGCGGGATCCTGCTGGCCTTGATGTCGGCAAAGATGGTCTCGCCCGGGACCTTGTAGCCGCACTTTTGACAGGTGGCCTTGGCAAACGAACCGTGGCACTGCAGGAGCTTCTCGGGCAGGATGCCGGCGTTGGCCTCGATGTTGTCAATGTTCTGCGAGTAGTTGGTGAGCAGCTTGCCCTTGGCCTGGAGCATGGCGATGAAGGCGTGCGTGGGCGTGAACTTCTTGGTCGTGGGCAGGATGTCCTTGGCGACCGTGTAGAAGATGGTGGGATCCTGGCGAAAGACCTCAATGTCAAAGACCTCTTGAGGGTCGTTGATGGGCAGTCCCAGATTGGCCAGCTGGGTGTAGAGACCGGTCTGCGCGGAACGGAAATCGGGAATGCCCAGCGAGGTCGAGATTCCCGCGCCGGTCAAGACGATGATGTTCTTGGCGGACTGGATGAGGTCGGCGGCGTCGTCGACCGTGTTGTAACTCATGAGCTTGGCCCGCTTGTTGAGCTCGCGTGTTATCGCCAGGGTCAGCAGCGAATAGTACTTGTCATCCTCGGCGCCCTCGAGAAAAGGCGGCGGCCGCACACCAAATGCGGTGAGGAGGCGTTTTGCCGTGATGCTCCCATTGAACAGGGTGTGTTTCATAAACTCTTCCGGTCCATGCGAGCGTAGCATTTGCCGATACCTCGTGGCCTCATCAGGAGTGCACGCCTCGGGATCTGTGTGTTGGTTAGCAGACGATTCAAAAATTCAAGGTAAAGGGTGGTGATTAATTGGGGGGTTCCAGCTAGTTCCGAAGAATCATCGTGGTAGAGGTAAATAAATTAAATTGGGGGGTGGGCTTTACCATCTTTGAAGGCCGTGTCGTCCGAGAGGTCCTCAATAATGTCCTCGTAGAGCGACTCGTTCTCCCAAGAGTCGCCGAGGTCGTGCACGCGCTGCTCAAACTCGGACAACTGTGGCTCTTGGTTGTGCAGTGCCTCCTTGCGACTGAGATGGCTGACTTGTTGATCGTCGTCTATCGCGACCTGCTGGATTTTGATCTGCACCTTCTGTTTCGCTGACGCTGCCGCCGCCTTGTTTTTTGTACCGGACCCTTTGGGCCGGCCACGACCGCGCTTGACGGGGACGGGCAGAGGATCCATCATGGCGGGAATGGCTGATGAAGAGGATGAGTAGTGCGAAGAAAGAAAGGACGAGAGACTTTGTGTGACAGTCTGAAATTTGTTTGGACGAGGATGGGAGGTTGAGAGGGAAGACGAAAAGACAGCGGGGAGTTAGTTGATGAACAAAAGACCGGTAGTTGTCGCGAAAAATGGACAAACGCAGCGGCACTAATTATAGCTTCTAGATGTCCAGGTTGTTGGCGTTGGCTGTTCTGAAGATTGATGTTGGGCGCCGGCTTTCGATCAAAAAGTGATGGATGGAATGTGGACTATCGGAGGTCGCAGGTAGTGCGTGGGTGTGGAAACCGGAAGCGCGTTGCGGACGGACAGGGGGTAACCGATCAGAGATGCCAAACGGGAATCAGGTGGTGATGACTGATCGTGTCATCAAGTCATTTGCACGATCAAGAGAATCGGGTTGTGTGATGTTCCTCGCTGGGGGAAGGGAAGAAAAAAAAGAGAAGAGATGGATGGGTTGGGAATTATTGTCGAAAACGCGCGTTGTCCCGTTTTGGGTTTTTCTCGGGTCGAGGTGTTCTTGGCTTGGAAAATAAATTAATAACTAGATGGAATGGGCTCGACTCTTGAGGCAGAATGAGAAACACAGAGGGTAGAAGAAGAGACGGAGCCTGAGACTTGAGGTTGCAACTAAACAGAGGTGCGGGATTGTACCAGGTTCCTTAAAAAAATAGTTGCTAAAAACAATTGACCTCCCTAATGGAATAATAAAATAAGAGGCCAGCTAATATGTTAGTAATGAGTAGGCAGACAAGACGGAAGGAACTGCTCAATCTACTGCTGCTGCTTGCGCTCTCTCTCTCTCTCCGTCTCTTTTTTTCTCTCGCTTTCGCTTTCTCCATTTTGTCTCTGCTCTCTCCCTCGACCTCTCTCTCTTCTTCTCTCCCTTTTCCGGGGCTCCGATCCACTTTCTTTGGAATATAGTTTAATGCTGCTTGTTTTGGAAGACAGCGACGAAATGCAAGAAACTCTCTCGCGGCACAGCTGCTTCTTCTCTGCTACATCGGCCATCTGCTTCTTCCAGTGTAAAGGTGGCCATGCAGAGGAATTGACAAACATGTTGAGCAATATCCATACATACGTGCAAATGCAGGGCGAGTTATCCCGCCATTTCGTTTCCTACCTTTGTACGTGTTTGGGTGCATCTCTCTAGTCCCCCTCTCAAAGAAGAAGGATGCAGGAATTATTTCCAGGGTTAGTCGTCTACTCGCTAGTACCATTGAAATGCTTGTACCTAGACAGGTGGACAATCGTTGGCTTTTTACAGCGCGACTGGCGACTGTTGTGTTAGGCAAGTAACTACTAGGCAGAAAGAGAAAGAGAGAAAAAGCATGGTGGGCGCCTGTCTATTTCAGACGAATATCTTGGCAAGAAGAAATCCAACCTACCTAGCTGCTGTGTACACAATGTGTAAAGGTCCGTTGAGTCGGTAGAATAGCGACTTGGATGGAAGAGAGATGAATAGCCTGCGCCGTGCTTTAATCAAGGAATGAAGGACCGGAAGAAGAGAAGACGACGAGGAGAATTCCCGTTTATTGTCACGTAATCTCAGGCACATATGCATGGTATAATTCAAACATACACGACTTGCCTCTTGCTGTCATTCGTCTGTCAAATCCCGTTGGCCCAGTTTTTCCCTGGATTCGTTGGCAAACACGCGCTGCAGCGAGGGAAGAAGAAAACATAACGTGGTCCGAACAACAACTCGTGCTTCGGGGGGCAGGATGAGGAACAATCTCTAAAGTGGCCAAGCCAGAGAAGAGCGACTGGAAAGCATAAACCGGCCGGAATTGCGAGAGCTCTCCCTATCTTTTGCTAACTCCAAGGTAAGGAGAATCTAGAACTTTGAGGGCGGCGGACTGGTCAGCCGTAGCAGGTAGTAAACTAGAGGCTGGCAGCATTGGTAAATTAGCGCCCTGTCGGCAAATATGCGAGCGATGATCCCGACATTGCCTATCGTATTCTTGTCAACCAGATTGTTCGGAATATTGATGAGCGCGATATCCAGCCAAATATTTGTGCGCTGTATTTATATTTGGCGCATATTCTGATCCTTGAGCTCATCTCTGTGTACTGACATACTTTTCTAGGAATTGGAAAGAAGAACAGAAGACAAAGTAGACGGACTATGAGTTAGTACTACCCGCAAAGGCAGCCAGTACCACCCGCCACCGTGCCAATTCATGAAACAGAGAACAATCTGGAATAGACCACCGATCACAACCGGTGCTCCTGTGTCCCTTGGTCGTACTTCAGTACTGCTTATTTTCCGGGTTGGCCACAGTGAATACATTCGTAGTAAATCACTCCGGCTTCAATGCAACAGCCGGGGACAATGACACGGCAGAAGATCTCGGTCCCAATTTCCAGACGTGACAAGGAGCCAACACCATTGTTATTCAACCGGCTAGATGTCGCCACATGAAATGATTGCCTAATCAACTTGGCCAATAAATAGCGGCCTGTCTTCGTGGCCTTCAGAAGGAAGAAGAGTCATACACAAGTAACCCTCAATGCGATACTCGTCTGCCCCGCGTGGGTGGCGGAAAATGCCGCGCCCACGTTCAATGTTTCCGGTATAGAGTTCGTCGTGGGAATTCACCACGCGCTAGGAAACTATTTTGCCCCTCCCTCCTATAGACCATCAATCTCTTGCGAGGACCATCACAGCGAGGAATCAGATTGTAGACGGATAAAGAGTATATACCGTCTGTAGTACTCGGCTCGGCAATGATTCGATTTCATGGAGATATTGGGCGCAAGAATGGGAGAATACATGGTTTGCAGTGCTGGTGTGTTCGTGTGTTGGTGTGTTTGATTTCGTTCGTAGAGTGATGCGATTGCCAACGAGATTTTGTCAAGTTTGAATATCACCCTCAACAGATGGACACTTTGCTTGGACTGAGGATTTCGGCTCTACCGGAGAGGTATTTGCCTTGTAAGCCACGTACAAATATAAAATTGCTTTACCACAATGTCCCTCCTTGGGAAAAGATGATCCCAATATTGTCAAGGACATTGCCTTTGCTCGTAGTTCTCTTACCAGGGATTAGGTTACACTGAGTATCGGTACTCGGTGTCTTCGTGGAGATCTAGTGGTGCAGGCTGGATGTGGTATCAAACCCAACTTTGGACCGGCGACCACGGTGTTGAGAACTCGTTGTTATCTGATCTCAATCGGATACACTTCCAGGAGGAAAGGGAGGAGAAGGTCGCGTACGGAAAATTTGACAAGGCGACGACAAGGATATTCAACTATTCCTCGGACAGTACTTCTGTATTGAAGACAAAGAGCCTATAGCAGCTTCAGCAAACAGGATCTGCTCAGCATCGAGCAAACACGCAAACAGCCAAAATATCATGGCTAACCTGTAAGCATAGAATAAACAGGCCAGCAGCAAATGGTACGTATATGCAGGTGGTTAAACTCATTTCCATCGTTACGGGCATTTCTATCAATGGCAATTAGTTTCGAAAGCATCATGTAGTCAATTGCCTGAATTTGGGAAACAAAAGAGTAATAACCAAGGTCGGAGGCACAAGATGGGCTGACCAATTTTCGGCGTGCCAGATGTTGCAACGAATTTTCTGTCCTCATAGTTCCTTATTAGAAGAATAATAGTATGCATTTTGTATGATTGACACTTTCCGATTGCTCTTTGTGTCTTTTTCTGCAGTATGAGGAGTACTTGACAAACATCGCCGTCCAGTCCAATTTTTGCTTCGCCAAACTCACGGCTGGCGTGTTCGCATTGTTTCAATTGTCTCGAGTCCTCCCCGGCACAGGACACAATGCTCATCATAAATAAAGAACGCCTGAACACCTTGGACTCTGGTCCATCTCCAGGTTTTGCAGAAACAGTTGTGTCTTTGATGGGAATGAACTGCACACAACGAGCAGTTCTGAGCCGGAGGCGGCAATTTGCAGAAGAAGAAGAAGAAGAATGATTGGTGTTTGGTATCATGTCTACGCCGAAAAAGGACTCTATCTGTAATAAACCGATGGATACAAGAAATCAAATGCTTGTTACGACTTGGAGGCTCTGGCAGGTGGTTCTGGCACTTTCAATGTGGGAACATCCACCTTGTGGTCCTCCTCGATCGCCTCAGGTTCTTCCGTAAAAGCCAAAGGCGAAGACCCGGCAGCTGAACGAGCTGGAAACTCGACGTTGTTTCGTTCTTGTACCGGAGACCAACCAGCACCACCGACGGAGCCGGCAATGATGCCCGCCATCACGGTAGTGGCGCCAAGGGCCGAGTTGGAACGACTCCTTCCAGACCTCATGGATCGAGACCGAGCGCGGGAGTTGGGTGTTGGCGCGGGGGATTCGCCGGTGCTATCCTCACGAATAGGAGTCCGGGGCGGCAGTGTCTCCCTCATCGAATTCGACCTAGAATGCGAGGGGCTTCGCATTTGCATGAGGACTTCCTTGGGGTGTTGCATGGCGAACTTCAGGTTGTTGAGGCGACCGCCCTTGAATCGCTTCAAGAACGTGAGTTCGTCTCGAACATCGGCCAGAGGCTCTGGGTAGTATTCAAATCGCTCCTCATCGGAGACTGTGAAGCCGGGAACGCGAGAAGATCTGCGCTTCAAGGATGCTGGAATCAGTTTCTCTAGGAGATTATCAGGAATCAATCGGATCACTATGCCGATTGGAATCGAGATGAATCCGAGAATGATTGCGAGGCCCCATTGAAGGCCTGTCTGAGGTGGCGAAGTCTGCGAGATGGAGAAAGGCTTGCCACCGACAAAAATAATCAACACTTGTGCACCACACATTGCGAGGTTGATGCAGATGAAAAACCAGTTTTGGAATAAGCCCTCAAAGATGTTGAACCGGTTGTCAAGGCGACGGTTACTGTGTTCAAGTCAGTATTGCACGTGCAAGGCGTATTTGAGAGTAGAATGTACTTACTTCCACTGGTTGAAAATCTGCATCCACACAAATGTGTTGAAGACAAGAGTATCCCGTTGTTGCGTCTCAACTGGATCATTGAAACCAAAGATGGCGTCTGCGCCGTAGTAAAGAAGAAACGTGATGACTAGCTGGTAAATGGCCTGACCAAGAATCATCTTCCACATCGTAATAGAAATGATGCTTGCACCACGACGCTCAGGCTTGCGGTTCAGGACGCTGTCCTGAGGAGGGTCGGTCGCCAAAGCGAGAGCAGCCAAAGTATCCATGATCAGGTTCACCCACAACAGCTGGACAGCCGTGAGGACGGACGACTCAGAGTTGTTGGTAATGGCGGTCACAAAAGTCAGGACGACAGCTGTGATGTTGACAGTCACCTGGAATTGCAGGAAGCGCTTGACAGCATCGTTGACAGCGCGACCCCACTTCAGTGCCTTGACAATACTGTTGAAGTTGTCGTCCATGAGAATAATAGCAGATGCCTCCTTTGCAACTTCGGTTCCGGCAATACCCATGGAGAAGCCTACATCCGCGAGCTTCAGAGCAGGAGCATCGTTGGTACCGTCACCGGTCACGGCAACGGTCTCGCCCATGTCTTTCAGCCTGCGAACCAATATGCGTTTATCCTCGGGACTGGAACGAGCAAGGACTCGGAGTCGAGGGATGATGTCGTTCTGCTGCAGTCTGGAGAGGTTGCGAAATTCGGGACCTTCCATGACAAGACCATCTTCGTTCAGAATGCCGCATTCCTTGGCAATAGCTTGAGCAGTCAGTTTGTTGTCACCCGTGACCATTCTCACGATAACTCCGGCTTTCTGGCAGTCCCTGACAGCGTTCAGCACGCCTTCGCGAAGGGGGTCCTGAATTCCAACCATGCCGATAAAGGTCATGTTGCGAAGAGCATCGTCAAAAGACACTTCATTGCGATTTCCCTCGGCGCGCTTAACGTTCTTTGGTGGCCATTGTTCGAAGTCCCGGTACACGATACCAATGGTTCTGAGGGACCGTGAAGCATAGCTGTTGATCAGATTCTTGATGGTTGTATCGTTTTCAGCGGTCATTGGAGAGCTCGTCAAGTCCTTGGCAGGGTCGCGGATGATTTCTGTACACTTGGATAGAACGATTTCAGAAGCACCCTTGACAAAGAGACGGACTCTGCCGTTCGGTAATTGAATGAAGATGCCCATGCACTTTCTTCCCGAGTCAAACGGTACAAGCTGCAATATGTTCTCGTTTGCGCGTTCTTCGCTGACAGGGCCCATACCGAGATGGTCCTGAGCAAACATGAGCATGGCGGACTCGGTCTTGGAACCAATAAAGGTCTTGGCGCCGTCGACTTCACCCTCGAAAGCAGTCGAGTTGAGAGAAATGGATTTGAGCAGTATCTGCTTCACGTCTGGCGAAAGGACCTTGGTGAACTCTGAAGCACTCAAGTCATCGGCGGCAGCTCCGTCAGTGGCAGATTGAGCAGTGGCGTTTTCCTCGGACTCGTGTTGCGTGGCACCTCCGAAACGATGGGCAGTACCGATGGTTCCGGCCACAATCTGCATCTTGTTCTGGGTCAAAGTACCGGTCTTGTCGGAGCAAATCGTGGTCGCATTTCCCATCACCTCACAGGCCTTGAGGTGGCGAACGAGATTGTTGTCCTTGATCATGCGAGTAGTTGCGAAGGCCAGTGCAAGTGTGACTGCTAGCGGCAAGCCCTCAGGGACTGCGACAACGATGATCGTGACAACCACAATGAAGATGTTCAGAAACTCCATGCCCTTCTCAATCGGTGTTTCGTTGTTGTGAGGAAGCTTGACCAGGAAAATAATGAGGAGTACAATGAACAAAAGCAGGCCAGCGCCACCTCCCAGTTTGGCAATGTACTCGGCAATGACGTTCAGCTTGGACTGCAGCGGCGTGATCTCGGGGTCCTCGTCCAATGCCATGAGCGTCTTGCCGTAACTCGAGTGAATACCAGTCGATGTTGCCATGTAAGTACCCATACCCTCCATGACACGAGCACCAGACTGAATAAAAGGATCGGCCTTCTTCAATTTGTCTCCGTTCTCGATGCGCTCAAACACATCGTCGCCGGATTGCTTGCGAATCACGTCCGATTCTCCGGTCGCTTGAGACTCGTCGCATTTGACGTCATATCCTTTGATCAGAATTCCATCTACCGGGAGCAGGTCGCCAGGCTCTAGATGGAGGACATCGCCAGCCAAGATGTCGAACACGGAAATCTCAACCGTTTTGCCGGACCGTACCACTTTGACTAGACGATCCGTCTTCTTCTTATTGAGCTTAGCAAATTGACGCTCCTTCTGCCAGTCGTTCAAGGAGCCCACGAGGACGACGATGGTGATGGCCACAATAATGGCAACACCCTCGACCCACTCAACACCTTCACCATGACCGCTGAACGTTTCGTAGAGACCAATGGCGAGAGAGACTACCGCAGCAACAGACAACAGAATGAGCACCTTGTCGTTGTAGGTGATCCAGACGAGTTGAAGAAAGGTTTTGCCCTTCTTTTCCGGAATGCGGTTGTCCGAGTAAACACGCTTACGGTCAGCGAATGACGAGTCGGCGTGGCGTCCAGAGGCAGTATTCCTGCGAGCGGGTGTTTGTGGGTCCTCGGTGCCTTCGTTAGTCGATTTCGATGTCGTCTTTCCTGTTGCTTGATCAAAGGATACAGCACCATCTAGCTGCTTCTCGTCAAGACTCAGACCGGTGTCTCGATTGGAGCGCAATCCCTTCTCGATGCCCTTAAGGCCGCCGAGGGCCCAGAAGGCCGCGAGGCTTTTAGGATTAAACATTTTGCCAAGTTCACCAGGACTGAATGCGAACGGATTGTTCTCCACCTTGAAGTCGTCCTCCTTACCAACGTCTGGTTTTAAGGCGTCGGGATCACTGGTAATCTTTTCATGAGTGAGCTCTCCAGCGTCGGACTCGGACTTCTCGCCCTGCCATGTGGATGCTGTACCAACAGCCGTCTCTCCCTGCGAAGACGTGTAATCACTACTGTCCACGGAATTTTGCCTCGAGCGCGGATGACTGGGTACGGCAAGAAAATTATGCGATGGTCCTTTCCCCCGCGTTGCGACCGGACTCGATACATTGTGCGGACTCTGTGGGCGACTATCCCGCTGGCTCTCGAACGAATGCGATGGCCGAAAGTCTGGTCGCGAGCTCGACTGCGAGGCGCCGGAAGGCTGAGGCATGTCTGGATATAATGTCGTCGGGCTTGACGTCAGTTCCGTCGGAGATCCCAAGGATTGACGGGGACGGTCAGTCATGTCTGTAGAATCGGCACTGGTGTCGATGGTGATAGTTGGGCTATAGCTGTTAGCAGGGCTTGGGGGGAGGCTGCATGCCACACGACGAAAATAGAAACGAGTAGACTCACGCCCTTGGACGGCCAGGGGACTTTTCGGAAGCCATGTTGCTGTCGTGGTTGCTGAGAAATTACAAAAACAGAATCTCAGGAATGTGCGATGTTCGAGGCTGCGCCTTCTTGTTCCTTCTCTCTCACTGTCCAAAGGCGACGGGAACCCGGCAGTTCTCCCAGCGAGGCTGAGCAGAATGGATTCTCGAAAATTATATAAAGTCTTTGCCCCAGCATTCCATTTCGTCCGTTGTGTTCTTTTGTCAAATAGCTCTCGGGCAAGCCTGGATAGGCTTAAAGTCTAACAGCTGGACCGGCGATCTTGGGTGTTTGTGGCGGCGAGATGCGGGCCGAATCCAGTGAGCTGCGATGGGAGGCGGCGGCACTGAACAAGAGCAGGACCGGAGTTTATGCGTGAGGATGTTTTCGTATAACCAGTGACAGAATCTGGTGGTGGCAGTGAAGTACGCAGTAAGTGGTTCTCCTCCTTTGGGGCGATATGTACATCTACTACGGCTGAGCAGGGCGAAGGATGCAAGCGAAGCTGCTAAACGCGATGCGGGCGCACATTGAATGCCAGGCAGGCCGGCCAATTAGGGTGGACGAAGAGAAAAATGGCAAAGGAAAATATGTAAAACCAAGGGAGCGTGAGGTGCAATACTAATGATATTGCAGGCGACGGGGCAAAAAAGAGCAGCAGCAGGGACTCGAAGTCTGGCTGTCTAGCAGTAACAGCAGACACCAGGAAGGAGGTTGACCTGGACGGGCAAGGTGGTAGTAGAAGAAACAAATCAGATGGTCTGGAAGGTCTTCAGAAAATGGGACGGCGCACGTCGTTCTTGGCGGTCCCCTGCGGGTTCGGGTCTGAGTGCAGCTTGAGTGCTAGAAGGTACAAAGTCCAGTGCGCTTAGCCCTCTTGTCATGCACCGGGGGCAGCTTCTGGCGGAAGTACCTCTAGGTGGGCCGAGCCCACCCCATAGTCGCAGCGGCAGCGTTGCATACGCTAAAATCGCCCTGGGAACCTTGAACCTTTCAGGGCATTTTTCTATTTGGCGCTGGCCATGGCATAATTACTGCATTTCTCGGTTCTCTCCGCTCAGGTACCGATCTGGGGGCGTTGCGAGGAGCTCCATAGCAGACAGATGAACGCATGTTTGTATCCCGAGGTATCTATCTATCTCTTGGCGGCTCACAAATCGCCTCGCCCACGAACCCCCCCCGGGCTGCCTCTTTGATCGCAAGATTGAAACAAAAGGTTTTCCCCTCCTGACAAGCCCTGGAACCGCACAGGAAACATGGAAGCAGAGTTGGGTGCAGGCAAACGCCAGTGGCACGGGCGGTATGGCGAATTGGAGGCGAGCAGCCAAGAGCCGATGGCAGGCCAAGGGAGGCTGTGCAAATCAATGTCGCGCCAAACGGGACTGGGGTGTTTCCACCACTGACTGGGGGGCCCATTCAAATAAGGAGCAAGAGACCAGTCGAATGTGAATGCGAGAGAGGGTGTGGAGGAAGGGAAAGGAATAAAAAAGTCAATTACAACATGTACGATCATCGTTGCACGTTGTCGTAACACGGCTTTGACTGGAGAAATGCTGCTCCTCTTACGTGTGTTGGCATGGCTGTATTTTATATATAGAGGCCGCCAACTGCCTGCTATATGAGACGACCTTTGGTGGGCATAACCAGAAACAAGACGGCACAAATACGTACCACATGCAGCCGACATCACAGCTGTGGATAATCACGAATGTTTTCAAGGGTTATTAGATAGTGTACGGCATATCGATTGGGCTGGACCGAATCATCAGCATCAGACTAGTGCTCGGAATACCTACCTAACACATTGTAGGTTATGATTATCTCCGTTATCTCAGGAGACACACGCGAGGAGCGAGCTGTTATGCAGCCATGCCTGGAAGCCATCAGAATCCATCGCTTCAGCATCCTACGCACTACATACACTAACCTACGCATATGGCATCTCTTCCTTGTATATGGGACGATATCTGCGAACCAAGAACCCACTGACATCGTTCCTTTCAATTACTATTAGCGCCTCTTGCCTTTTTTCGGGGTCAGCAAGTTCCAGTGGGACTTTGCTTTCCGGATAGTGGAGCTGTTCCTCCATCTCTGTGATCATCCCCGTCACATCTGGACTCTCTTTTTTGGGGTTTGGCTGGGACATTGGGATTGCGAGTAACATTTTCATCGTCGGGGTTCCAAAGTGACGACAGAGCCGACGACAACAGCAGAGGCAGAAAGGGAACCGCCAAGAGATCTAGTAGGTGACCTAATGATCATACTGCAGCTATGAATGCCGCGAGTTTCCAAGTTTCCAGTAAGCCATCGGTCGTCCCTGACTGTAGCTACCGTAACTACACACTTTTACGGCATCATCCACATGTACCCAATCGCAGCATCAATGACCAATAATACATAATGCCGATACGTACGCAAAGATGGGCCGGCCACTCAGCTCTTGAACCTTCCCACTTCACTCAGCCCAACGCTGTCGTCAAATGCTCCCAACCCCATCAGCGGACACCGGACACATCATCACCACCGCCAGTCGCTCTATTCCCAATCAGCCGACCGCCTTCTCCAAGAAAGACGGCGAACTCCATCGCCCACGTCGTCTCACGTCGAGCTAACGACCTGTGCAGCCAAGCAGCCCAGGCGGCCAAGCAAACGGTGTCGGGATTCAGCTTGGCCATGAGCTTCCTCAATCAGTAGGTTCACAGCCAAGATGGCCCCGTCGTCGACTCTCGAGTCAATCCTGTTCCTGCCGAGCTAGTACTTGCGGTCAGGCATTGTTCTTTCAATTTTGGTGATGTTGGCCAAGACACAAGACCAAACTCCAAGACGGCAGGCGTACTGTTCCGTCTCGCTGTGGGTTGCTCTCGCGTGTCAGTCAGGAGATATTGCTGACATGCGAGGGCTTATACCTCGGCTTTCCCAACTTGTGGCATGCAAAGTCTCAAGAAGGCAGATCCCGAAAAAACATGCAAGATTCACAAGGCAGAACGGTCCGGGTTAGTACTCCATCAACGACAGAGGCACCTCGCTGGATGACGAGTATGCCCAAGAGCCATATCATCTACCATTTGATGAACCATTCATGCAGTGCCTTTGGATCGCGGCGGAGATCACCGTCTTGTCTCACTGGCTGTCGTCCATGCAGAATATATCTGTCTGCCTTCTCGAACGCTGGACTATACGCCAAGCATGTCTCGGCACCAAGGGGATGTGTCATTCGCTGGTTGCAGACGCTGACCTGACAGCATTTATTCCAGAGATACACCATCATGCCCTTGAAATCGAAGATATTCGAGTTCGCAAGAAATGCTCACCACGACCCACCTGCCAACCCAGCTCTTGATGCAAGACGTGTACATCCTCGCAGATCATCTCTTTCTAGTTCGTCTATGGGGCCAGCAGCTGGACCACAACCCCTTTAGTCTCATTAAAGCGCCGCTCTGCTGGATACCATAGTAGAGCAATAGTATTGGCCAAGCGGATCCCGCCGGGACGAGACCCCGGGAAAACAAAAAACATCTAAACCAAACCACAGAGAAGAAGAAGAAAAAGGCGCTTTGCCCTATTGATTAACCATAAATCTTATTCGGCGATAGGATTGCACGTAGTAATTCCATAGCCGGGAGTGATTCGTATGCCTCGGAGATGACGTTTGCCGAAAATGAAACGTTTGCGGGAATACCAAGCAGCTACCGAGAGTCCGCCCAGCTCAAAATGAGTAAGGTCCTCCGGCGGTGCTGCACGGTAAAAGTCAGTATTCGGCTTGTTGTGCAACACAATTTTTGTGTACGAGCTTGTGCCATTACCTTTTACGAACGATCACATTTCTATATTGCCGATATAAGCATTCAATGCGTCATTTGCACGGGGCGTTTCTGAACATGATATGATGACATGGCCACTCCCTAGTATGCTGAGTTTGCTTTTCTTGCATCCTCTGGTAATGCGCGCTGGAAATCACCAGACTATTGTCAATAGCCAGTCCCAAGAAACGACAAGGACGACGAGCTTGACTCGAAACTGAAGATCTGCACAAGGAGGCTTCAGAGCGAATCGACGTTCTGGATGATAGACATGTATTGAAACACGTTGGTATCAAAGTTATTCCGGCAATCAGTGATCCAGAAATGCATTCGCCGACCTTATGGACCGCGTCACACAGCCGATATAATGCACTACCTTTTCAATATAAATGGATACCTTTGTCATGTCAAGCTGGTAGAAAGTACCGCGTGCTTATAATTCTTTCGGAAGGCCATTCACTGATTGCTCGTACTCGGAAGAGATCCGCCCGCTTCAGTGTGGCTGTGTCCTGCGACTGCAGATGAAAAAGTCTTGTCGCTCATCTCGATCCTTTCCCGAAACTCTTGAAGGCAAAAACACGTGTAACCATGTACACTACACCGACTCAAAGCGCATCCTGGAACCCCAAAAGGAATCGAAACAGATGTGACTTCTTGCTGAGTAGTTCAGGTTAAGATTGTGCCCGCCACATGCAATAACTTGGCCTGACTTGGCTGCTTGGCTATACTTGGCACTCGGACCTAAAAGGAGAAGGAGGAGGAGAAGCAAGACCGGAGGCCGCTTGGGCTCGGGTGAAAGGCTTTCTACATGGAGATAAACGGAGGCATGCATGACGAGGACATAATCAGCGCAATACGAGGTGACCTCGGCGCGCTCCACGGATGTGAGAAAGGTGAGACATCCCAATTCTAGAGTTCAGATTGGCAACTCAATGGTCAGAGAAAATGTTATTCGGGACCACAGATCATTGGATGCACAGAGGCAGCGCTTACGGAGTACTCTGTACTTACATGATCAGTTTGCATTACAACCAACGCCTACCGGCAGTGGGATATTAAGCCAATTCTATCGGACGGGAAACCATTTGGCAGTCGCAATTGCTTCGCTCAACAACTCGTCCCCAATTATGATCATCATTTGCTGTGATCCAGTTCTTGTAGAGAAAACGCCAGCAATAATCGAGTGCAGGCACAAAGTCGTAGGACTTCATCTTGGTATCGTAATAACGTCTTCAAAGGGGGTAACAAAGAGAAACAAAAAAGACTCGATACCCAAACGAGTGTTCATTGTCTGATGGGAGTCCTATGCTGGACAACTGCATGCGGAAGTTCTAGAGATCTCAAATATATCGTACTTGCAATCCCGTGTATTTCATTGCATCTTGGGTTACTCTAGGAAAGTGTCCAGTGTTGATTCAACAGAATACTGTTTCAGTATCGAGTATTCAATTAATGTCATATAATCGTGTTCTAAGTAAACTATAAGCCTCGAAAGCCGAAAAGGAATCAACTACTATTCCGTACCACCGGACAAATGTCAGCCATGTCTAGCGACGACGAGGACGGCTACGATGACATCCCCGACTTCTACTACCAGCGCCTGCCCGTCCCCGACCGCTCGCCCATAGGACGGCGGCTGGCCGCATCGCTGAACAGACGGCTCCATTACAGGACGAGCGCAATGGGCCAGTTCAGGGAATTGACGTCGTCCGAGTCGTTCCGGGCCCGCTCCCGGGCCGAGGAGGTCCGCCACCACTCCCTGACCTACTTCGAAAAGCGCCACCGCATGAAATACATCAAAGCGCTGCGGAGCGGCGCCAGCAGGGGCGTCCCCGAGGGCGGCGGCGTCTCGCTGTTCGCCCAGGACTACGCCGACGGCACGGAGAGGCGCCACCTCGTCGTCAAGTACCACATGGACGAGCACCGCGGCGCCAACGAGGCCAAGTGGCTGGAGAGGTTCGCCGACGTCGACCACATCGTCGATCTTGTCAAGTTGGATCCCGAGATCCAGGATCCGTCTTCCGAGGCAGCGGCCGACACCACTCCACCGAGTATCACGGCAGCGACGGCGCACCCTCAGTGGTACAATCCTAATTATACCGGGGAGGGCCGAATAGGAGTGACAGAAATGGTGGTCCGGAATAACATCCCCATGATGGTTATGGAATATATGCCATATGGAGATCTCAGCGACGTCCGACAGAGGTGCCGAGATCAAGGCGTTAGCCCCCCGGAGCGCTTCCTTTGGTCATTGATGTTGTGCTGTGGGTAGACGCAGGCCCCATGCCTTTCCTCCTCCACTTGAGCATCATGTCTTGGTTCGGCTGCTGATGGTTGTTGCTTGCCTTAGTACTGCGGGCAATTGTGGGAATGCAGTTTTACGAGCACATGGTTGCGGGGGAGAAGGAAGAGTGGCCAATAGGTATCGAAGAACTGGATATCTTGCACGGCAACCTGAACCTGTCGCAAGTGCTCGTCGGGCCTCTCATCGACGATGACGAACACGATCTGATGCCCATGTTCAAGGTATGTGAGCTCCCGGGTATCTTCCACCTGCTCGGCCTTCATATTTTGATTAAAAGTATCTGTTTCAATTTCTCGGCTGACATGCAAAACTATCTAGCTCTGTGGTTTTGCGTCCACTAAGGACGACAAGGTCGACGCCTTGGCAGAGAATATCCGGGAGATTGGAAGAGTAAGAGCAGTTCCATGCACGGCAACGCCGAAGCAGGCGAAACTAAATATATTTCTTCTCGCAGATCATAGAAACAATGGCAGTTCCAGAGTGCGATGCTATCGACCCAGACACAGGACTGTTGGAAGACGACAATATCGATTTCGAGAACCTGACTGGAGAAGAACTCAACACTTTGGCACACGACGACTTCATCGAAAAAGACGGTATCTCGATGGCCTTCACTTGGCTGATCGTCCAGCTGTTGGCTTCTGACATCGAGATGGTGCCAGCTCTCCCGACCCTCCTGAGATGGGCCGACCAGAGGCTGGTCCAGTGGAGAAGGGTGAGAAAGTTCAGGAACCAGCAGAACAGCCACGCTTCCGTAAGGCAATTCGTCCAGGATGTCGTGCTGAACGCTCCCGTGGTTGAGCGCGAGGTGGAACTACCCGAGCCCGGGCCTTGGGACGTCTTCAAGGAGAGGCTACCCAGCCTCTTCGACTCGACGCTGGAGATGCTGAAGAAGTTGATGTTAGACGAGCCAGAAGCGACGAAAGGACTTGGGCATCCCTAGCACGACCTGGCGATATTGATCATTTAGTAGATTTATTTCAAGAATCGTATCCTTGTCGAAACACTTGGGGATCGTATGTAGAGTTCCTCAGGCATTGAAGCATTTTATTTCCAAAAGAGACTGTGATAAGACGTTCCAATCTTTAATCATACGCAAGTACCTAATACTCAGAGAAAGAGAGAGTCATTATAGAATTATTATTTCCTGATACTTACGATAGTGTTTTCTCGCTGCTTAGCCCACTCCATGCTGTACGAATACTTCACACGAATCCCAGATCGACCTACAGCAACAAGTAGCAACGGGTCAAGTCTCGTTTGAACTGTGCTACGTTCTCTCTTTCCAATAAACCACCCTGGACTCGATACCCATTCTGCATGATGGGCTTCCGAAGTCAGACAAGTGCTGACCCAGACTATCGACGCACCTTTTTGCACTGCCCGGTTCCACGGTGATACATGTACGGCTGGTGGGTTGCAACCATGTCGCCCGCGTAAAAGCCGCATCCCGTCTGGTTCATTTGAATGATCCTTATGCATGGTTCTTCACCGAAGAACCCGGAGTCATCGGCTTTCGGATGACGAGTGATGATTTGAGAGGACTTTTGGTAGTCTCATTCGCCCGAACATATGCACACAAATGTCGCATAGACAATACACCGGTACCTTGAAACACTGGCAGTTGGAAGCCATCTCAGTGATAGCAGGCCTATAATTTCGTGATCTACTTATCAGTGAATTATAATGATGAGCCATTGTCAGTAGACTTGGGGAGATACTCAATAATGCAAGCTGTCGTCGTGTTGATTGTGATATATAATTACCTGGTCGTATCGGCCGGAGGAGACATACTCTGCAGTACATAAACACGCAATTGCCCATGTAATCTTGTATTGATCATGAACGTTCCTACGAGCCAAAGCGTCGGCCCAAGTCGACATTTCTCACATGAACCAGCCTCTCATCCTCCTGCGCCTCCAGCCCGAAGAAGGGGCCGACGGCGACCTTCATGACGCCCTCCCACAGCCCGGCGACCAGCCCGCTGAGCTCGTCGCCCGTCTGCTTGAAGTCGGGGAACGCGTTGACCTCGAGCAGCCAGGCGGTGCCCCCGGCGTCGACGAGGAAGTCGAGCCCGTACAGCTCGAACGCGTTGGGCAGCGGCTGGAAGTGCATCATCATGCCCCGCGCCGCCGCCTCGAACACGTCGCCCGTGATGCCGCAGATCTGCGCGAACATGTCCTCCTTGGCCGGGCTCCCGGCGGCGGCGGTCGACGGCAGCTCCAAGTCCCAGAAGCGGCGCACCGTGCCGTCGCTCACGGAGCGCTGCAGGCACGTGTTCGTGAGGTGCGCTTCTAGGTCCTCGCCGCCCTGTTCCCAGGGCGCTGCGTACGGCTTGCCGGCGAAGAGCGCGAGCATGTCCCTGTAGACGTAGACGTCCATGCTTCCGCTGCAGAGGACGTATGTTCTAATGTGGAACTTGCGGTTTCCAGATTCCGGAAGCAGCAAGGGAGGGTGAATATAGGGCTGAGCGACAAAGTGTCGGAGGTGCGAGGTCATGATGCCGTCACCTTCCTCATCGTCGTCTTGGCCACGTCCCGAGTCGGCGGCCGCGTCTTCATCTTCTTCCTCGTCGCTGTCGGGCATGTCTTCCTCCCACTCATCAAAGATGCCCTGCAGTTCCTCCATGGTGCTGAAGAGTCTGATGCCCTGGCCACGGTCGCTCATACCGGGCTTGAGGATCCACCACTCCCGCGCCTCGGCGCCCTTCTCTGCGCCGTCCTCGCCGGGCTCCTCGTTGCGCTCCAGACTGGCCCGCAGGTCGAATGCCTCGGTCAGGGAATCGTCGAGGAACTCGGCATAGTCGAGCTCGAAAGCGTCGCCCCTCTTGACGTGAGTCTTGAGAATCGACTCGGGATTCTTTGCCACCCAGTGCTCGATGGTGCTGGTGAGGTAGTGCTTCCGAATGAGGGCCTTGCGCAGCATGTACGAGTTCACGAGGCAGGTGGACTCGTGGGACGCAGCAAAGTCCCAGTCAATGGACTCGTATGAGGTAATCTGGAGGACGCGCGAATCCGCAGAGGGGAGCAGCTTTGATATGGCAATCTCAGACTGTTCTGTTTCGTTTGGCTCTGGTGCTGAGAGCAAGGTGTATGCCGAGTATGGGATCACCTTTTGGAAGGCAGACAGAATCAGAGGCTGGACATAGGGGTCTTCATAGTCAATGAGGGCGTGGAACTGGTCCTTTGGCCGGTGGGAGAGGATTGTCTCTTGCCCCGAAGTCGTTTTCGACTCTTCTGAGCCCCTACGGCGACTTATTAGACACAAACTTATGAATGGGCGAGCGGGATGAATCAGAACGCAGCATGCATGTAGAGAATGTACAAGGTATATTGCCCAAATCGCATAGGACTGCAAGTCGGCCCTGGAGGTTGGGATATGTACGATCTAGTTTTCTAAATTCTATACATGACTGGCACTCTCATTTCGTCGTCATTACAGCCAGTTGCAAACATACCGTGTCTACATGCATGTGGTCTCCTGTCCAGAGCCCAAAGTCAGAATAAACACAACACCACTTACAGGGTCAACTCCTTTCCGTGCAACTCCGTAGCGGCGTGCCAGAAGTTTGCTTTCATTGGCGTCACGCTGCGAATTTGGTTAGTTTTGCATATGTTCTTTCTGAGGATTCGAATCGTGTCGACTTACCTCGTATGGCCCTGCATCACCGCCCAGCCGTCATTGCCAGGCTCAGCATCCAGAATGCTCTGGTTCACGTCGGCGATCATCTTCTGCGGTGCCCACTTGAAGTGGCGGTGGGGATACTCTGCCTGCTCGTCTTTTTTCGTCTTCTGCGCGGCTGCACCCTCTGGCTGGCCCTCGGCTTCTCTTATTCTCTCCTCCTCTTCTTCTTCATCACCCACGCTGCCCTCGACCTCTTGGAAACACGCCCGGCCCTCAGCCCAGTAGTTTGCCAGCATGTCTGTGAACAGAACCTTGTTCTTGCCTACGCCGTCGATCAGCGGCACATTTACCGTGTACAGGTCCACGCTCTTGTTCTCGGGCCACTGCTCGTAGAGCTTCTCGATGACCCGGACCGAGTGGGCAGAGCCCTGCTCGACGATCTCGGGCAGGTGAGGGTCGTTCTGGTCACGGAAGAATGCATAGCTCAGGGCAATGGACTTGCGCCTGCAGACGGCCGCCTCCAGAGCAGCACCCAGCGTTCCCGAGCTCAGGCCAAAGACGGCGGTGGTGTTGCGGCCATAGTTGGGGCCCGAGACGACCAGGTCGATGGGCTCCTTGTGGGTGAAGAAGTGGTAGAGGCCGAGCTGGGCACAGCTCGCGGGCGTGCCGTCGGCCAGGATCCACTCCTCTATGCTTCTGTCCTTGGACGGCCGGGCGTGGATGGTGCCCTGCTGCAGGTCGGAGGCGGAGGTCCGCGGGTCGAAGACGGGCGGCGGCCGGTAGTAGGTCGGCTTCACGGTCTGGCCGATCATGTGGGCTTTGCCGATCCAGGAGCGCTGCGACGCGGGCAGGCAGACGGAGACCTTGTGCCCGGCCTTCTGGAGGGCGCGCACCAGGGAGTGCACGTACGGCGAGGAGCCGGTCGAGGGAGGGCCATCGTCGTTGGTGACGAGAATATGCATCTTGGGCAGCGACGGTGGGGGCTTTCGTCTTTTTCCGTTTTCCTGTTTTCAGACACGTCACGGCAGGACGGGTTCTTCGGCAGGGCGGCTCGTGTGAATGGACAGAGAGAAACCAAGAATCGTCACAAGGAGTCAGTGGGCCACTGCGACTACACGATGCGAATCGACTGATCAGGTAATGGGGTTGACGCTTGACCAGGCTTTATACGAGCGACGATCGATGAACCCCCCCGACAAACGGAGTCAGGATCCAAATTTCGGACGGCGGGGCAACGCAACGCGGGGCACGAATTTGCATTGGCGATTGATGGCGTTTCGGCACGTCATTCGATGGTTTCTGTTTATGGCCTTGCTTTTGGGGTTACATACATATATGCCTGGCTATTTTGACCATTACTTTTGGTTCCATTTCCTAGAAAACTGTTGAAGAGCCACATTCAAGAAAGAAGCGAATCATGGAATTCAAGTGGATTGAAAAAAACTCTTTTTTGTAGTTGTCATATTGTGCCAGAGTGAGGCGAACGTCGAGAAAGTTTTCCAAATGGCCAATGTACGAAGCAGATCTGGGTGCTATTATACATGTACAGAGAATGTAGAACATGAACCACCGATACAAATGGTCAAATACCGTACCTAGATCTTGGTCCATAACTCTGAAAATCCTTATCCGGATCTTTCTCTCTTGACACTTATAACCTAGTGCTTTGCTTGGGTATCGAGTGCCCGAAAAAAAGTGCCACGGCCGACTTAATATTTTCGTGTAGGCATGCTGCCTGCTTGTACCGCTCATGACAAGAAGAGAACGAAGAAGCATGCAAGGTTTCCCCTGAAGCTCAGCTCCATGTCAGAGGTGCCTTGGCGCCCAAGAAGAGCATCAATAATGTTTCGTGGCATGTCGACACGCAGGGATATGTAGCATTCAGCTCTCCAATGCCGCGTTTGTATGCATGGTGGCCCTGTGTCTTGTAGCGCGTGCGAGGCGCTTAGGGTGGTCGGTCATCATTTGGTTCAAACACTTACTGGTGCCAATGATTTCAAGTAAAAAGCAAGAGCCGGCCAACAGTATCGACTCTTTTACTTGTGCTGGTCCTTTTGAACAAAACCCACACACGCATTTACTGATCGCAACATTGATCCCCGAGATACTTGGTAAGTGACGGTCAATAAATCGTGGTCCCGCAAAAGGTTAGATCTGGGATCTGGGGTGCGACCCCATCCCGTTTCCGGTGTGGGCGATCGGCTGGCTAGGTGCTAATGTAGCCCCGGCGGCATGGTTGGTTGGGTTGCATACACAGTACCTAGGTAGTCCCGTTGGTTCCTTCACCACCACCTCATACACACATCCAGGGAAACAAGGGTTGCCCCGCGCAACGGATAAACAATGTCAACATCATGATTACTGACTGGTATCGACAACTTGAATAGGCCTGATCCTGGTATCACACACATTCCAAAACCGTTAATACCACCGACGAATAAGCCCTCCATTGCCCATCTTCCTCTCCGGTACAATTGAATAATCGTTCCCAATCCAGCCAGCTGAGGGAGCTGTCATTTCAACTTCAAGACATCTGGGGAACCCGCCATCAAACGGGCGGCGACATTCCAGCACCAGGCACACGACCCGAGGACTCGTCTCATTGCCGGTCATCAGCATTTCCAGCACCATCCAAAGAAATCCTACCGACAAGGACAACTAATACCTTGGGCGCCATGCCTTCGGCAACAGAAGCGCCGACAGTCGCGCTGTCGTGTACGTCTTGATATCCGCCAGTTCAGACGATGCCTTCAGGCTGATGATGCTAACCTGTGTAGTCGCGAACAACTTTTGGGGCAAAGATGACGCCGGTGTAGGTCCGTTGTTGGACCGCATGCTGGCGGCCAAGCAGACATGCGACGAACTTAGATCCTTTTACAGCGCCCGCGCATCTATCGAGGAAGACTATGCTCGCAAGCTCATGTCGCTGTGCCGAAAGTCCCTTGGCTCCCACGAAATGGGCACACTCAAGAACTCGCTGGATACAGTACGAGGAGAGGTGGACGCCATGGCGAAACAGCACTCCAGCATCGCCGCACAGATGAAGACGGAGCTGGAGGAGCCACTAGCTGCCTTCGCTGGCGGTATGAAAGAGCGCCGTAAGATTGTGCAAAACACCGTCGAGAAGCTCCTCAAGACAAAAGTACAACAAACGCAGGCCGTCAACAAGACTCGTGACCGTTTCGAGCAAGAATGTCTCAAGATCAAGGGCTACAAGGCACAGGGTCACATGGTTATGGGCCAGGAAGAGCGCAAGAACAAGGCAAAGCTCGAGAAGACACAGATCAGCCTCGCCACGTCAAATACAGAGTACGAGAACGCAGTCAAAGCTTTGGAGGACACCACTACCAGGTGGAACCGAGAGTGGAAGGCTGCCGCCGACAAGTTCCAGGACTTGGAAGAAGAGCGCCTGGACTTCACCAAGAGTTCGCTTTGGACCTTTGCAAACATTGCTTCCGTCGTCTGTGTCAGCGACGATGCATCGTGTGAGAAGATCCGGCTTTCTCTCGAGAACCTGGAAGTCGAAAAGGACATCATCGGCTTCATCACGGAAAGAGGTACTGGCCAGGAAATCCCGGACCCTCCCAAGTACGTCAATTACTGCCGAGGGGATGCGGATGATCATGAATCTTTGGCGTCCGTGAACGATGACAACTATTCGGTGGCTCAATTCCCGCGGAGCATCAACCCTGCCTATCGTACTTCTTCGCCACAGCCCTCAACTTTTGAATCACACCACGATCCCAACTCTGCGCTCGCTCGCGATCTTGGCCATTTCAACCAGCCCACGCCAGAAGACGGCAGTGCGACGCCACAGGGTACAAATGCGCCACCAGCTGGCTGGTCAGACCACTCCACGCCGCAACAGCAACGTCGTCCACAGCAGCAATCGAACTATGATGCTGGCGACTTTGCATCAGTGCCCCATGACCCCTACCCTATGGATGGCATGACCATGCTCTGCCGCACGGACAATGGCATGCCTTCGGGTATGAACTCGGCTACCAGCTCGAATCTTTCCTCGAACCGACCTTCTAGTCGTGACGAGACCAGCGATTATTCCAATGCCGCTTCGTTCACTAGTCAGGAACCTCCAAGTGGAATGGCATCGCCAGTCAAGCAGGATCCGATGTCGGGACTCGAGTCACCCCGTGATGTCAAGAAAAATCGTGGCTTCTTCCAAAACCATAGCCCGTTTAGGCGAAAGAGCACAAAGGATGTACAGGCTTCGAACAGAAACACCTGGGGTCCTTCGAGCCAGGGCGGATCGGGAGGAGGTTCCGCATCGAGACGATCCGTTTACCAAGCTCCTGAACCGAGTATGTTGCCGGATCGAAACACTGCCAGCCCTGATCCGATTGATGCGAATGCAAGCCTGGCACTCAACGTAGGTAACAACGTCTTCCCTGTTACCAACACCGACAGGCGCAACAAGGCCGCCGCCGAACAGCCGCCACAAGAGGAGCAAGACCCAATTGCTTTGGCATTGGCGGAATTGAGGGAAGTGGCAGGCAATACCAAACAGTCCTCGGTCCGTGTGTCTGCAGATCACTGGCACGGCATTGCTACGCCGATACCAGCCCAGGGCGAAGCGCGACCTTTCTCCAAGTCGGTGCCCGCTCCGAGACGTGGCAGCGACCTTGCAGCTGGTATCCGTGGTACGCCGCCGCCGTCCTATGATCAACAAGCCGGCCCAGTCCAGAGATTGGGTGTTCCTGCTCCTGCTTGCACGTCAAAAGCAATGCAGGCGACTTCACGAAAGTATGAACAGCAGACTCGAGACATGTTCAACCCGAACCGCCCAGACTCGGCCTCCAATCGGCCTGGGTCCTCGTACACAAGGAGCCAGTCAAGACCTGGTACAAGAAGCTCTGATCTGCCACGTGCAACTTCGCCAGCTCCTCCCCGAATGGCATCTCCCAGAATGGGCAGTCAAGCAGATATGCGACAAAGCAACCGCTCCGCATCTCCCAACCCATATGCTGGCAGCCAGCACGCGCGAAGTCAATCATCTGTAGGCACGGCACCGCGAGGCTCGTACGGCTACAATTCTCCCCACGACATGGCCAGATCGGCTTCCCCTGCACCTTCTAGACTCAACTTCGAGAGACCTGGTAGCAGTCAGGGAGGGCAGATGGCGGTGCAGCTGGCGCAACCCGGGGAGGAGCCCGGATATGGATCGCAGCGTGGACGCAACGGCCGGCCCGGCACGAGCCAAGGAGGTCAGATGGCTTTCTACGATGGCAGACAAATGTCAACCTCGCGGCAACGCAGTAAGAGCTTGGCGGATCCGGGCCGAATGTACACCAGAGACGGAAAGCCCATCCTCCACTTGGGTGAGTATAAATCCAGGCTTGCAATACCAATACAGAACGTAGAGCTAACCATTGAGGCAGCGCGAGCTTTGTACGTATACCAGGCAGCTATTCCTGAGGAGTTGGGCTTCAGCAAGGGTGACACCTTGGCTGTACTCCGACACCAGGACGATGGCTGGTGGGAAGCTGAAATTCATGCCGGCAGTGGTGTGGGTAGGAGCGGTTTGGTGCCCAGCAACTACCTCCAGCCTGTCTAAATGAGGTATCCTCGCGATACCTCTTTTGTTTTTTTTGATTCGAGGAAAGGTTTGCGTGGAAGAATGTGTACAGCGAATTGCATATTGTGTACTTGTTTTGGCGAAGCATACCTAATCATGTTTAGATATTCTTTTTGTCTTCGCGGCAGGGCTATTGTCGCGAAGCGTGTAAGTCATGTCAATAATGAGGCTGGGAGGCAACCTTGAGGAAGGAGTTTTTGAATTGATTGCATTCTCGATATATTATATACCCTTGTACCTTTCGTCGATATGGACCGCATCTGTGACTGTATTAGTGTAAAGATATCATACTCAAACACACCGTTGTATTGTGTCTAGTCTCTATCGTAACGACATGGCAATAGTATACTCCTGTGATGGATCTCCGATGTATGCACTCCGTAGATCACTGTGGTATAGCCCCTGGGGCTCACAAAAGAGAGTTGCGGCCATGACGTCGCAGCACTCCAACCGCGGGGCACTAACGATAGACACGGGACAGGGATGTCCACGGACGCGGGAGCAGCAATGAGCTCAACACCAAAACTTCCAGTTGCCTTGTCTTCTTTCTCCAAATCAGATTCCTCGATATACAGCATCCAAGGTTCCGAAGACAGCTGTCTGTGCTGTCGCGCCAATGGGCGCAACTACTGGCAACATGGTACGTATCGCATGTTTAGCAGACCGGAGGCCGTTCAGGTCGGTCCTGCAACTCCAAATCCACGCACGAGACGTACCGATGGCTAACCGGCCGCGCGTAACAGGAATACGTGAAGAAGCCCTTTCGAATCGCCACCACTCCGACGGCGCAACGAGTTTATATCAGTACCTTTCTCTTTGCTGTAACATCCGCGGTTCTGTTGTTCCTGGCTGCCGCCGCCTACCCGATCTTCTACTATAAATACGTGCCCAAGAAAGTGGTGTCGATCCCGATACACCTGCAATACAAGTACGTATATGATCCGATTGTATGTTAGCTAGACGATGCGCATACTGACATGATGGCGCAGTGCCGGCCTTAACCCTTTTGGCGTCACGTCGCTGAAAAAGGATCTCATGCTGGAGACGGCGTACGATGTGACCGTGACCCTGACGTTGCCGCGCTCGCCAGCCAACGTTGACCGCGGCAACTTCATGGTGGCGCTTTTCGCTACCAAGGCGTCGCTCGAGAACCCGGCGCAGTCCTTTACTATCCCCGAGGATCCGTACAAGCACGTCAGTCCGTCCAACGTGGTCTTCAGCTCGCGGCGACCCGCGCTGATGCCATATACGGACCCCTTGGTGTCTCTGGCCGGGCGGGTGTTGTTTTTGGCCTGGCATGTGGTCGCGCCCGCGAGCGACCGGGTCGAACTGCGAATCCCCATGGGCGAGCTGGTCCAATTCCGAGAGCAGCTGCCGTTGAGTCTACTTCTCGACGTGCAGGCAGGCCAGACGTTCCAGGCGTACGCAACAAGTGTCGAGCTCGTCGCCCGCCTGACTGGTGTTCGCTGGCTCATGTACAACCACCGTATCCTCGGCTTCATCGTCGGCACCACCTTTTTCTGGTTGGCCGAGATGCTCTGGTTAGGTCTTGCCTGGCTTGCGCTGGCGTTTTGTTTTGGCCGGGGCGGGCAGAGCAAGGACATTGTTCGAACCGAGAAGGATCTCGATACCGAGGGCTACGACTACAAACCCATGCTGAAGCAAGAAAGTGAAGAGGACAGTTACATGACCGCTGCAACCTCACGGGACGTCAAAGGGAAGAGTCTTCTGAAAGATGAGGACGATGACGACTACGACCGAAAGCTGATCAAGGAGGAGAGCGTAGAACGAGACCTGCCAACCAAACAGCCTGGCTACGGTGGCGACGACGAGGCAGAGGGTACAGGAAGCAGCTATGGCAAGGGCAAAGCGACGCCTCGAAAGCGGCTGTCCGGAGAGCGGTATTGATTGAGCTCATTGGTGTTGCATTCTGTTCAGAGATACCCCCTTTCCTGCAATTCATTTGGCTCCGTCTATGCTGCTTCGCTACCAAGTATGATACTATTCTTGCATAACGTTTTATATCAATCAATCATGAAGTCGTCTGTATACCGACTCACTTTTTCGCATTTGAGTACTACAGCTCGAGAGTCTCCGTACAGATTACCTACTTGTCAGTCGTCTGCTTGTGCATAATGCCCGCCAATGGGAGCTTGGCCTGGAATCATGGTTTATGCAGTTTAGAGTTCCATCTCGACGTCAATATTTACCGCCGCTCGATCTCAACAATATCTCAGACCAATTGTGAATTAACCTTCCATGAGGCAGGGATCATCGAGGTTCAGTCTCGACTCTCTTTCTCCAAATCACCACTTGACCCACTCTCTGCAGGAAAGCTGCGACGAAAACCAGACCCCTGGCTGGGTCTTTTCAGGTCTCGTCTCATCAGTAACTCTGCCAACGGCGGACAGCTCAATCCAATCGCGGGGCCCAAGCGAAAAAATCACGTCCGACCGACTGACGTGTTCAGCCGCCAGTACACAATTTCATTATCATCGTTGACCGGATCTGTGGATGTCGCGATTTATGTTGGTTAATAGTGGGAACAGTTCTTTCTTATTACTCACTCGACACCACTCTACAGTGATAATAATAATCTTGAATGGAAAAGAAGCATGCATATGCAAAACACAGTGATTATCGATCATGAATTCATGCAAAAGTCATTACGAAACACCGCCTACTTATATCCGTCTGCGGGCTCTAGAGGACGGGTTCGTTACTTTTAGTTCGCAGCCTAGGTACCTAGGCAGGCTTGGACTCCCCGCCATCCCACCAGTGACCACTGAGCGGGACGTGATAGTACGGGCATTTGGAGCTACTACCCGCTAACTGGGCAGATTACCGTGCCTACCCACGTAGCATCTGACCCGCCCAAGTCCCCCCGAAGCACCAAGAGTTCACAACTGCGGGCACCAAGCAGAGAGCCAAGTTGTGCAAAAGTCGACTGGGGAAGAAGCAACATCCAGTCAAAAAAAAGTTGCACCGCTACAAACCTCATCAGCTGGTGCGACGTGAGCCGCATTTACTCGTTCCTACCACCCAGAGGCCCCTCACCAGCTGACGGACGTGAGAACGAGAACACTGCGTAACCAAACCGCGGCGCCTCTCTCTCTCTTGACTGTTCCCGATATCTGGACAGTGAACTACCACCTAGAGCGACATCAACCTCGTGAACAAGCTCCCCCGCCCACAGTGTCAAGTCTGAAAAGGGCATCGGCCGATACGACGAAGGAAATTGGAGCTCTGCCAACCTACCGATTCTACACCGTCCGACCTAGAGCACCCACCGCGGCCTCGCGTGAACATCACCACCAGATTTGGCTTTTAGCAGCACAAACGCTTCCAAAATCCGCCTACGAGAAACCCCTCGGGTCGGTTCCCCCCGCCAGCGACCTTCGACCTTCCCACCCCTCCAGACGAAAGCACAACCAACTTTCGGCAAACACTGCGCAAGTCTCACGACCCCCCCGACCTCGCTTGGCAGATCTCCTTCCTGCGAACCCCGTCCCACTTTCTTCTGATTGCCCAATATCAGTCACGATGCCCTGCTTCAAGGGCATCGCCGTGAGCGTTCACGCGAAGGGAGCCCCGCTCTCCGAGCACGGCATGCAGAAGCAATCTCGCATCTCTCGCATCAGCACCTACATTCCCGTGCCCTCGCCGCAGCTCAACCCGGATACCTCACAGCACGAGCCTGCCCGCTTTGCCATTTCAATCACCCTGCTGACTCCCGGCCATGCGATTCCTTACACGTCGCCGAAGCCCTCGGCCGACAACCCGAACCCCAAGCCGCTGTTCGCAGGTCCGCTCCCATCCTCCAACGCCGATCCCTCCCGGCACGCTAACACCGTGACCCCTTACATTCCCATGACCAATTCAGAGAATGAGACAATAGCTGCCTACATCTACTTTGACGGTCGGGCCAAGGAAGAGGTCGCCACGCTGCTTCGCCCTGGTGAGGAGACCTGGGTCAACAGCAGATGGGTTCAGGTCCCTAGCAGCGAAGGCGGAGGCCTCGCCGAGCGAGAGTTCCTGTTCCGCGAGGTCGGCCTGGAGAGATGGCTTAACGGTCTGGATCTGCAGGGCCACGACGCCGCCGAGAAGGTCGAGAAGAGGAGACAGAAGTTCGAGCGGCGCCATCGCCGCCAAAAGTCTGCCGTGACCGCAGGCATGGATATGGAAAAGACCAACCGATCGCGCGACACGCTTGCCTATGGCAGTAGCGAGCAACCCTCCTTGGACGACGGCATGGACGAGTCCGGCTCTGACTCCCTGTCCGATGACGATGACGAACCTCCGGAGGCAACTGGCCAGATCAAGGTTGCCATGTTCCGAGTGATAGCCTCGGGCGAGATCAAGAAGGGAGAGTACTCGCCGCAGTTTGACGCCCACGACGACGACGACGACGAGACGGGCGGCGCCAAACAGGCTGGAAGCAATGGCATAGATGCCGACGTCGAGCACACCACGAGTTTTGCGAAGCCCAAGACACTGGACCCCAAGACGATCAGCACCCAAACGGTGACTGGCATTGACGGCCCCGACAAGCCTTATGCCGTCTTTACCTTTTTCTACCGTGGACAACGTAAGTTGGACTGTCAAGAGATAATCTTCTCTGGGTGCGAGCACAGCTAACCCTGCCTGTAGGCCAACTTTCCAAGATGGGCATCCTGCCGTCGTCAGCAAAGGACACCAAGGCTACGCCTGGCGCGAAGCGCCGTAGCACCCAGCTCGACTTCTCAAATCTGGGTTCACTGAAGAAGGAAGGTACCGTGGGTTTCTCAGCATTCAGGGACCACGAGACCGAGAGGCGCAAGTCGCGAAAGAAGATCAATGGTGCCATGGACGAGGACAGCGAGGAAGAAGACGAAGACTCGAATCCCTTGAGCAAGATGGAGCAGGAGTACGACGCCAAAGTGGACACGACCCGACTTGGACCAGAGGATGCCGAGATACAGGCTGAACTCAAGGCTGGTATTGACAGAATCCGCGTAAGTGCAAAGCCATATAAATCGTGGTCCCTGAAGTTACGCTAACACGGTTGGAAATAGCTCAAGAGGCAGCACTCAGCGGAGCCAGCAAGCATAAAATCACCGTCAGCAGGTCCGACAAGCGACACGACGCCCACAGATACGACCTCCTTTACAGCACAAGCTGCTGGCGTCTCAAATCTGCTGAGCGCGTCCATGGCCACTGAGTCGACATTAGGTAGTCCCATGAAGAAGCAGCGCGCCAGCGTTGATGCTTTGGCGCAGGACCGCAGCGTAGGCTTCCCAAGCGCTCTGGGCGACGTCCTTGGCAGGGCTACAACGGAGCAACAAGCAAACAATGCCGCGCAGTCCTCTGGTGCAGCAGTTTTCGGACCCAAGGACGAGGATGACGAGGAGCTGTAGCCTCTGGACATTCGCACAAACATTATTAATTTACCAGCGGAAACATCTGTCAGTTGATGGCAATCTTGAACTATCAAAGCAGCGTTTGTGACATCATATTTCAATATGTCCAGACTGAAGATCCGGCGGTGAACGCTCATCGACACGGGAAAGCTCCAGTCAGTCAGAAAGAACGCGGCAAAGGAATGCGAGCTCGAGAATCATGAAGATATTCTAGGACACTCGATCTGCATGGGGTGGATCAACCTCGTCTGGTGAGCAAGGTCCAGCGGGGCAATCTTTCACGCCAACAACCTAGACAATAAATCATTTCCTTGGTAGACGTCTCTTGTTCTCCGGGCAGAGGATATTCATGCCTGAGCAATAAAAAAAAAATCCAACCATTGCAAATATGTACTGATGGATAACATGTGACTGAGCTCGATCGTGAGGAGCGATTGACCTTGACCAAGATGTATAGTTGGACGCTGGCATGAGGCCGGACGAATCGACAGGGTCCTTCTCTCAAGGCTACTCTTTCCTCTGCAACATGGCGAAGCTTGACCGTCACTGCTACTGAGAGAATCAATGCTGGAAGGGACTCAGGGCAGGGTTTTCAAGAATGGAGCTTGCTGTGAAGAAGTAGCCGCTTCTATATACTGTAACGTGATCTGCTTTTGATCCTATGCCTTCGGGGTTTATGTTACAGCTCTCCTGTTCAGCGATGGACTCTTGTTGGTGACATCAAAGGCGCCCCCGTTCTAGTGAATCTGTCGGTCGATTTGTGTCAACGAATTTTGTATGACCATGATATCTCTTTGTGGTTTATGCGGGTTATCTACCAACGGACAACGTGCAGGCAGCTTGCATTTGAACAGAGCGGTCTCATTGGATATCCATATCTCGGCGCAGCCGCCACGGGAGGCCACTCTCCTGCAGCCGCATAAATATTAACTATCTACTTGTTCTGAGTGCCCGCGCTTTTCCCAGGCCTTCCCAAGTCAACCATCTTCAACGGTGCTTGATGGCCAGGAAGTAGCTTGCTCCGCCATTGCAAGACCGCGAGCAGTTGCCGCCGCCGATGCCACGCCCTTTCGACAATCGGGATCCACATTCGTTTGACTGAGATCGATGAGGCATTGGAGACGAACCCTTATCTGACGCGCCATTCAACATGGAGCAAGCAGACTCACCGTAAGAAAATATGTGCTATAGCATCCCTGATACATGAATTGACGTTACTGTAGACAGCATCATCCTATGCCCCGATATGAGGACGCATCACGCATCGCTGAACGCTTAGGCTTGCGCCTACCATGGCGACACGAAGTGTGCTTGAAGTATAATTCAGATTTGATTTATTATCACTCATTGATCGCAAGCACAGTGAACGCCATGGTTTTGCAGAGCTGCAAGGAAGTGTTGCTGAACCCAGGGGAGCGAGCGCGAGTCAGTCAAGTTCGCTGCGATCGTCAAGCGCTTAAGCCCTCCACAACGGTGATACTCATCCACGACAACGCTCAGGTTTCTTGGAAAGCTGAAGTTGCGGATGATTCTTATAACGTCTTCATAAGTGATGGTGCGGACCAACAGGAGACCTGGACCTTGTTCCAGGAGTTGACAGTACGAGTAGTGTCCAGTGCCGGCAACACAGAGGTCATTGTGACCGCTGGAACCGAAGAAATAGCAAGAATCCTTCATGACGAAACCTGCGTTTTGTTAAGTTGCATGGGCCGGGTTGGTCTGGCGCTCGAGTTACTCACTGCTTTGCCGCTGCAGTCGTCCAAGATCAAGTCCATCAAGTCCAGCCCCGAAGGTCTCGTCAAAACCAGTCACGACGATATTGATCGGCATGTCAAAGTCTTTGTCAATGCCAGAACGGTATTGAGTGAGATGGTAGGGGCAGCTGCAATGTCGCATCTGGTCACCTACGGCGGCGGAGCTGTAAACCCCCTGGGAGCTAGCCATTGGCTGCCGCGCAGAATGTTTCACAGTCTTGTCAACATTCACCAACCTTTGCCTTGTCAGGAGGGTTTTGTCGATATGCGACAATTACACCTCGAGTCCTATGTGAGGCTTGTACGATCAGCAGATACGAAGTTACTCTGCCCAGCCTGTTGGATCACTCCCGATTCGCCCAAGCGGCAAGAGATGCAGGATCAAGGAATCACTGAACCACTGCTGTTGGTTCCCCCTGCCGGAGAAGCGAAAGAGTATACGGCGGTATCATACCTATGGAACGAGTTCCGAGGGGATGAATCGCTACAAGACATGCGAAGATCTGCAGCTGCAGTCGGAGGCCCGGAGAGCTTATGGATCGACAGAGTCTGCATCGACCAAGATGATCCTCTCGAAAAGAACTCGGAAATTCCTCGCATGGGATCGTACTATGCTGGCGCACATACAACTCTTATTTGTCCAGCTCGCAAGATTGTTGATGTCCCGAGAGCTCAGCTGAACAGACATTTGGTGGCCGTGCCAAAAGAGCTGCGCAGGTATCAAGGTCTTAAGACATGGTAGGAAGACGATTGGCACAACAGAGTATGGACTTATCAGGAGGGCGCCCTCAGCAGGAACCCTCGGGTGTTTGCCGCCGAGATGAACACCGGGCTAAGCGGAAGCTGGCTGAACTTCATGTCCTGGGCGGTGGAATTCGCAGAGCCTATCGAGTGTGACGTTGGCTTGCCGCCGTACTGCTGGCGGCCCCCCGGTGTGCCATGGGGAGGATTCGTTGAAGAAGAAGGAAGATGGTCGTATCGACATGCTTTCGTGCGATCGTGGACAGCATGTAAACGCCACAATTGGGCTCCAAACGCCGACAGTATCAGAGTACCTCTGGCCAGATTGATGGAACGCGCGCAGCTGAGAAAGTGCGCTGAGCCACGCGACAAAATATTAGGATTACTCGGACTGACTGCATCGTCGGAATGTTTCAACACAAATATGGCCAGAGAGCTCAAAGATGTTTTCTGCGAGGCTATACGATGTGGCATCCTTGGAGCAGAGGTTTTGTTGATTGGGCGAGAGATTCCAGGCCCAAGATCGTGGATTCCTCGAATCGACTCAATTGTCAAATCGGGGTCCCCCCAGATTGCAGAAATTGAGTATGTTTGCAACGCATCGCAACCTGTCGTCAATGACAATGGGAGTCTGATCCTGCAAGCATACGAAATCATGATCAGCAAGGAAGATCCTGGAGACAGCCCAATGTACAACGGGACTGTAGATCCTTTTTCCGAGATCAAAAACCTTTCCGGGGATGAGGAGGGCATTATTCGCACTGAGCCTCCGATAGATACCGTGGGAAAGGCTTATTTACTAGCAGGCAATCGAGATGACCCAGGCCGCCAGCTGAAAAACAGAATCCTGGTATTCGCCAAGGAAGTGACAGAAGGAAAGCACGTCCTAGAGATTGCTTACAGTATACAAATCGGAGGGTCGATTCTGAGGTACAACGGCAATACTATGCTGAACTGGGATAGGGCGATCGACTTTGGTGACGTTGTACACTTATCTCTGAGCGCGGATTGAGTTTCTGGTCAATTATGTACACGAATGGCACATAAAATAGAAAGCTGTCTAGATACCAGGCAGTACTCGATATGATTCGTCATTGACCGAACGAAGTTCAAAAATAAAATCAATGTAAAGTGGCACAAGTATTATAGATAAAGATAAAGTCCGAACCTTGCAAGCAAACAGCCCCGCTGGCTCAATGGTAGAGCATTAGGCTTCTAGTGTTGATTATAGTCAATAAGTAACCTAAAGGTTGCGGGTTCGACCCCCGCGTGGGGTTCAATACCCTTACTTTTTTCTTAATCTTTTTCTTGATATTTTGCAAGAATATATCTTTAAATTTAAACTAACAATTTTTTTTCTATTCAAAATTTAGATAAATCAAAAAAAAAAAAAAAAAAAAAAAAAAAAAAAAACCCCCGAGCTCACGCCCCATATGTTTCGCGTTTGCGGAGTTGGGGTCCACTTTTCAAGTTCTAGTGTCTAGCGACATACAAATGCTTAGCGTTCAGGTTTTTGGTTAAAAGCCCGTTAGCTAAGGTTTTGTTCTTTGGATCGCTGGACCACCTGTTTCAACAAACACCATATTGGGACTAGGGTCGTTTGGAATTATGGGTCTGACCTGTAGAATGGTGCTTATTTGGGTGCTGGCCTGGCATAAGGGCTTGTAGGGGCTGTATAGGCTGTTATATAGGTAAATATTTGTCTGGATGGCTGTTAGGTGGTAGTAGCTAAATAAATGGGTATGTAGATGGGCAGGTAGATAGGGGGAAAGATGGATAGGTATACAGCCATCTGAACAGCCATCCAGACAGCCATCTACCTACCTACCTACCGCTGTTGAAGCCTGAACGGGCAACTGGATACCTAGGCCTGAATACCTACCTAGGTAGATATCTACGTGCGTTGGCAGTATATTAGTATTATTAGCGGTACGTACCTATTTACCTACCTAAAAAGGTTTAAAAATATACCTGAACGCTAAGTCTCGTGTGTGCGAGCTGGAGCGAGCACCTCGGGTTTTACATGCTTGCAAATAAGCAAGCGATGTCCATTGAGGCTCTGCTCCGAGGGATCAAGACATTCAATCTAATTGATGTGAATTCAGCGAGATCGCCATGATCTGTCCCCTGGCCGGTATTGTTATCCGCATCTTCATTTACAAAATGTGGAGGGGCATGACCCTCAAAAAAAAGCCTGCACCATCGGGTCGTGCCAACACATATCGAAGCTCAGCTTCTGAGGTCTACGCTAATATTAGCACGTCGCATTCTAAATGCGGTTTGCTAAGCATGCGTTTCGGCAAAGAAGTACTATGTACCTGAGTTACTAAGTTGCAAATATAGTCCCACCAACCGAAGTCTATGGAAAAGCCAACAGGCTAGAATCGAGAACCAGACTATGTGGGCCCATGATGAAGCTTTGCCATGCCCATAATTCGTTCCAATTCATTATTAGATCAGACTCACACCTCTCTTTGAGCACGGCCAAGCCGTTCATTCGGATCAGAGAGTACACTATAACGCAATGCTGAGGAACCGCAATCTTAAGTCTTTATCGAAAAGGCATATTGATAAAAACGTAGGCATTTCGGAAAAACGAGGTACGTCTTTGCAAATCAATTATTTTTCTTTGTTACGGCTGTCCCAGTGTCTTTGGCGACTTGTAGATACAGATGTGGATGTAGAAGAGTTTCAAGATTGGATCGTGATGTTCTTTCTCGTTTGGTAGCAGCGCATCTATGAGCCCCATATGGCGTTTCTCACAACCTGAATCAAGAAGAAGGAGGAGGATGAGGAGAATGATTTAGCTCCACGACTTGTGTTACCTGGAAACTGATGCTTCAAGTGGGAGACAATGTGACTGGTATGTCCAGTCACAAACCTGAGCGCGTCTATAAGTCGAAAAATGCCAGATGCATACAAGAACCTACAATCACTCACACTGGAATCTATACTCCAAATCTACTAGATTCAGGTGAAAGGCAACGGTACCAGGTATTTGGTCCGTAAAATTAAATAGGTTAATTATGCGACTTTTTGCAAGTATGCTACTTATTCGCACGATCGTAACAAATGTTGCTACTTTTCACAACCCTCTTCGTTCAGTTCTGAGCTTTAACCTCACGAATTCTCAGCTCCTAATGTGTCCACTGACATACAATGCTGGCATTATAACAGTAATTATCAATGTGTACGGCTTGTAGCCATCCAGCTCCAATGTTCCCACGGATTTTCGGCAAGCGCCATGTTGTCTCTAACATTCTTATCCATGATACCCGAAGATCTGATTCCACTCTGTATTGCCAGCCTAGCATATTTCGTTGCAAGCCAAGGCTCTCCTATACCATTGTACTGGAGAGCTGCAAGCGTGTATGCCTCGTCAATAAGCAGCCACAGCCCCTCTTGTTCATAAAGTGAAATCAACAGCTCAACCATCCCTGTAGCTGTCGAAGGCGCCAGTATATTGTTCCTAAGCTGTTCTTGTAGATATTGGATTTGACGAACCCGTGCGTCTGACACGGCAATCATTTCTTTTGTTTGTGAGCAAGATGGACAGCTGCATTTGAAATGCCAGGACTGCTCCAATTGTCGCGACCGCTCCTCTCTGGTTCGCACCGGACTATAATTGTACGGTCAGCGTAATTGACGCACAACAAAAGCTAGAAGACATGCAATTGACTCACTCTATGTATGATGTGGTAATTTCTTCACCAGCGAAGATGGGCCGTACGGCGTAGACGTTGTGCATAAATGTATTTACATCGAAATTGTAGCCGGCGTTTGGTCTACAATCGTGATTCATACGTGAAACTATTGAGTCAGTAAGAGTCACTATAAAGAACCTGATATTTCGTACCTTCTGTAAATACTGACTTGAATTTGACTTCACTCAAGTTATCTTCTACCTCGCCCAGGACTTCACCGAGCGATATATCGAAAGCATTGAATAAGATAATCCGGGATATCCTCTCGGAATGTTCCTTTGTGTGGTAATGCGTGGAGAGATTCAAGTACTCCCATCGATGCTCCTCAGGTAGGGAATCGATTGCGCCAACCTCCAAGTTGGTAAGCGCCTTTGGACCATGTCGGATGAGATTGCGATCGACCATAATAGAAGCTGTGGAAGCCATAATTTTGTCACCCGCCTCGATCTTTCGAGTTGCAATAAGGCCCATGCCCTTTCCCGTCATTTCCAATACTTCGTACGCAACATCTTGCTTCATGTTGCGAGCTGCAACCTGCTGCACATCCGCATCCGAAAATGCCCGAAATTTCTGGATTTCAAGAGCGCGCTTCGGAGTAGTGATAATGCTTGTTCCCTTTCCTACGAAATCTGGATTTGAAAAAACACAGTACTCTTCTCCTCCTTGTTTTGCGCAAGGTAGGATGCGCCTCCAAGGGCTTTTCTCATATGTGTATACTATGTTGGGTTCGTGATCCTGCCCGCTGCCTTTGGCAGCCAGACACCATGATAGGTCACTTTCATCCAATAGCTCGATACTAAAATTAGTATATGTCGCTGATACAGTATACTTCCCTAGCAGGTAAAGCATTAGTACCAGTATGCATCGATAATCCATTGCAAAAAATCGATAAGAACAATGCCACTTTCATGAATGACAGGCGAACCCCCAAGTATGCTTAAATAATTTATAAACCGCCGTTATTATCTTCATAGATGGAAGTTCACAAGGTAGGAAAGATTTCCTTATCTTATCTAGACTCGAGGATTTACCGGATTAATAAATCTCGGCCACCCCATAATATTTTGACTAATCCAAGTTACTTTCATAGCTGAGTCAAATAGACCCTTAGTCAGTTGTTTGAAGCGGTGACTTAGTCGGGCCACTGCGATTCTCTCCTTGCGTCCGTCGCACTCTCTTTTTCATTTTCATTTTTACTTTTTAAGGATGCAGCAAGTTAAATAAAAGAAATGTGTTAACTAATCAGTACCTTAGCAAGGGGTTAAGTTTTTAGTTTAAAGAATAAATATATTAAATGTCGGCTTGTATTCTCTGCTAACTCCAATTAAACTAAGATGGAAACTTACGCGGTTGCTGTAGTCTTCGAAGTTGTTTACCGGAATATTTAAAATTTGCAGGAACGGAGATCTGCCTATAGCTTAGATTACTAAAAATGTTAAGTTTCTTCTTTTTTTAGGTGTTATCGCTAGAACCCAGTGATTAATTGTGTTTATTTCAACACCCTATCTTTGATTTGCGTGCTATAGCAAACGCAGGCGTATTGGATCCGACATTTACTCATACCAATTTCTTTGTCATGACTGATTATCTGTGCGGTCAGCGCTAAGTATCAAAACTGTCAAGGACAGTGATTGGGGCTTAGTAATATGAGTGGTAGTTCCTTTTAATCAACTGACTAAGTCGAGTGGGATATGTGAATATGTGAATATGTGAGTATGTGAATATGTGAATATGTGAATATGTGAATATGTGAATATGTGAATATGTGAATATGTGAATATGTGAATATGTGAATATGTGAATATGTGAGTATGTGAATATATGAGAGAGTAGTAGCGTAAGCAAATCCGCGGTTTTTAGGAAAATGTAGACAGTAATACAGTGTCAGACTGAGTCAGAATCGTATTATTTGTGGCTACTTATTATCACTTTGTGATTGGTGATATTGCAAAATTCGTTTCTAGTCCGGTAGTCTCAATATTCAGTTTTACAAAATCAATTCACAAGAGCTTCCTCTCTCATGTTGTACGACGGTCGTCTGCCCTCATAACCTCAGGATGAAACCCGGAAAAGCGAGTTATGTTGAGGTGGAAACCACAATTCCTGTCATTGAAGGCTACCCTCCTCGTATTGAAACTAGCCGTCTGCTCATTCGACCACTGGTCTCATCGGACCTGGACAATTTGTGGTCTTTGAGACGCACAGCTGCAGCTATGAACCTCACAGGACGCGGAAGACCCGATTCTGACATGGAGGAAACAAAGGAGGAGCTCTCTGGCCTTGGAGGTCCGTGGCATAACTCGCATCTGTACTATGGTATATTTCTCAAAAATCGCGATGGAGTAGAGGGCGACTTGATTGGGGATGGTGGGGTTCGACAACTCTTTGATACAGAGAGTGGTTGGCCTGAATTTGGCTACAAATTCAAGGAAGAATACTGGGGCAACGGTTACGCGACCGAATTCGCAAAGGCTTTTCTGGAGGTGTGGTGGGGCCTGGCACGTCAACCTTCAAAACTCAGCATTCACCCTGCACTACTTGATAATTACCATTCGCTGAATGCGCGAGAGCAGCTATATGGATGGTCGAGGTTAACCAATAAGCGCAGCGAAGTAGTCCTGCTGAAATCGGGATTTCGGTATCTTTGTGAGCTGGACAATATGGTGCCCGAGTGGCGAATAGCGTATCAAGCGCGAAGCGGGTGAAGGATGTTCATTTCTATAAAAACTGGCTGGTAGCAACTCAACTGATCGCATCTCCAATACGCCAACCTCAACACACTACTTGCTGCATCGGAAATCAATAAAAAAAATTCGCCTTCATTATTCTAGGAGGAAATGGTTATTGGGCTTTGATATCGCACATGAGGGAACGTATAGAAAGCAAGAAAGAGTGAGGACAAGGAAGAATTTGATTAACCAGTTCACGACTTTTGTAAGACATCAATAAGGAATATCGTGACGTCCTGGTGCTCAAGTAGAGAACTAGGTTCACAAAGGTCTGATCGATCGGCGGCGAAGTGACAAAGGCTAGATATTATGCCGCTGTCGCTTGACGGCATCCCGTGCAAGCAGTAACCAGAGTAGCTATCCAAGCTAGCTGGCGCAATCTAATGTGGCAAGTCACTAAGTTATCGCGACTCAGTCAATGGACCGAACGCATCAGTCTAGCTCAATGTTGGAAATCGTAGTAGGACGGGGTACCGCCATCAGGCAAACCTCGGGGGTTTCTGCCCATCATCCATTGTTGGCCGTCATCCGCCATCGAGCTTTCAAAGTCTATGTTTCGCGTTGCAGGAGTAGCGTAAGACCAAAAAGGCTGGCAATTTCTCAATTGGTCCGGACACGCTCTCACTGTTAGAGTGCTAACCCTACTCCAGACAACCTTGACTGAGGAAATCAAAGAAATTCCCCACCTGCTAAAGTCGGCGCCGACCGCTTATCTCCCGTGTTGCCGAATTCGCCAAATGATATTCGAATTTAGCTTCCAATCTTACCAATTCATAGACGTGTTCTCTATCTCTCGTTGACGATTTCTCACACGCTGTGTTCGCTTGGAGGTTTGGCTGCATCAGCGCATCTATTTCTTGACGGTGCGCAGGAAGCGTTGATGTTCGGCGTACATCGCTCTTGCTGTGAACTAATTCACTGGCTATAATAGGAGACCGTCTCAGAAGTTCTGAGAGAGCGACCGAGCATCATCCTTAGTCGAGTCGATTTCAGTTGTTCCAATTGACTGTGCTGTCAAGAAGTACCTCAATTGTTTTTGTCAGCCTATTTGATTTGCCGGAGGCTTACGGGCATGTTGATCGAGAGGATGGTAGAGTTGAAGGTGGTGTAGCTTTCCGTTTGTGATTCCCGATCCCTTTGTAGTACCGGTGTCATGTCGTGGGGATAGTTATCATCAGAGGTCTTAGGTTGTGCGACTTATATCATTAACGAGGAGTCTAACTCTATGATTCACAAAGCATCTTTACATAAAATCAGATCTAGCATCTGAGCGTGCTGATACTTGTGCGGTTTGAAATGCACACCTAGCGGCTGAGCAGGTGAGTTTCACGTGATGGTAAGCCGAAGACGATATATGGTGATTCGGCTGGAACATGAGGCATGACTGTCAATATGATAGTTGTTACCGGGCACACAGATTCTGTCTGCTGCCCCTTCAGAAACCAAGACAACAGCTCTGCTTGACACAACGCGAATTTGTTAAGACCAGGAAGGCGTAAGTGTCCTGGACGTAGTTTATCTCTCCGGGCATGTCAATACGTGAGTTTCCCAATATTATAGTCGCATCCAATTTATCCTACTGTCATCTGCGCTAATTTGAACGGGTAGATGGGATTGAAGAAGCGTCTGAGCCATGTCTGAATTGGCCACCACGAGCTACAACAGCGAAGTGCTAAAGAGCGATCTAACAGACCCGGGCAGGTGGTCTGTGATACGTGCTGGGTACGTCAGAGCAACACCTACCGAGTGTTAAACTAGCTCTAACCGCAGCTCAGCTGCTGTAAATGTTAAGTCATTCAACGTAAGACTGAATTAACCCTTCGGTCATAAATTCAGTGAATGAACCGATTGTAGTCGCGAAATATATGTTACCAACTCAAGCCTTCATGAATGATGCGTCAAGTAATCACTGAGCAGAGACTGGATGAAAATTACGCCAAGGGGACAAATGAAAGCGATTTATGGCGACATTGCCAAAGCCAACACTAATGCCCACTATCATATTGAAGCCTAGACAAGAATGTTGCTGATGTAGACATCCCCTCCCACCCCTCGCTCCTCATCTTTCCTATTCGAGTGGCGGTGTAATCTTGTTTCCCGAGAATGGGTCCTCGTCGGCGGTATAGACATAGTTACCGTCTGCGTCGAGTGGATATGATTTGCCTATAGGTTCAAGTCCATCAGCGATTCTTGGCCGTTATATAGTCTCATGGCTTTATTGACTACTCACCAAAGAAAGGATGGACCACTGTGACATTGTCATATATATCGAAATGGCGGTCTCGCGCCCAGCTATTCACTTTGTCCCAATTGTAACAGCTGTGTTCGGATCGAAAATTTGTTAACGGTCTCCGATTGTTGTCTACCCAGTCGTATGAACCGAGAGAAATGTCGGCCTTGCACATTAAAGTTAAACGGATATCTAGTACAGTGGTCAGTCATTCTCCTTTTCGTCTCGCGGTCGCCGCCACCGCCGCCAGGGAATTCTATACTTACTGTCGATGCAGTGATGAAGGTGGTCTTCCAGGTGCCTCTGAAGTTTGACATTGCCCTTCAAATAGTATTCGGGATATAAAGCCTGCCTTAATAATTTGAGACAGTGAATTTGGTGGTGCACGTTCAGTCCACTCCAATAATATTCTGTGAGATGACCAGCCGAATCCGATAAACGTACAGACGTACGGTTGATTTTCTTCAGATCCTCGGCTTTGATTCTTAGATTGCTGTATGCAACCAGCTGGTTCCATGCGGCATCCAACTCTGGTGACGGAGGGCCTTTGTATACATTCTCATCTGTCCCCACCTCGTTCCAGAAGAAGACTTTTTCGGGCTGCAAGGCATCACGAGCCGGGGCTGGATTTTGTTTTCGACAATTAGTAGGATAAGCAATACAATTGATGAGTAAATACTTACACCATACCATGGATTGATCATCCGCGCATTGGCGATACTCTTGGGAAGAGACCGTGATCGTTAGAAATAATGCGCAATAAAAGGCGAGACAAATACAATGGACCCAGAGCCACGGAAACCGGCGAACATGACCACCTCCCGAGAATGTTGAGGTTTTGCTGAGCAAAGTGTCTTCACTTCCAGAGTCCCTTTCATCCTGGGTGTCTACACCGCTATAAATTGGTGGTCTCAGGCGTGAATAGAACCAGACCGATAGCCGCTGCATACGAGTAGCGGCCATTTCGTGCTGTCAAGTATGCTTGCAATTGATCCAAACGCAACATGAAGTGCCACGCTGCTCGATGAGTGGACCGTAGTCTTCAGTGAACAACACACAAAACTTTATAATATCTGGGGATGGGAATGGATGATTTAGAAAGAGGATTGCATCCGAGCGGAACTGTCGACTTGATGGCCATATGACCTAGGCGGATCTTGACAGTGAAGGACTTGTTTTGATTAGTCACGATAAGTATGAGTCAGTGACACATAATATATTGAGTAAGCCCATTATTAAGAGGTATATGTGGCATTCCGAGTGGGGAATTACTAATACTAGAGTATGATCACTCTGAGGATAGAATTATCTATTACACATAAAGAATTTCTAAGTACTTATACGTACGTACTCTGCAATCTAGCTTTCATCTTAATTTAACTAAAATTCGTACAAAAATAATTATACCTTTGCCTTATTTTTCGTCTTGCTGCAATGAAGCCTACATCGCTTTTGATCCTTAGTAGCGCGATAGTCGCATTGGCGTCGCCTTTGAATCGTAAGTAAAAACCGCACCTAGTGAGATGTCGCTTAAACTTCAAAGCATTTTGTATATATATTGATCTTGTTATAGCCAGCAATGCCGTATTGAACCAGGACGATGCCAAGGCCTACAAGCGCAACGCTGTTCAGGAGGCTCAGGACGACGCCAAGGCCTACAAGCGCGAGGAGGCTCAAGACGACGCCAAGGCCTACAAGCGCAACGCTGTTCAGGAGGCTCAAGACGACGCCAAGGCCTACAAGCGCAACGTTATTCAGGAGGCTCAGGACGACGCCAAGGCCTACAAGCGCGAGGAGGCTCAAGACGACGCCAAGGCCTACAAGCGCAACGTTATTTAGGATGCTCAAGATGATGCCAAGGCCTACAAACATGCCTCAAACAGCGTAGAGCCTGGACTCATCTTCAGAATCCACTGGAGGTTCGAATCTAGATCTTGTGGGCAAGTCAGAATTATGTTGGAGTTGCAACCCCGGCTGTCTTTTCAACGAACCAATGCTGGGTTGATTTACTTGGTTCAACACCAGGTTTGTTGTAGGTATGATGGATAGTTTCAGGTTTTGAGAATACACAATTTTGCTCACGTCATGGCTTTCCCTATGCAATACAAGGGCCGTCACTAGAGGATTCTTTGGTGAGTATCGATACTATGGTCGACAATGTCTTGGTGCGCACTGTCAGAACTATGATAGGCGTTTTATGCAATATGTTTCGGGAAGTTCCATGAATTGTCGTGGTAAACTTGATTTGGAGCTCCCCACCATGTGCTACCGAAAGGGGCAGGAATCTTGGCCATTGGTCTACATGATTTCGACATCTCTGCTTGTTGAAAATACTTGATCCCGATCATCTCTCGCAGCACAATGCCAACACAGCGAAGTATTGGATTTGTAGCTCAATACACATTTCCGAGTTTGTCTTGCCTGCAAGTATTTGTCATAAAGTGCGAAGCTTTCCGACATTCGATCATCTGCTCCCTATTCCTCCTGTCTCAAAACATTCGACGCAAATGAGTAACCATAATGTTCGGCTTCCCTCGTTTCTTTTTCCCCATGTAGGCGGCAGATGCCGATGGTGGTTTCAGAATCCGTCGACTGGTCGAATTGTTCCGAATTACCTTTCTACTCATATGTACCAATGATCCCGTATACTGATACCAGACCAAGTACAGGCATTATTTATCCAGAAGTTCACTATTAAAAAGTCCTACCAGGTTGCCTTTGCCGTCTTCAACAGCAGATCCATGTCCATATTTGTCCTTTTACCAAGATATTCGAGGCGCTGCAATGCATTCGCTTTTTAATTAACCTTGTATGTGCGAAGGAATCTAAGAATTCCACGAGGTTTTCCTATTAGTTCGTCGCCTACGGTAGGTATAGTATGTCGTTAGTTTTGATAGTTTCATCGGATTGTACTGAGTGCTAAGTATATATTGTATTTCACCAAACCCACAGCAAACTATTCGGTAGTCCCACGGAATCGGTTATGCTCAATATTTCTAAACAAATTCTGTCATATAAGTATCCCGAATTTCTCATGGAGAACATTATACTATATTGTTGGAATACTGGTATCCGCGGCTGGTATCCACCGGCAAGCTCCGCAGCCACGGAGTGGCTGCCGGCCATCGGGAACCGGCGACCGGGTGCCCGGAGGATATCTAGATAGATCATACGAGAGGAACGGAGTTCCTCTCTCCTGTTCGTACGTTACGTTTAATATATTATCATTTGCCGTCACCCCTATGATACAAGTCCATTAATGCCATAGCCATTCAACATATATAATATGAAGAACTTTGCACCATACAAGATCTTGAGCTGGGTCAGCGATCAGCTCAGCCAGTATACGCTTCTGCTCGCGTCTACTCGTGGCAATCGACCTAAGCTCTTCTATAGCCGTTGGCTCTATCATCGGCTTCATCGTTTTGCTGTGGGCAATGCGCTCGAGAGAGCCGGAACACGTTCCCCAGGTCCCTGCTGGGGCAGTCAAGTAGCAACATAAGAACGAGTAAGGTTTGTGGCAAATGAACTTGGCCCGGAGATGTGAGAGGTAGCATTATGCTTGAGACCAAAGCCCAAGTATTTGGAGCCTAAGTATCCCCCAATATCAGCAGAGTTCAGGGGGAGTTGTAATCAAAGGAAAGTGCTTTGAGAGAAAAGGGGGGGGGAGAATAAAGGAGGTGCGTGGATGAACAAGGAGGGCAGATAGCGAGATACGAACCTCACACTGGAGTTTCTGCGACACGTGCTCCACGCTTGCAAAGTCTTTTCCAAAGTCGCCAATATTCAAATCGACCTGATGTTTCCTCGCCACCATACACTCGTCCACATATATTTCTTCCGCGCTCTGCACAATTTCCCTTATAAAATCGGCTCGCTCCCAATTGCTCCAGGCTTTGGAATTCTCCCTTAGAACCGAAAGAAAATGCGACAATTTTCTTGCTCGGCTCAGTGACTGCTTGTGAGATAGTAGTGCGGAGTCGCGGACGTCGGATGTATAGTAGCACAACAAAGCGTTCTCAAGATTGTCAAAGCCAAGTTGTTTGCTGCACTCCATGAGATGGCTTAGTCGCTCAGTTAATGATGAGTCTTGGCCTGGTCGTGTACAGCTACAAGAGTTGCTGTTTTGGAAACCCGGATCAACTTCTGTAGTTGCTATTCGCTCACCATTGGATGAAGATCCGCTGCTCTCGCTAGACTCGATGAACTGGAAGAGATCATCAATGTCTGACTGAAATAGCGAGCTCGTGCTCTTCTGATGTATGTCCAAGTTTATGTTTTTCTCTTTACGCAAGGGATTCGATGTCTCTCTCAATTGTACTGTAGCCGGCCTAACGTCCTGATCGTCCAGATCAGACAATGGCCAACCGCGATCCCCCGTAACAGATCTAGTCCTCAGTTCTGTCGTTTCATTTAGGCTAGCCTCCTCACCAAGCGGTTCAAAGTGTGCTATGAGCGGCTTGACTCTGGAGGATGTACCGTAAGCAGGCGATACTGGATCTTCGGCAACGACTGGTGTATTGCCATATTCAGCAGGGGGGAGATATTCAGACGGGTACATCTCCTTGCTGTTCCAAACCATTACTGCTTCCGTTGAGGCATTGGTCATAGCTAAGCTTGTTGGCAGTGAATGGAGTCCTATGGATTCACTATACGGAGGTATTGGTTGAGACACATTTTGCTGTGGGGGCGACTTGTTCTGCTTTCCTTCGAGCGCCCGTTCGAGCTCCCGGATCCGTGACTTGAGCTTCTCCCCTGTTTTCATCACAGTTAGAAGGAATCCGTGAATCTGCCTGCCATCTCACGAGAAGACATACGATGTGTACGTTGAGCTATGCGGTTCTGCAATCTCTTCTTTTCTTTGGGATCTTTGATGTTGGTTAAGTCTTCGTGATCCATTCTTCGTTGCCTGATTTGCGAGATACGTCCTTCTGGGTGCTTATTTATAATATAAAGGACATGCGAACGGTATGTGACAATTAGTTCTGTGCTTATTTGGTGATGAGTGTATATTGCTGTAGAAGGCAACGAAAAATATAAACTTGGGATCTGAAAATACAAATCAGTACACAAAGTAGTTGCGGCTGCCTATAACGCCATGATTAAAGAACGGATAGAAAAATACCAGAGGGGCAGGAAAAGCCAATACGGACACTTACTACCCCGCAGTAGGGTGTCCTTATCAGGCCGCAGTTGCCGATATAAGTTGACAGGGCCATGAACTCGTCATCATCAACTATCATAATTATTGACCACTCGCTGGGTGATCAATGTCATTGACGAGGACAACGATGAGCATATTCAGAATGAATTACATACGCCTATCTAGGTAATTGCCACCTTTGTGGTCAATCTTAGCATTCATCTCCTCCAAGGGTCAAGCACTCTGTCGAATTAATCCAGAGTCCTCCTTAAAGTAAACTGTTCCTCTATCAGTGTACACGTGGCTAGCATATCTCGGCATTTATAAGCTTATCTACAAGTCGCGCAGGCCTCTTGAGCTAGCTGATTTACTGGCATTCCCACGTTTTATAAGGCCACAACGTGGTGTATAGTAAAATCTCAAGGTTGCGCAGTGTCCCATTTTAGTTGCACCCAATTGGGGGAATTCGTAGCATTCCGGTGCTGGTTCATGCGTAAGGTTCACCAGGGTTTGACAAAGGCCGGGAAAGTCGACCGGAGGAACTTGTCTGCTACGTGGAGACATAAGCGTAAATTATACCAGTCATGAACGAGTCTTGGATTATAGGTGTATACAATGCTGTAAATTGTTCTTGGATCAGGTACCGCAACCCTCGAGGAAGTGGCGCACAGCCCTGATACGCGAATTGTTTCATCAATTCTCGGCGCCTGCTGTACCTTCCTATATGGCTTTTACCACGACTCGGATTCATGCCAAGAAGAACCAATAGAACCAATCGGACATATCAAATTGCTTAAACGAAGATGCTTTTGATTTTGGTTTGAATCTGTAAGGTTTCCCATTTGTGATTGAATCTGCGTTTCGCTGCACACAAGAAATGATCACAAGAATGCACATATGGCAACGTTTTCAAAGCATCACCAGAGTGAACGTCTCACGACAGATTGTCCATGCAGAGAAATGAGAAATGGTATGACGGGTAAACCAGAGGCAAGAACGCAAAGAAACTGCACGATGGAATGGATGATCGCGTCAGAAATACCGAGTCCAGTGTAAAGCCCCATCCGTTGTAGTCATGGCGGATGTTCAACGTGGGAAACCCCGAAGTCCTCATTGGTCGGATGGTATATGGTTGCCTGGAAGGGATGCCAGAAGTTTCGATGGGTAGGTAGGTGGCCTGTTGCACTTTCTAACGATCCGACATCTATAATCCTTGCGAAAGTACAAATACATCACCTGACCTGACTTATAGTTTTATTTGCAAATTTTTGTAGTTTCCGAACTGTTGTTGCGCAGTATCTGCGTAAAGTGAATCAAGCATGCCAGGATTGCCGGTGCCCACCAGACTAAGTCGCTGTTGGAAGGAATACCAAATGCAACGCCTTCTGCTTCATCATCCTTAGTAAAAAGCACCAGCTCAAGAAGCATCGATTTGTAAGGTATCTTTTCTTTGTAGTGATCATGTCCTTGTGGATGTGATCGGACTAGTTTAGCCTTTCGTCGTGTTGGCATTTATCTGGCGAGAGCCTGTCAAGGTTGGATAAAGTGGGACAACAAGGAAGGATTACCAGCATGTTGATTAGCAAGTGGAGACGGCGGGTCGAGCCGCAGCGGCAAACGCATGTTCTCCGCTATTCGCTGACCGGTCCCACTCTACGAGGTTAGTTAGAAATCAATAGTTTACCGGCCGGCTCTTCGCCCCACCCATACATATCAGATAAGTAATGCATGGTTGAATCCCTTAACTGCCGGTTATGCTTTATAGGGACCCTAGGACGTGCTCGACTGCATATCCATATATGGTAATAACTTTGGCATATCCGCTGGCTAGCTGGTATGGTGACCTAAAGTCGATCACTTGCTTAGTGTTCGATGCAAGGATGTAGAATGGCCTGATCAGGGTGTATTTAGTAATGTATTGATGCATGTTCAGTTATGGTTAATTCGTACGCGTTGCGTGCTTATTTTGGTGGTGCCGGGTATTCCCCGGAAAGCACCGTGCATTTACACAAACGCCGTGGGGTCTTGTAGTGTGCTATAACACACCTTTTAGTGTGCGATCAGCATACCACCCATTTGACACTTAGGTTTTAAGAAAAAAACCCTTATTACCACCACCCTTTTTTTTTTATAATTTAATTAAAAACTTATAAATAATATTATAATTTAAGCAAACATTAAAAATAAAAAAATATAATAAGTAAATTTTTTATATTATATAAATAATTATTAATTTAATAATTAATTTAAATATTTATATTATTTATAAATAAAATAATTAATACGTTTTAACAATTATTTATAAAATTTAGTTTTATAATAACTTTTTATTTAATATATTTTTACGTTTTACGTATTTAATAATATAAATTTTAATATTATTTTATATTTCGGTTTATTTTTAATATAATTGTTATAAAAAAGCTTAATTAATTAATTAATTTTATATATTTATTAAATTATAAAAATATAACGTGAAACTTTATTTAAAATTAATAAAAGCTTAATTAAATGCTTTATATAATATAACGATATTTGTTTTAAAAAATGTTTTTAATGTTTTATAAAAATTATTTTTTATTTTATATTTTAATATTAACTTTACGGTATAATTTAAAGGCTTAAAACCTTATTTTATAATAATAAATAATTTATTTAATTAAGTTTATTTAAACTTAATTATAAAATATAATTAAATTAAATAAAGTAAATTAAAGCTTTGTTAATTATTAAAATAAGTCGGATTTCGCATGTTGTATGTTAGGGAAATTATTCCGGCAATAAACGACAACGATATGCGTGCTGGTTTTCTATGCCCGGCATCGAAGACAAGCGACGGGATGCCTCACCGGATGCTTCGGAAGGTGGTTTAAGAAGCTTATCGATTATCCGGATTTACTTATAATCGGACTCGACAGCCGGAGTCGGGTCCCTGATTTATATTACACCGTCGTGGAAAAGCCGGAACTATGAGTAATTAAAAGGACGGGTATTGCTTCGGAAGGTGGTTTAAGGAGCCTGTCGATCATCCGGACTTACTTATAATCGGACTCGACAGCCGGAGTCGGGTCCTTAATTTGTATTACACCGTCGTGGAAAAGCCGGAACTGTGAGTGATTAAAGGGACGGGTATTGCTTCGGAAGGTGGTTTAAGGAGCCTGTCGATCATCCGGACTTATTTATAATCGGACTCGACAGCCGGAGTCGGGTCCTTAATTTGTATTACACCGTCGTGGAAAAGCCGGAACTATAAGTGATTAAAAGGACGGGTGTTGTTTCGATCGCATGGATTTCCTACTTAGTGTGGCAATTTACTATGATCGGAGACTGATTTAGTGCCGGCGGAAAAGCGTTATCTAGCATTTGTGTTTTTATATTTGCTTGGAATTAGTTTAATTACTATAAAATATAAGGTTTCTCTTTTATATCTATATAAGAATTTGCATTCGATATAAAAAATTCAATTAAAATGTTGCTTTCTTTTTAATTTACTACGTAATAAATTAGAAAAAATTTACGTTTAACGAAAATAGCTTTTAGTAAATTAACGGAAATTATAATTAAAACAATGCTGTTATTTTAAACTTTTGCGCTCGGCTAACCTTAGATTTGTATTAATCCGTTTTGCAAAATTATAAAAGCTATTTATAAATACACCGGCTTTTTATTCGAGCTGCTTCCATTCGTTCGGCCGTGCTATTTAACGTGTTCACTACATCCTTCGTATTTTAATTCAAATCTCGGTATATCCACTTAAAAGTTTCGCTTTCTGCTTATCATGGACTTTCGCGATTTTTACCTATTTGTTACATTATTTTTAGCCACAATACTACAAAATAAAAGGCTTATTATTACCAATATAAAAAAGATAACATTGCTCGTCCTTTACATTGGTTTATTCAGCGGTACTATAATTGTTCTGACTTTTACGCTATGGGGAGCACCGTCAGCTCAAGGCAAAGTCTCACTCACCCTCCTGGAGTTACACAAGTCGCTAGTAGAGATACCATCGACCTCTGGCACAGAGCACAGTATATCAGAGTACTTGGCGGACTACCTTCAACAGAAAGGTTTCACTGTGGAGCTCCAGGATGTCCAAGGAGCCCTACAGAACGTCTACGCGTACCTTGGCAGTTCACGTTCTACAAGAGTTCTAGTCACTTCACACATCGATACAGTCCCGCCATACTTCCCCTATGAGCGACGAGGGGATGAGATCTGGGGACGTGGATCAGTCGATGATAAGGGTAGTGTAGCCACCCAGATCACGGCTGTTCAGTCGCTGATGACCGACAATCAGATTGCTGAAGGGGATGTTGGTCTACTCTTTGTGGTTAGTGAGGAAACCAGCGGAAGTGGTCTACTAAAGGCCAACGAGCTGGGGATTTCCTGGGAAGCAGTGATTTTTGGGGAGCCGACAGAACTCAAACTGGCGAGTGGTCACAAGGGCAGTACCCAATTTTCGGTTAAGGCAATTGGAAAGGCTGGTCATTCTGGATATCCAGAGCATGGAATCAGCGCCATAGACCTGCTTCTTCCCTGTCTTGTCGCATTGCAGGAAGTCGAGCTTCCAAGCAGCGAACAGTTTGGCAATACAACACTCAATGTGGGCACCATCGCTGGTGGCGTGGCCGCGAACGTCATCCCAGCGAGTGCGAATGCCACCGTCATGGTAAGGATAGGAGGGGGAACAGTGTCAGAGATCCAAGAAACAATACGGAATGAAATTTTCAAGGTTGCTCCTACATTGGAGGTTGAATTCTTGAATGGCTGGGGCACGGTTACTTTGGACACCGACATCGATGGTAAGAAGGGAACTCGTCCTTTTGCCTTGAATTAAACTAACAAGGATAGGTTTCGAGGTTGTAGTGGTGAATTATGTGACGGATATACCGAGCCTGCATGGCACTCATCGGAAATATCTCTATGGTCCTGGGAGTATATTGGTATCGCACACCGACTATGAACACGTTACCATTTCAGATCTTGAAGATGCCGTCGAGGGCTACAAGACTTTAATAATCAAGAACCTTGAGCGATAAGTGGTGATAATACATAGCATATTTCAAAACTCAATCCGCAAAAGCGGTATTGTGACAGAAAGGAACAGCGGTACTTTTGTCAGGTTTGGCCAAGGTCGAAGACACCAATTAAGTAGGACATAGATTATACGCCTTAGAAATGTTGGAGACCGAGACTTTATTCAGCTCTTGTCTTTTGGTTTCATACAGCATCGACCTTGCCATTCTGGTGTTGTCGCATCTACTTTGAAACAGTATTAGTTAGTTAACGTGACTTAGCGATGGCTTTATAAAGTTGTAGAAGTTAAAGGAAAACCACGGTAACTTTAACACCATTAGGTCCCAGTTTCATGAAATGGTGATTAGATCAGGAGACCCTTTTGTGTAACTAAATAAAGATGACATGTTGGTATAAGTTATATATACCACTTTTTTTACTGTCTAAATGGCTCTTTTTAACAGAATAAAGCTTATCTTGGAAGGGATAAAACGGTCGATAGGCCGACGGGCGCAGTTAGCGTTAATGAATGCTGATAAACATGGAAATCCCTAAATCTCCATAATATACAGCTTTGGGGAGCCTACTTTGCATTAAAAAAAAACGTGCCTCACTTTAAATATACACTAAGAAAAGCCTAGTGAAGCTAACTGCTACTTGAAGATAACTAGGCCTACCATATATTGTATCCGATTAAAATGCATTAAGTATTTTGTTGATGCTTCTTATTAAATTTCTGTTTAAAACTAGCTATTAGTTTACGGCAAATTATAAGTAAGCCTCACGCAACGGCTGCCTCCACCAAACTATAATCAGTCTTGTAACTTGTTATTATTATGGCTTGGCTGGCTAATTTATAGTCTATTGAATTTGGTTGATTCGTGTTTGTAAGGGCTGGGGCGCGGCTGTTCGGAGTATTAACTAATTCGGTTAGGGAGCCTCTTCCTGTTCCCGAAATTCAAAAACAAATATGCTTTCACAGGTTGTCCGATTCATAGCCTGCCTGTCTAAGAATTCATTAATAAATACATTTCTATCATCTGAAATTATATGGGCCCTTTGCACGTCAGACCGCTGCTGCCTCCGCTTTCTTTTCGATATAGCGCATCTTCGATTGCGCTGTACATACTACGCCCGAATAATGCAAATGCGCTCCCAAGAAGTAGAATATTTGCGGCGTAAAAAACTGGCCTTTTTCCTAGAGTTCTCTTCCAGTCCTGAAAGCCGTAGTTCATGTGGGTTCTGGTGCCGTTGATGGATACGTGTTGTTCATTTGCAGTGATAATGTCTTTTTGCATCCAGTACGCTATAGCCATCAGGGCGGGAAAGGCATATGATAACATAATCCATGCCCCGAGAAAAGCTATAATGTCTATTTTCTTTTAGTTAGAACACCCTGCACATATGTATCCTAACTGACAACGACACTTTTGCACGGGCTCAGGGATAGAAGATGTTAAGCAACCTGCTTGTGGGAGAGTGGTCAGAAATATGGACTTACAAGAGAAACTAGGTGCGAAAGCTGCTATCAGAAATGCAATAGCCCAATACATTGTGACAGAACCAGCCCAGAACCATCTGCCTCTCTGGCTTCTCAAAGCTGGGAATCCGAACAATTTACGAAGAACTTCAACGTAAATAATCTTGACGCCGACGTTTGTATACAGCACTGCAATTATCAGGGAGCTCACGACTGCTACAGTGTTTGCTGCTCTCTGAATGCTGTAATTTGCGATACCTTTGTCGTGTTAACATCTTTCTGCGAGACATACAAATCGATGTGGGCTTACCTTGTACAATTGGATTATACGTGTACTGGCCATAGTATGAGTAAATAAAGGTTCCAAAGAACACATAAACAGCGTATACTAGTGCCACTGCCATAATTAATACTCTCCAGAAGTCTGATGGATTTCTGGACGCGTTAGCTTTATTACCCAAACCAAGTCAGATCACTCACTTCATCTCTCCCAATAAATTGGCAAACAGTAACGAATCTCCATCTGCATCGATTTAGATTACCTTAATTTTAGTTATATATCGTGGTAGGAAAATAATCTTACAGGCGTAAACGACAGTATTAATTCCTTTAAGCATACCACCTGACTCAGTGCCAGTGTAAGAATACGAATCTGGGGGAATGCCGCTAACGGAGATTTGCAACGCATTAGCTCGGCGTATCATAAAGGCATATATGGAAGACTTGACGGTATCGAGGGTGAAAAATGGGACCGAAATTAGAATGTAAGTTGGGTAAAGCCGTTTATAGCTTATGCAGGCCGAATTCGAGGCGTATCCTTAGTCTGGAATTTGCTCTTAGCTTACCTAAAGGTGCGTATTGGCCTCGAAATGGGGTTTAAGGGTGTGGACGCTGCAAAGTTTGGTCCATACCCAACAGAACCAATGCTGAAACGTTAATATTCAAACCCCCATATAACAGGAGAAATACTCACCAGAGTAACATTAACGTAATCGTAAACCAAGTGGAGGCATGCGCAAGCCAGCCGAGGCGCTGTAAAGTTCTAATTTGGCCCAAGACCAAACCAAACAATACGTAAGTAAGCAGACATACAATGAAGCACCACCCGTCGCCGCTCCCAGTGGGACCTCTACTGATCTGCAAGATACTCTGACCAGTGGATCTGGTGAGAACCGAAACGGTCAAAATCAGCTGTACGGACTGCCCTATATTGAAAAAGCGGCAGACCACTGGGCCAAGTAACCGAGAGACCAGATCACCAGATCCTCGAACCGGGTACTTGTCCGAGTCCAGACCGAGGAAAACCTTGTAAACAACCCAACCAGAACGTTTCGGATATTAGTAAATACAATCAAGCGTGTGATCATTAACTTACTAGCACGAAAGTCCACCAAATATGCTTAAGGCCCCTATACCAGGCCCGTAGCCCAGCTGAGTAAATGCCCATCTCGAATTTATTAGTTTTGCTGTCACAAACAGATAAAGTTGGCTTACGGGACGCTAGTCGGGCCTACACGAAAGATGGTTGGTACAACTTCCACAATTCAATATCCGTCAAGCACTTACCTAGAATATAGGTCACAGCTATGTAGAAAGCCATACCCCAAGTTGCAGTTCTCATGGCTCGACTGCTTCTCTTTTCCTCTGGCGATATCGTATTGCAATGAGGATGATTCACGGTTCCTACTTCTCACTGTCAGTCAAGATCATAATCGGTTTTGGATTTAAGTAGCCAATTATTAGACTGATCAAAATAAAAGAATGAGTTGAAAATGGTGGATCGTCTTCCAACCGGATTTGCGAAGCACGAGATTGAGCTTAAATAATCTTACGTTCCACATAGCCACTTTCCTCCTCACGTGTAGTAGCTGCGTAGAATATATAGTCCTGAAGGGTTGCTTCTTGTTGATGATCGCTATCGAAAACGATCAACTGCTCGTTTGCCTCGTGGGACATTGTATTGGTTTCGATAAACGGCCTGTGTCAGATGCGATTGGGAAGGATACAGCTAGTTCTCAGGTTAAATATCAAATCTAGGCATGGAAATGCACAAGCACACAAGCGGATGGTTTACGGTTTATCACCACGAAGCCGCCTCTTGGACTTTATATTCATTGACTTGTCTACCTTCCCACTTAATAGTGGGCCTCGTACGATAAATTAGGTTCTAACAAAGCTGTAAGGAAGGTTCCAAGGATCTTTTTAAAAGACGAGTACATAAAAACTATAAATTGTCCAGGGTTATTATATATAAATGTAAGCTAGTAAAGCTTAACGGCATGCCTTTTCGACTAAGGGATACTCATTACGTGCTACTAAACTAATACCGTAAAAAATATGCCGGCCACTAAAGTTTTAATTAACCGCCCGAACCCGCTTTTATAATGCACTTTTTTTGCAACGTGTCATTTATATTACGGCGAGGTTAGGATCCTAACCATTAAGCCACCGTGCCCTAATAAGGCACTTTTACATACCCGGCAAAAAGGTTAAAATCCGAATAATAACAATTATTCGGACTAAATAAAATCTTATACATAGTGACGGCTGCCATCGCCGTCACGATTTATTTATTTTGTTATAATAAATATATATTTTTATAAAACGGAAAATTCGGAAAAAATAAATACGGGTTAAAAACACGGTTAAATTAAAATAAAAAATAAATTTATTTATTAAAAGTTATATTATAAATATTACGTAAATTAAAAATACGTGTTTAATATATTTAAATAAAAATTAATAATATTAAATAAATACAATTAAAATTAATATTAATAAAAAAATAAAAGAAATAAAAATTAATTTTATATATTTAATAAATTATTATTTTATATATAAATAAAGCTAATTAAATATAACGATTATATTAAAATAAACCGAAATATAAAAAATATTAAAGTTTATATTAATAAATATATTAATTAAATATATATTAAATAATAAATAATTTATAAAATTAATTTATAAATATAATCGTTAAAACGTATTAAATAATTTATTTATAAATAAAATAAATACTTAAATGAATAATTAAAATAATAATCATTTATATAATATAAAAAGTTTATCCGTTATACATTTATTTATTTTTATTAATATTTATTTAAATTATTAACGTGAATTAATAATTTTATATTATAAAATAAAAATAACGAAATAAATACCGTTTTATATTAAATTTTTAAAAGCTAGCGTATAAATTAATTTACGTTTTCTTAAAAAAATTTAATTAAATATTACCGTTACGGCGGCTTTTATAATATACGTATATATACCCGGGAAAAAAGGTATATAAAATACAGCTCCGTAGCTTATACAACCGATAAATACCGGGCCTTTTATAACGGCACGGAATGCTTTAACGTATATAATTATCTTTTTAAATACTTAATATATAACGGTTTATACGCGTTTTACGATTTAACCTGCCTTATTAGGCTTAAAATAACTTACGCTACGCTTTAAAAAAATTAAACGCAGCTTTCCGTATTATTTAAACGGAAGGAAAAGAAGCTTAAAAAGCGGTATTTAGCCTTTTGTATTTTTAAATTAACAAAAAAACAACGATTATATTATAATAAATACCTTGTAAATTTACGTAATAAACACTTAAAACGATATAAAATATATAAATTAACATAAGCAAAAAACAAATATATATAAAACGGAATTAAACCTAGTTTATAAAAGTTATATTATATTATATTAATATTATATTAATATAAAAGATTTCCGTTTAATTATAAAACAAAGTTTACCCGAGTTTACCCGGCTTACGAAACCTTTGTAAATATAAATAACTAAATCGAAAATAAACTGAAAATGATAATTTATATACGTAAAAACTAAGTTTAAAAAAGATTAATACCGATTTGTATTTATTTTATTTTTAAACTTATTATTTTTTTTAAGTTTTATAAAACCGTTATTATTTATAATAATAATAATAATTAATTATTCCGTAGGCTATTTTAAATGCCCTCGGTACCATTACTAGTCTTCCGCTACGGGCGGGCGGTTATAAGTAAATTTGCAAAATAATATTATTAAACTTTTTGTTTTTTCCTTTTATAACTCTGCGTTCTTTTAGCTTGCTACCGCCGAACGTAGTATTATAACGCTCGGTTTAGCTTTTAAAAAGCGGACGCGTCCGTATTATATAAATATATCGATTATTTTTATATCGGCAAGTTTTATATATTTTTCGTATATTTCTCGGTCGGTATTCGCACTTATTTCGATATCGGGAAAGGACCGTTTCGTAGTTTTAATACGCTCGCAATTATATTCCGCGGCGAAAAAGTAATTTTACGTATTTTATATCGTTAAATATCGTAAAAACGGGTTCGCCGATAGCGGTAACGAGTAGCAAGGTCGCTACGGGGCCGGATTAACGTTCGAATTTTAATTTGGTTGTCGATTTATATTCCGCCGACGTGGTGCGTAACGGTCGATCGGCTAAGACGCTTTTAAGGGTTTTAAAATTATAACCAATTTTTTTAATAACGCTAGGTACACGGGTTATAAAGCAGGCAGCTCGCTAAATAATCTGTTAAACCTTTTTAAATACTAATTTTAGGATTCGAACCTAATAAAATTCGTTACCTACCTAGGTGGGCGGAGCCTAAAAAATAACTTATTTACGGCTAACGTAGTAATTAACCACGCTAATTAGCTAAAAATTAATAGGCTTATTTTTAAAAAGCGTATTATTTTTAATGTAAGGGCCATGCTAATTTTTTTTATATTGTTTTAATTTAATTAAATGCCCGAAGGCCGTTATTATTTATTAATTATTATTAATATATATAACGTATTTTAAATTACTTTTTAAAGCGGTAAAGCCATTTAAAATATCCTCGGCTAATATTAACTTGTTTTATTAAATCGATATTTTTAGCAAAAAACTTAAATTTATATTATTTTAATTAATAATTAATAATAACGTATACGTTTTTAAAAGCTTAAAATTTAATCGATTAAACGGAATTTTCCGATTTCGTATTTATATCGCTAATCGGTAAATCACTATATAAAGCGGGTAATTAACGTTTTATTACGAATATACACCTTTATAGTTTAAAACGCAAGAAAATAAAAACAGGTTAAAAAGATAAATTTAAAGCAAAATAACTAGGCATTATAACGGCCGGTTACTACCGTACACCGAAACTATTAATTAAAGGGCTAAGCCACGAGCTAGCTGGTTATACCCGTAAAGCTCGTTATATAATTCGCTTTAAAAACGTTTGTTTTTAAGCTTTTTTTTTACATTTTCGTTAGTTTTATTATTTTCGTTTATAAAGCAGTTAGCCGTTAATTAGCTTTAATTATTTTAATACTTTTTTGCTCGCCGTAATAAGCATATAATAACTAATTAACAAAATATAAATTACGTAAATAAGCTAAAATCGGACGTATTAAATTAAATCCGGGAATTTGCTTTTAAATTACAAATTTAAGAATTTGTTTTAAATTTATAAATTTAAAAGTTTTAGCTAAACTTACGATATAATATTTTAAAATATAAAATCATTAATTAACGTAAATAATTTAAACAAATATTAATAAAAAATAAATAAATATATAATGGATAAATCTTTTATATTTTATGAATAATTATTATTTTAATAATTAATTTAAGTATTTATTTTATTTATAAATAAAATATTTAATACGCTTTAACGATTATATTTATAAATTAGTTTTATAATTATTTTTTGTTTAATATACTTTTTATGTTTTACGTATTTAATTATATAAACCTTAGTATTTTTTATACCTCGGTTTATTTTTAAAATAATCGTTATAAAATATTTAAAAATTTAATTTAATTATTTTTAAATAATTATGGTTTTTTTAGTTTTGTTAAGTTTTTATAAAATAATAAAATATCGCGTTGTGTTTAAATACCGTTAATGCGCGATTTAAATATTAAGCGAAAAACATATAAATAATTATAACGCGTCGAATGCTTGATAATTAAGTTTTTTTAAATAAAATCCATTTAAAATTAATTATATAATAAAAATAATAAGCTAAATTTTATTTTTTAATAATTAACGTAATTAGCTTATTTATAAACTACGTTATATAATAATTATTTATTAAAAAATAAACGTTTTAAGCTTTTAAATTATATTATAAAATTAATATTAAAATAAATTTTTTTTTATAAATTATTAAAAACCACTTTTTTAAAAAAGTATTTTTTATATAATTATTTTTTAATTTTAATATAAATTATAATTAATATATAACGTTTATAAATAAACGTTTTAAACATTTATACAAACGCCGTGGGGTCTTATAGTGTGTTATCGCATACCTTTTTTAATGTGCTACCGCACACCACCCATCTGACATTAAGATCCTACTTAGTCCGAATGGCTGCTACCACTCGGATTCTGACCCTTTTGCCAGCGTGCAGGGTGCCCTGCGGGGCACGGTGGTTCAGTGGGTAGGATCCTGACTCTCGCCGTAACACTCGGTAGTTGTCACATTCAAGCATATTTTCTCGTATTAGGAAACAGCACTTACTGCCTAGGCTGATTAATACAACAGGCTATGCTGAGACTTCCGAGATTTCCGGGCGGAGTGCAAAGTATGCGGTATTTGTGTCACCACGGCCTTTATACTTTTCAATTTCACTGTATCTCGAAATTATGAGTTCTCGGAGCTATGGGCCCCTGTCTTGTACATGAAGTCGCTACCGGAAACATGAGCGCTGGGCAATTTCGTTGGCGGTCCTTATAGCCAGCTCCTAGACGAACCTTTTTGCGTCCATGTCAAGAACCGACCGTAAGCTCCCAGAAGCGCGATCATCTAACTTGAGCCTGATAACATCACCTAAGTGTTTGCAAATTACACGCACATGGCCCACAAAATGAAGCATGTCTGTTATATAATACCCATTAAGTTTCGAGATTATTGTTACAAGTTAAGGATCACGAACGATGACGACGATGCATTAAAGTATGGGGTGCTGTATTATGGAAAATCTAAGATAACAATCATAACTATCCTAAGATCGGAGGACCTTTTTAATAGGGTCGTCGATAGTGGGGTTGCCGAGGTGGTCTATGCACTAACCCCACCAATCAGAAGGTTTTAGCTCAGGCAAAAGCTCTTATAATGGCTAGCGTATGCCTTAGCGCTTTGGCGTATTAGTGTAGCAACCGGTATAGCAGCCAGCCGTGATTAAAGGCGACAAAAAGGGAGTTAGCAAATGTGCCAAAAAAGAACATACAACACCGGGGATTCCCCAGTCGTCACCGACCTGAGTACTAATCCAGCGGTTACTAGCTTATCTAGGGCAGAGCGGACGGGATGCCGAGTTCTCTAGTACCTATGGTCGTATGTGCTGTGTTTGTGCTGTACAAGAAAATATGAATCTTCAAAATAAAAACCCGTACTTGTTGTTGGCGCCAACAGCAGCATCCCTGTTGGCTGGGGGCGTTTGGGGGCCGTATAAAGCGACCGACCTTACTAGGCACACAGTAACAGCAACTTGAGGGCTAGCAAGGTCTCTATCTACCTCATGATAAATCATTATTGAGTGGATAACAGCATTTGTTTTGCAGTCAATCGAACTTTTTCGATTTAGCTATGAACTTTATACAATCAAGGTGAAGCCAGATCATTCCGCCATATCTGCTGATTGATCCTCTGATAAGACGCCGGAGACGGGAAGACGATACAACGATCCAGTAGAACTATTTTGTGTACCATTTAAATACGAGTTAAGCAAATTCATGGCAGAAATACGCTTAAATGTGCAGCTTGGGCCATTGCAGCATTTCAAGTGTTTCTTGCCGGTGTGGTACGCACATTTCGATATCCTTAAACAAAGGTACTGCCCACCCTTTTGCGGCCCAGTGCATCTTTTCTGGTACCTTGAGAAAGATCGCGTAGTACGACAAAAGCACCAGCGTATGGTCTTCACGATTTCGTATGTCCGCCAATATCGACCCATCGAGTGAGCAAGCCCAGAAGAGGACCATTCCAGGTTCAACATGCGCCCCGGCCGAGGCCACAATCCTAGTGCACATTACAAGACCGTCGATACACTTGTTGTAATGCACCAATTTCTCTTTAAGCAGTTGCACCGAGAAAGCTGCACGCAAGCACGTGAGGGCAGAGAATGTATCCAAAGGAAGCAGTGAGCTGGCCAGCGACGGCAGGCTGAACAGAATGAGTAAGAACACGCTATTTCAATGGGACAAGGCGACGAAGCAGTAACCACAGGGAAGTCTCTCACCTGGTGTCGGCGAGGTCGAGGCCCCAAATACCATGAACCAGAGGAGAGAATTCGGTGTTTAGAAGGCGTGGGAGGAAAGGCTCCAGCAGTGCTTGTAGTCCGCGTATGACGCTGAAAAGTTCCAGAATGTTGGCAATCGGGTCTATCAAGCCTTCATTCTCAGATCGTATTGGTAGAGAGTAGATGAAGATGACAACGATGGAGGCAAAACAATACATGGGCCTCCAATTGCTTAGGGTGGGGGCTAGACGAATTGCTCGGAATTCCCTCAACGCCTCAGCCTGGAGAAAAGCTGCAATGGTCAGGTATTCTTGTCGACTGTTTGGCGTGAGATAGGCCTTGTGTATAGCCGCAAGAAACAGTATTCCCCGCCTCACGTAACCAACCTGGGAGCCGATCCGCGGGATGACAATCAACCACACATGACGAATGTCGTCCCGCAAGGACAGAGAGGAAGCTGTCATGGTACAATAGTGGTGCATCAACTCGAATTCCCGGGTGTGGAGTGTTTCCGAGAACGATCGTGAGGCAGCGTCAAACCCTGCGAAGACTGCAGACCAGTCCAGGGGCACATCCTGCTCGCCCTGCTGGTGCGCTGCCGTGGCGCCTTCACCACCACACTCCAAAAGGGGACTCGTTCTGTTGAAAGGCAAAGATGCAGCTTCAAAACTGCAAGTAATGCCTTTTCGTCGGCACTTTGAACAGGCCGGGTGCTGCTCATCGCACTAAGCATTCGTCAATCTCCGTACTCTGTACAGCCTCGGGAAAACACCACGTAGTAGGGAGAGCGAGCGGACCTTCACTTTTCGGCGTTTGCAGTCAAGGCAGCCTTTGCGGGATTTGGTGTGCTTTCGCTTGGCCAACATGGTGGCTGGGTCGGATTCGTTCGCATTGCGGTTGCGATGCGAAATAAATGGGGGAGAGGCTCGCTCGCAGCACAGGCTGCTTGATCCTTTATCAGGTAGTCATCCTCCTCCTATTGCACAAACCCGAGCTGCAACTGTAAGTGAGCAATTTTGGCCTTCGCTTGAGTCGCATTCGGAGCGAACTGATGCGATTGGGCAGCCATTGTCCATTGAACCCCAGGTGTGGGGCTTTTTTACTGTCCTATATTCGTTCATTACCGCCATCGCATTGCTTCCGAATTGCGTGGAGGCGGGGACCATTCGGTCATGGACCTGAAGTTCTGGGGTCAGATTGTTGAAGCGGATTCAATAACGGCAGGACCACAAATCGTCTGGCTCCGCTTGTCCCTGTTGACATAGGTATACGATTATGTTCTATTCAACTGTTGTGAATAGGGAGGACGTGCGGATTTTGTGGGCCATTCGATTCTCTAGTAATTCCATGACTATATAATAAGTCGCAAGGCCGCAACAGAAGCATGGGATGTACTCCTGGTTATCATTTGATTCGAAACGACCTTTCATACACTTCTTTTCTATCCCATGGCTCAGCAAGCTTCAGTCCTATCACTGCTCTTGGGCGCAACCGCCCTTGGGGCTGTATCCGCGGTCAAATGCGGCAGCATTTCGACTACTTATTCCGTCCCTCTGGCTGCCGCTACTGGCGCAGTGGATGTCGAGTTCAAATCGACCAACGCAGTGCCTGACGCCCCCAAGCTGTCAGCCATCAACAGCAGCTCCTTTGATTGGTGGTACTTCGACACCGTTTCTCCCAGTGGTGACCAGGGGCTTGCTATCTTGTTCAACAACGGGCTTAGCTCAGGTCTGCTCGGAGGGAATAACGAAACGGTCCCATACTTTTCCATCTCTGGGCTCCTCGAGGATGGCGAATACTTGAATCACGTGGCTTGGGCCCAGGACGAAGGCGCCGTCGTCATCACAGGATCCGACGGTTCGTCCAACGCCGTCTGGACGGGTACGGGAGGGAGTTGGGTTGCTACAGCCAACATGGGAACATACACTATCAGTGTGTATACGCCGCATGTCAACGGGACGGTCTCATTCAAGTCGGTAGCACCCGCTCACGATCCTTGCGGACCTGTTCAAGCTGGCAGTGATCTCCTTGTGGCGCCTAAAATTGGACGGACGAACCCTCTGCCTGATGCCGACATCAGCGTTGATCTTGTGACGGCTACCGGTACTGTTAATTATAGCGGCGTTGGGTATCACGACAAGGTATGCGTTCGTGCCCCAGCCATCTGCGCTTTCTTCTGACCACTCTGAATCTTTAGAATTGGGGCAGCCAGCTTTTCCCGAGTACTTTCAACTCATGGTACTGGGGACATGTACGTGCTGGTCCATATAGCGTGGTTTGGTTCGAGGTCCTGGTCCCGTCCAATGTCACACACTACAGCGGCTACTTGACCAAGGATGGTCAGATACTTCATAGCGCCTGTGGTGCCGAGTCCATTACTGTCCGACCTCTTGACACAGTCTACCCACGCGGTGACGACGAAACCTGGCCGAGTGGCTACATTGTCCTGATGGAAGTTGGAGAGGAGAAGGAAATATTCACCATGACAGTGACCAACGTTGGCACTCTGAATGATGCCTCTTTGGCTCACCGATATGTTGGTACTGCCAATGCATCTTTCCACGGTGAGGAATTCAGCGGCACTGGTCAATGGGAGGAGTTGTGGCTACCTTATGTATAAAGGTCGGAGCTTTACGACTAGGCCTGATTACGTGCCTTACTGTATCTCGTCAAACCAGACCGCCAGGACCTTGGCCGACCTGGGGGTTTTCCACAGGAGCGCGCAATGTTGCATCTTTTTATATATATTTATAGCTCCTCGGAGCTTATTAGGACTATTCATTCCTCATAGCATGCTTCTACCAAGAAAATAAAAAAACAATCACAGTCTAATTAGCTTCACTTCCGCATAGTAAACTTAACCCAGTGACCTATCCTCGTCGGAGCTGGTTATCTCCCGCTATAAAAGCCCGGAAACGCAGGTTTTAACAACTCGTCCCCCTCACGAAAACAGATTTCTCGCTCAAAAAGATTATATATACCTTCAAGTCTATAGACCTCTAGCCGTTGTAAGTACTTGCTTCGCGCCATCATTTGTGCATTTCCAACATGATACCCAGTGCCATTGAAATTGCAGCACCCAAGCCGCCGAAACAAGCAAAACCAGCCTGCAGGCTCTGTGTCATAAGACCAACGACCAATCCAACAACGGCTGAAGCCAGTAACGCACACAAGGTCGTTCGTAGGACGGTTTGCTTCTTGACCTGAAGCACCACGACCAGAAATTTCTTAGCCATAGAACCAGTAACAATATCAGGAAAGTGTTGGGAAAAGCATTCGAGATGCTGCAAGAGTTCTGGGCGCTCGATGGACGTCGATAGCTCCGGAGAAAGTTCGAGAGAGGAAAAGATTATCTCTCGAGGAGCGGTGGTACTCTCGACATCAATCAGGTGCATCTTGAACGGCAATTGTGAGATCAACTTGTCGTTATAACTTTTAGAACGACAGTGACTGACTGTGGATACAACACCGATGAAAACGACACGCTCGTAGAACATTGAACGGACGTAGTACCAGCCCCTGACGCTGGTGACGCCGTCATGCCACGCCCGGTCAACCTGCTGCATCACGGCGTCTCCGCCAATCATGGCGTCAATGGTAGTCATGGGAGCATAGTATCGTCTCCCTAGTTCATAAGCAAACCGAACACTGTGGTTGAGATGGTGCCCATTGATGAGTGTCTGATCTGAAGTTCTTTGCAGTGTCAATGCGATATTGGCTTGGATGGCTGCGGCGTCGGCTGACATCTTCGGGGTGGAAGGAGATGATGAAGACAGAGTCAAATAGTAAGACAAATATAGTGTAGTTGCCCACCGAAGGCGCAGTCTATTGGCTTAGATGCCGATATAAAATGTGCTACAGGTGAGGAAGGGAGTGTACATGATCTCACTTTCGGTGAGCCTGACGGATATATAGTAGTAATGGATATCGCTGTTAGGATTCACAGTTTTCATCGCAGCGATCCTCTGGAAAGTATGTCTCTACATACTATAGGCTGGCTAGTGTTGTTGCGTGGCTGACCCAGCTATTCATCTCAAAGATGCAGGGGTGCCGTTTTGTCGCAGCGACATACTGCCTCAGACGGCACAACTAGCCTCAGTCCAGACCCGACGATTCAACGACCCAACTTCATAATCGAGTAGTATTATATCTTTATTTCATTGGAGAACAATCTCGTGGAAACCTTGATACAAATACGCCCACCTGAATGCATTGTCTCGCCTGGCTCCGCGTCGAAACAAGCATACAAGTCCCCGCATAGAGCCAGCTGTAGAAACCACATCGACAAAGGCAATGTGGCTTGCATCGAGAACCAATGATGTTCGACAGCACCCAGTCAGAGGTTAGGGCTGAGAAAAGATCGCAGCGATCAATTGCGGCACAACGCCTTATTAGATTCCATCATTTCTGACCTCAATTCCTGGACCCGGACCAGTCTCTTCTCCAATCTTTCAATGTCCGCCAGCTCATGAAATGGGGGTCTCACGATGCAGAGCTCCCTTTCATCAACATCAACTTGATGTCATCTACATGTTCTAATTTTTCTCATGACGATGTCGGTACGTTGTCCAGTGTCGCCAGGTCGCGCGGGTAGCAATAGCTTACCATGATAGTCGAGCCAGCTGTCACGACGTCTACTAAGAAGCTTCACAAAGAAACAACAAGCGATGGTCCTTTGACATACCATATCCAACGGCTAACCTCGAACGATCCTGACAACGATACGACGGCTCTAGCATTTATAAAGCGCAGCGACCGAAGCATAAATTGGAAAGACAATACCGACTTGAACGCGAATCATCTTTCATCCAGCGCCGTGCATAAAGATCCACTCTGTAAAGCTCGGTTGAATCGATTTCTTCAAGACGATACTGGTTTCACTGGCCTCCTTGTGGCTGGGTGTCGTGTGGCAGGGTCAATCGAGTATCATCGCAACCGGTCTCTGCAGAGGATACGCAATATTGAGGAAAGGTTACAATCTTTTTAGAATGTCATCAAGTGTGCTAAATGGTAGACTACCCGCAAATGGGGTCAAAAACCAAGACAAAAAGCCCAGAAGCAAGGTCCCGAGGAGGAAGATCGCACAGATTGGAGTGGGTGCGGACAAAAGGCCAGCGGCTGAAGCAGAACGTGATAATGGACAGTTGAAGCTGCGGTGCCCTTTCCGTGCACAAGATCCTGACCGCTACAAGAAAGTACACAGTCATTGCAGAGCAGAGCAGTCTTTTCCCAATATCGGGAAGCTCAAGTTCGTATACTCTGCTTGAATGTATTATTTTGGCGATACTAACGATCGCGAAACAGTGAGCATATTGGACGATACCATTCTTTACAGTACTGGTGCACTGTATGCAAAAGAAACTTCCCCACTGTCTCCAAGAAAGATATCGATCATCACAAGCGATCTCATATTTGTCACCCCAGAATTTGGTCGGGGAAAGAGGAGATGGCTAGTCATACTTATATGACAGAGGAGCAGCAAGAGAGTTGGGCGCATTGGAAGGACGTACCCATCCATGCTATCACCGGGGAACGAACAGCAATAAAAAATTGGAGAAAGATATACAAGGGCCTATTTCCAGCAGATACCAAGTCTCCTAGCCCCCGTGAGTGCCGAAGAAGACACCAGACCTTTGACACAAATAGACTAACAACACAACATCACTAGATTACGACAGCGGTTTCAGTCCTCAAATAGAGCCATCCAGAACAGCCAGTTCGATCTCTACGACTGTTCAAGATGGGAACGCCACTGGCCAGGATGAAATCACACTTTCTGGAGATGAAATCGACCCTGTCAACGGTGGAAGACCTGATCACGATGAAGACGATCCACATATTATATCTGGGAAAAGGAAAGCAACAAGTGAGCCAGATGCAGATCAATTGTTCACTACAAACTCGAAATCTGCTTCTCAGTTTACAGCCACTGAGGAAACGGCTTCAGAGGTTACTGCTACCAATGCCCACGAGCTGGATCGAGGGGAACACTCGCCAGGGACCGTCGACAACTTCAACCCAATCTTCGGCGATCCATTCTCAGCTGACCTCAACCTCGATCAAATTAAACAACGCGAGGCCGGGCTGGATCAAGCTGACTGGGATGATGGCCCTGGGTCTATGGTCAACTCCCATACTTCGGAAACAACTTTCTCTCAACCCCCTTCATTACCAGCTGCTCAGGACATCCTTGGCCAGTACCCTAGCGAAATAGATGGTCTAGATCTCGAGGGAATATTTGGTGATGAGATTACTCCAGAATATTGGAAAAATTGGGTTGACGAATAGTTAGATGAATTATCAGTGCTCTTATCTCGTGTGTGAACACTAGGTTGTGTGTCCCGGTATACCTACCGGTAGTAGTGCTCATACCTCACCACCTGCCCCACAGTTTGAACCACGGCGGTCTGGTTATGGAGCTAGCGAGTGTCTTGCCAAAGTCTCGCTAAGCTCCCCGCCGCCCAGCATGCCACTAGCGCCGCGGAGTGTTGCATCTGTCAACAGGGTGCTGGCCGCCAACGACAGAACCGGCAGCACCGCCAGCAGCGGCTCCGGCAGGTGATACCGTGATAGGCGTATCTACCCGGCTGTTCGTTAAGTTGTTTGTTGCCCTTGACCACCGAATAGCGGATTATCTGAGTTACTTTGCCCTCACTGACTGTATTCCCTATGTCGCCATCATCGTTCATCTGTCTGGCATGGGCGTCACGCACAACTTGTATGATATTACTACTGCACATATGCCCGACCTTTTATACTGAACCAATATTGTGTGCTGCATCTACGCCATCCCGACCGCCGCCGCAAAGCTTTCGGTACTATTCCAGTTGAAGTCCATATTTGCCATCGTGGTTATATGTCGTGTAGCAGATAGGTCCGAGGGCTGGCGCAGGAATAATTGCAATTCTTGCATAACAACATAATAAATAGCAATAGTACGGAGACTTTTGTTAACATAGTATAGAAAGGTTCCCTTGATTGAACGAGCGCACACAGTCACGATCTAAACGTGAATGTCATTACCTACAAATTGGTTCTTCAAATAATTAGATACTAAGACAAGATTTGGAATGAAACTGAGGTATGACTAGTATGTAATCTATGCACACGTCTAGCTGAAAGCTCCCTTGGAGCCAGGGTACTGGTCAAACAGGGCCGTGTCGTACTTCTCCAGCTGAGGGCATCCCAGCTCGGAGATGACGGTATTGAGAGGCCCTGCCAGCATCTGGACCGCCTTCGCCACGTTGGAGACGAGGCCCCTGAAGATGTCGGGAGTCACCATGCTGACGGTCTGGAACGCGAAACACATGGCGTTGTTTCCATCCAGGAGGGTCTCGGCGTTGAAGACGCCGCTGGTGAGGCTGGAGACGTTGACGCCGGTGAAGGTGTTGGGCTTGCCAGTGTTACCACCGAGGACGAGGAGGTCGGGGAGATGTCTCAGAGCGTCCATGGCATCGAGGGTGAAGGCCGCCAGACCGAACTCATCGCCTATAGCGCGGCGGTACCACTGTGCAGAGAACATGATCAGTAGCGAGACATCTTGTAGTGACGCTATTTGAGGACGGTAGTGCTTTACTTACGTTGTCAGGAATACGCTCATGGCCGGGAACCCAGGTGAAGTTTCCGGGCTCACCAATGACGGACTCGAATGACTTTAGAGATTCACCGTCGAGGTAGCCCTCTGGGTATTCCTCAGAGTGGTTGGCAAAGAAACGGTAAGTAAAGACATAAGTGGCTGTCTGGACAGCAAGGCCAGTGAAGGGGCCGTTGAAGAAATAAGGGTTGGTGTTGACAGAGTCATGGAAGCGAAGACCTCGGAATGGGTGCATCACGGTAAGATCATATCCATTGGGGCCCTGAGGCATGTTCCAGAGGGTCTCGAACTGGCTCATGTTCAGGGAGTGAGGGTCGCCACTAACGTAGATGATCAGTACAGAGCATCAACGGTGGTCTTGGCAATATACTTACGTGATGTACAAGTCCGCGCGGGTAGGGGATACATCAGACTCGAATCTGTTGTGGGAGTTGCCAAGACCTTGAGGTTGACCCAGCAGCCCACCAATGCCCAACAAGGCGCTGCTCGGGGGTACACCACCGATGGAGACAGTGGCAAGATCACCGGCCATGATGGTTGAATAGACCGTTAGGAAGGTCGCGAGGTCAACACCCATGCCGAACACTGCCATCCTGTTAGTCAGGTGTAGAGATCCATTACAGAGCTTGGCGACCTACCGTTGACGGAACCATCAATGATGTCCAGCATGGAGCCGACACCGTTGCGTGCCATGTAGCCATGGTTGGCGAGTGTGTTCAGACCGGGACAAGGACCGCGGATGTCGTTGGGGCCTGGCGCAATCTACATGTTCAACATATTAGCCTTTGCCAAGCATCTCGGGTGAGAGTATAGTCCTGACCCACGCATGGTCGCCGGTAGTATCCGGCCGCTGGGCATCGGCATCGAAGCCCGGCTTGATGGCATCAATACCCGCGATGCGCTTCGCCTTGACGTCGGCCGTGATCTTGGCAGCCAGATCGTTGATTCTAGCCAGATCCTCTTCGGACAGGTCCGAGTTGAGAGCACTCGCGGGGAAGGCAGTTGCCCGCAGCGCTAAGAGGGCGACGCCCTAGAATAATGAAAGTCTCATTGTGAAAAAATGGAAGAACTGGACCCTTCAAAATTGCCGGATAAAGGGGGAAAGGAGTGAATAAGCAAAGATGTGGTTCCCAACAACGTTCTGTGAGAATTAAGAGCAAAAGTTCGACCAAGATCGCCTCGGATGGGATGCCTTCCGCTTAAATGTCGACTGGTGATATTAGTACTCGCAGCTATAAGATAGCCCAGGGGCGTGGTGATATGGCCAGAGTGATCGGCAGTCCTTCAGATCACCATCAAGAGACGCGGCCAATGAGCAGTGTCGGCTTGTAAGCCATCACCATACAGCGACAGCCACGCCAATTATGGTTCCCAAGTAATGCACTAAGTTGTGCTGATCTAAGGCCCGGCCGAGTTGAAGTGTAGTATATCGTGCCTGAACTAAGTGCCTCAGCTGCTTTGATGAGAAACCAATGCGTAAAGAAGTTCCAATTAGCGTGGTGTTTAAAAGTTCCAAGGATCTTGACACCGTAATAAGTGTCTTCTTAGAGGCAAACTATCCTACCGGGGAATCGACGCCGCCTTGGCAGGCTACGAAAAGGGAACAACACTCTCAGATGAATCACGAAGTCTCTTCCCCACGCGGCGAAGATTGATATGGAAGCTGTGAACCTCGCGCCGCAGATAGTGGCAAGATGAAGATCATATCTTCTGTGGTAGTGCTTTCACCAAATTCATGGCAACTGGATATGATATTCATTGTCCTCTGCTGTCTTGCTAAGATCGTGATTCACAAGCCAACTTAGCTCCGGCATCTGTCCGCCGGAAGGGATATTCCCAACCCACGTGGTGGATGGTGTCACGCCAAGGAAAACCCTTCATAAAAGGATCGACAGAGGCAGTTCTTTAGTATGTACCTTTCAATACGCCATTATAGAGGGCAGAATTCGAGCTAATTGATTACACGAGTACGAATGTGCCGCCCTGAGCTATATGGAACTTGGAGCACATGTTCATCACACCCCACGTTGAAAATCACACACGAAATGTGCTGCTCCGATCTCCAAATATCCGACGCGTGGAGATACCGTACCTCTATGATTTGGTACGTATCTCATAGTGTTACCCGATTTTAAAATCAATAAGCTTTCATCTCCTTTATGTTCACAACGAACTCTTTGGGGTCTTGCTAGAATATTACATTTGCCAACAGCGCATCGTACGGAAAGCTATAGCCATCATGCTATCCAACTTATGTGTCATATTGTATCATTAGAAACTAACCATTATTTCATACATAGGATTTATCTTCAGGAAATTCTCGAGTCGTGAGAGCCTGCCCGGGCAGGGGAACATCGCTTAAAATGCTTTTGCTGCTTTCGTCGTCCGTCACCTCGTGTGATGATGGTCTTCGTGTGTCCGCCTTTAAGGTGTCTGGTTTTACAGAGAGTTAAGCCGTATGCGCCGGGGATGTAGGTGGCAAAGGAGCTGATCTTCTCCTTCAAGAACTTGCGGAGAATCGGGATCGAGGCTGCGATTATCGTAACTGTCGATTCGGTTGCCGACCATACCACTGACTGTACTGCGTTGTCTGTAGGAGAGGTGTTAGACTGAGTGGTTGAGACTTTCGGTGATTGCCACTCACAGGAGATATCTTGTTTCGTCAGCTGACTAATGTAGATGCTTCTAGCAATGGCAGTTGCTCCGGCTCTGGACAAGCAGTTAGCTTTGGCGTCGTTTTTTGGAATATTTCTGCAAGATACTGACAGGAAGCCGAGACTCATGGCACAGCATACGCCCAATTTCTCGACAGTGCGCATCTGCACTCCCCATAGAATCTTCCACGGAAGAAGGGCCAGAGAGAAATCCATCAGGGCCGCCCATGCTATCAAATATTTAGTAGAATTCATCAACCAGAATAGTGAACCAGCTTACCAGCCTGGAAAATACCAAAGTTCAAAGAGATTGACTTGTCGATACACTCGCCGGGTAAAAAGTCGACAAAGGTCTTGGAGAGTGGCCTGCACTGCACCCAAGGTAGAACAGCAACGGGAATGGCGAAAAGTATAAGAGTCGTGATGGCAAACCAGTTAAATGCTCTGTAAATGCCGGAAGTCAAGGGGATAAGAGTGACGGCGAAGGAAATCTTGCTGGCGTTGATGGCCACGATCGACGTGGTAAGGGCGGAAGCTCCGAGATAGGTGATGGCATCCAAGTTTTTGTAGTCCACTATCGATACAGTCAGTAGGTAATTTCGAAGGCAGCGGCTCTTGGGGGGGGGGGGGGGGGTGTCGTACTATCCAATATGTGTTTTCCAAACCCCAAGTCGATGGAAAGTTGCATTAATATGACCTGAGCCAGTAGGAATACCCATGCAAGGATGAGCAATGCATCATCCCACCAAAATCTCCGATGCTGAAGTCGAACATACATCCGCAAACCCAGAAATATGCCACAAAACAGCCACAAGCACCAGAGAACCACGGATATGAGCGGTCCATGATTCTCGGCTGGGTTGCTCACCCAGTTACTGATTGCCGACGACATGGTTGGCGATATCCCAGCTCCAGGGGTCCAATAGAGAAGTAAGAAACCTAGATCGAGAAACCTTGTCAGAATGGCTTGCACAGACTTACTCTTACCTGTCTAGAGGGTGGGCGGGCTCACCTTGGCGACCGTGCTAATGCCCGGGAATTTGGCAATCCGGACTGCCATACTGAGAGAATACACTAGTATAAAGGGTTTCAGTTGACTACGGCGGTCGGCCAAACTTCATAGACTGCAAGGGCGGGTCTTTTGTGTGTAATACCTACTCCAAGATCTAGTCTTTCCTGGCCGTGACGGCCAACTGCCCGTAGCCGCTCAAATACCGATATCCTCATAAGGCGAGGACCAAAGTCCTACTAAGACTGGAGTGACATGACTCGACTCGAGATGATGGGCCTTTTGCTACTGTTTGGCACCAAAGGGATGTCAACAAATTCTCCAGATCTCACAAGATCGACCTTTTTACTCTTTTTCTTGGCCGAGACTGGACTAGATTCGATGCGTCCCCTTCCACTTCGCGCCAGGGACCCAACAGCAGATCATTACAATAGATTATTGAATACCGGGTAGAAGTCAGTCGTCTGACTCTTCTCAGCCTTAGAGGCAGATAACACTGGAGCAATGTCACCATTACGATAGAGTTCGGTGTGTATCTGCCAGACCTCCTGGGAAACATCGGCAGATTTCCGTCGGAATTCCGCATCGTATCGGAGCAGCGGGAGCTAAGTGATCGCCAGTATCTTTGTCCCATATACAAGTATCAAATTTATTGGTCGCCAACTTTGACACATGGGATTCCTGAATCAACGATGAATCGTACCTAATCTTCAAGTAACAACCAGTAAAGGGAAAATTCAACGACTCCATGACAACGATCTTATGCATCGGCGTACTGTCGGCACTTACAAGACCGCCGTTGTTGAAACTAGACTACTACTGTACACTCTCCCGCCCTGATCGTCTCAGAAAATTTTCAACACCAGGACAGCAATGTGATCTTACCACGATTGTTAGACCGTCAATCTTCGACTACCATAGCTTCCTGTATCACGCTTCCTCGAGGATGCCAGTGACCCTAACCACGGGATACACCGGATCTCCGTATTCATCCCAATACAGTGGCATGGTCGGCAGCTGCTTCGAGTTGACCCAGCCCCTGCGTACCGGCAACACATCACCGACAAACATCTCCTCGACGAGCTGCCAGATCCTCCTCCGGTTTCTTAGCCCATCGGGAAGATCCAGATTTGGGTAGCAGAATAGTTCGTAATCTGCCTCGAGTGTCTCGCGATGATTCCAGTTTGCCCATACCCCTTTGCTAAGCTTCCTCACCAGCAGCTCCCAGTTAATTTCCGCTCCCTTGCTCGCCAGAGACTCGGAGAATTTGTCGACAGCCGGCACATTGAGATCCCATAAGAATGGCAGATACCTGCCATCCAGAAGTATGTTTTGCCACGTTTTCTGGGGCAATAGACCAGTGCATTTTGGGGAAAGTCCCTCGAACGAGCCCATGAACAACACGATCCGGTCTTGTAGCTCCTGTGGAAGTGCCAAGAATGATTCGCTGAAAGCTTTGGCACATGGATTAACCGATTTTGGCTGTAGTGTTGCACAGTTGGATGTGATTTGAGAAGTCAGCGAGGGGACCTTCAATGGATCTGCAACAACCTAAGACACGACTCGAGGTCAGTGATGGTTCTCCGCTGGGAATAAAAAGGGTTGGCGAAGAACGCATACCCAGTGAGCATCATCTCCCTCCCATACCGAATAGTCATCTGCAAAGCCGAGAGGCATGTAGTACCCATTGTCCATGACAATGTATTGTGGGCCAGACCCTTCCACTGTTCCCATATATTCGTTATCTCGTGCATCGAATCTGGTGCGCAAGACTTTCCAGAGCGTCCGCATTGATCGCACCCGAACGTCGTTTTGCGACTTGCGCATAACTCGCTGGGCCAGATCGACACATGCCTCGTGTGCAGGAATACTGTACGGGATCGGATAGGGGGTTCCAAACTCGTCGAAACCTGCCAACCAATTTGGCGAGATTTCTTGACCGCTCTCTGTCACGATGCAGGTATTAGACCATGTAGCGGATGCTGCATCTTGTCGTATATCATGATCGATCTCAAAGTGCGCCTGTTCGGCATTCTTTCGCTTGCCGGCCTTGTAGTGCTGTTCCAGTTTCTCAAATTCCGCCTCCGGGTCACTGAGCAACACAATCTTGGTCTGCCACTTGATATCGTCGCTCCACTCGGTTCCGTCCTCAAGAGTAGTCGGCGGTCGCAAAGGGCCACCACAGATTGAACAGAACAACATTCTGTCTACCATAACGGATGTGACAAGCAAAAACGTCAATTGGAAGTCTGCTTAATTAAGCTCGCGTAATAGATAGTGTCCCGCCCAAATAAGCAGGTGAAGATGTAGAGAATGCATGGTCGAATCATAGGTTTGGGGGTAACGTTGAATAAGAACGATTCCACCCGCAGGGGTTCGTGTTTAGCGCAGATCTTTTCCAGTGTGCCAAAAGCATATCTCGCACACTGGTAACCGCAATGTCTGCGCCCTACAGGGAGTCTCAACAAGAAAGCGCTGCGGCCCTTGCCTAAACGAAAGACGTTGATTAGGGCATGTTCCAGGCAAAGAACCCAGTCTAGCGGTTTTCTTGAACCCGGTCAGCGCGTGTGGTTGTGGACGGGGGGGTCGAGAAACGTGGTATTTAAACGTGGTCGCGGTCAGATCAGGCCCGGGAACCGCCCGAAGACTTGGGAGCGGGCGCGGGGGGAGGACCCGGTATTTCGAAGACTCGAGATTCTCGTCAGCGTGGCAGGCAAGACATTTTAAACATGTCATGCATTGGTCCGAAGTTATTCTTACTTCCTATGTACCCAAGTGTGCGACCGTTTAGGGAATGGCACTTGGAATACTGAAGCTGACCGTCATCCTTCCCGCCCACAATCGAGGATTGTGTGACCTTCAGCCTCAAGAGGCTTGTATCATGGTTCAAATCACCATTCCCGTCAGTCGGGAACCCGGGATCCGTGTTCGTGATCTATTCTTAATAGCAGTTAGTATTCCGGTTCAAATCCGCCATCTCAATGAGAAAAGTCGCTTGCAACGGCCAGATATTGCAAGAATTACTACTGGGGAGAGAACCAATATACACCCTTTCTCAAACCGCTTGACAGCCCGCCTCGAACATGAAGCAATCGCGATGACTTCAATACTAGTCCGGTATGAAGCCCACGGGATCAGCATGCATGTTGTGTCTAACGTGACTGTTTCCTGGAATGCTGGTACAGGCCTAGATTGTCATTGATAGTGATTAGTGATCCTACAAAGTATTCAATATTGCTCTGCCTCAGGATTGACCAACAAACAATACGAGTGGCTGTACGAGGTAGTCTTGGCAGGTGATCGTCTACGGACCCGAGGCTCCCTCGAAGACCGAGAATGCCGTCCGACGTCCGGAATCTGGATGATCCGTTTCAATTCCAAAAGACCTATGACGCGTAACTTGGCAATGGGAGACGTCTGCCTAGATGTACGCGATACATACTTTTACTGCTTACGGATTGTCAACCTTGTATAAAAGGCTGGGCATGGGAGTTTGAAACGCCATGTGATCAGCCTGGGGGCCGAATTGACGAAAGTGTAGCGATCTGTATCTGTATTGCCAATTGATGTCATTAAAGACTGCGCTTCCACTTTGTGGCAATGTATGTCAGCTCAGAAAGTCATCACTATAGGCACCTGCAACGATCCGGCAGTATGCAGGCAAGGCGCAAGCTGGTAAGCAATAGTTGGATCAGTGCCGCGTCTTACCACACCGCCTGCAGTTGCAGTGCTGCAGAATTTGACCGTACAAGGTAGTAAGCGTTACATTACACTGACCGCCGTGGTTGAAAGTTGCCAGTATAATCTGACTTGAGTATAAATATAACTGGTATGTGCATGGCCGTGCATATGATCAGATCATCTATTACATGCGTGCAGGTACCGTACATGGGTGTGCATCTGCATCTATGATAATGTGCCATCTGTACGGCATGGAACTTTCTGACGACCAGTAGAGTGTCGAAATTATTTGGAAGAACTACGAAATCCATGTCTTGGTCTCATTGCGCTCAGCAAACAAGCCGTCTCGGCGCCAAAGCCGGATGTCTCAATTGAAATGAGGTTGTCCTGCCGCCGATATTCACACACTTGAGAAAGGGCAGGGAGATAATGCCAGAGTCCAAGACCGCCAGTTCCAATGCAGGGTGATTCGGATGTTGATAAATGTCCAGATACGGATTTGGCAGAGAAGAAGGTTCAGATGTGCATGGAGTATAATAGTGGGCCAACAGCAAACATCAACCCCGCGATGAGATGAGGGGAGAACTATCTGGGAATTATTACCCTTGTAGTATCCGTTTGCACCTACCTTAGGTAAGTCGGCAAAGGCAAGTTGGGTAATGGCGTCATGTCAATCACATCATCGCCCAGCAAGGTCGGACCTGAACACAGATTCCCTTGCTAGTCGCGATCGTACTCATTGAAGGTCACCATTCCCATATTCATGATCTGAGCCATCGATCGCATCTTCCAGATTATATCGAGCCTGTCAAACTAGGAAATTCTCACCATGCCACCCGCAAACAAGATCACGGACATCTTCAATGTCAATGGCCTCGTCGCCGTGATCACTGGCGGAGGAAGCGGCCTCGGACTCTACGCAGCTCGGGCCCTCGACGCCAACGGAGCAAAGGCAGTCTATATTGTCGGACGCCGAGAGCAGACCCTGCAAGAAGCGGCCAAGACAGCCGCCAACGGAAACATCATCCCCATCGTGGGCGACGTTTCGAACAAGGATTCCCTTCTGAAGGTAGCCGAGCAGGTTCGCCGCGAGCAAGGTTTTGTCAACCTCCTCTTCGCCAATGCCGGTGTCAGCGGCCCCAAGGATGCTTCAGCCGTCAAAAAGGACGATGGGGGCAAGTTGTCCGTCAAAGAAATCCAACAGAAGCTGTTCGAACCCGCGATGGAAGACTTCACAAATGTATTGCATGTCAACGACACTGCCGTATATTACACAGCGGTAGCCTTCTTGGATCTTCTGGAAGCTGGCAACAAGAAGAGAAACGTGCCACAGGACTCGCAGGTTATCGTGACTGGTTCCGTTGCCGGCTTCAGTCGATTCCTAGCCTCGAGTTTCTCTTACTCGGCTTCCAAGGCCGCCGTCGTAAATCTGGTAAAGATGCTCTCCACGTTCTTCGCGTCACAAGGACTTCACATACGCGCCAACCTGATTGCGCCTGGTCTGTACCCCAGCGAGATGACAACAGGGGCGACCAGTACACTTGAGAAGTTCCCAGGCGTTCCGGGACATGAGGGTGCACATGAAGGAGCATACGTGATGGACCATCAGAGGGCCCCGGCCGAACGCACAGGAAGCGAAGAGGACTTTGCCGGTGCCATACTGTTCCTGGCAAGTCGGGCAGGAGCGTACATCAATGGAGAGACATTGCTGACTGACGGTGGTCGATTGAGTCAGCTGCCTGGTACCTATTAATGGCGATTCGGTTTCGGAACTGACAGGAATGGACTTCACTGGTACAGAGGCATGACTGGGACTATGAGAATTCAATTGTGTCGCATTTTTCATCCTTGGCATGTGCGTCTGTAACTTTGTATCTATACTGCAGCCTTTTTTACTACGTCTGGCATTGTATGAAATGCTCATCTTTCGAAGCTTCAAGCTGGAAACTCCTTATTGGTAGATCCACGGGCAGGTTGAGTGTGGGTTTTGGTCATCAACAGCGGACCATGTGACAAAGAATACGAAGCGAGAACTCGGCAGTAATCAGCCGCACGACGCAGATTGATGTCATAGGACCAGGTCTGTAGAAAATATCTCGTCGGCCATCGAATGCTATAATGAAATAAATCATTCTTTTCGCAATATCACTTAATATTCATGAGTGAAGCAGGTTACCTAGATCCTGAAAGATGAGAGTTCTCACGGCAATGACAACTCTGTCCAGTGCAGTTCTGGCGGTCCTTCAGCCGAATTACACCTCACCCGCCGGTGTCGAGATATACAATCCCTCCGACTTTTTCAATGCTACTGGCCCTTGGAGCATCATGTCCAAGGCAGGTAACACACTATACATCTCTGGTCTTCATACACCATTCCGGCATACGCGTGAAGATTGAGACTGACCAGATATATCAGGCATGCGCGGCATCTACCCAGCGAATAGCACCTTGGCGCCAACGGGACTACCCCGGATACAGCTCGCCTTTGAGAACATGATCTCTCTCGCCGAGATGATCGGGACAGACCGGTACTCTTGTCTCCGCTTGGTGGTGTACACGACTGATATGTACCGATATCGTCCGCTGTGCAACCAAGTCCAAATCGAGCTCTGGGGCAATGACACGAACAAGTATCCACCGCGCACTATCGTCGAAGTTGACAGGCTCAACGATGATGATATTGTTGAAGTGGAAGGCACATTTCTGGTGTGAAAGTCTGTCTTCCCGGCAGAATGACTTGGAGGATGTACCGGAGCCACTCAGTCTTTGAATTCATCTTATTTGGAGTTCTTCAGATATTCTTCAACTAAGCTGTACCATGCATGGCAACTAATGCAGAACGGGAGAGCTTAAGATTTGATCCAAGTACACAATTCGAATAAAAAGCATACAATGGCCAGCCAGCACTTAAGAATGTTTCCTTCTTTTGTGCTGCTCAGCATTGTCTACTGAATCGGAACAACTGTCGTCTGCCTTTCTCTTATTCGCACCCGCTTGCCCAGCTTCTTCGCTCTGCTCATCTGGATCATACGTGTTTGCTTCGGGGTCCTTGAGTGCATTGACTATTTTCTCGACTCCCATGTCATCACCTTCCTCGGTTTCCATCAATTCAGGGTCAACCCACTGTGAGTTTTGAGTCAGTACTAAAACTTGAATCCTGCGCAAGTTGTCCGCTCGCGAATCGGGCAAGACCGTTGCCGAGGTCTAGACAGGCAATGAAAGAGTGACTCACCCCGTCTGTGTAGCTGCCACCGAAGTCAATGATCCACAGGTCGCCATGCCTGTCGACCACAAAATTGTCGGCTTTCGCGTCGCCCCATACAATGTCGTTGTCGTGAAGCAGCTTCACCACGCGTTCTGTTTCCCTTGCCCACTTCTCCCGCTTCTCCTCGACAACATCCGAGTCCAGCATTAGGGTCAGAGGCGTCGGGTCCTCGATGCTCGTCATCAGAAGGCCCATGATTTCGGATTTGTTGTCGTTCCAGCCGACGAGGCCCGCCACCAAGGGTATGCGTATCTTCTCGTATAGCCCTTTGGACTCTATGTCTTTCAAGAGCTTGATTTCCCTTCTCGTGGGTTGGGGCTGGTCATTGTCCACGACTTTGAGGTAGTATGTGTCGTCGCCAGCTTGGACCTGACTTGGCTGGTATGGAGCTGGGTTGTCGCTCTCGGTGAGTACAAAGACGTCGTTGGTATTGTACCAAGGAATATTCAGGTTCCTAATGTACTTTGGTATAGAGATCCTTGGGATCAAGGTTTTGATTTTATTCTCTAACTTTTCGTCGGCGTCTACTTGCCTACAGCACAGATGGCCACTGTCTTCGTGTAGACTGTAGAAATAAGTCGGTCCTGAGTACCAGTCCTGCAGAGACTGAAGATCGGAGTCCTCCGTTGTGGATGGCAAGTCGTTGAATATATCAGAGAAGGGCTCTAACATCCATTGATGTAGCTTTTCCTGGGCGTCTTCATCGTCATCCACGTGCGCCACGTCGTCCGACTGCAACTTGTCGCCATTGATGGACGAGTCGTCTCCAACATCAACACCACTATCGCTGTTTGGATTCGAATCGAGTTGTCGCCGCTTCTGAGTTGTATCTTTGACTTCTCCCCTCGGGATCGTTCCTGGTTTGTATGCAGAATCCGGGCTGTCTTCGTTGTGTTTGTTGTCTTCGGCCCTCTCTTTCACCGCTGCGACGAGCGAGAGGTACTGCCTCGCGACACTGTCACTATCTTTCGATGTTCCCAAGTCATCTGGACTGGCCACTATGTGAAAACGAAAGTCTTTCACCAAAGCTGTGAGTGCGCAAGAGTCGCTTTCGTAATAGGAAAAGTCGAGAACGTGAACCTCGCTCTCGCTCCTGGTTTTACTCCTAGTACCGGTCATATTTAGCTTCAGTGAAACGTATAGAAACTCAATAATTTGTGTTGGCCCAGGTTCTGCATTACTACGTCTCCTCTCAGTATATAAAGCTCCTGAATAAGTGCCAAGATATGTGGTGAAATCATCACCCAATAAGTCAAGGGTCCAAGCATCAGCTCAGGCACCTCATACATGAGCTATAATCGGCAATTGCCAGATCCAGATGCTGTCAATCCCCATTCTGGCAGGACTAAACTCGGAGCCGTCTGCAAGGTACGCCATCAATTCCAGCGTGGTTGGGATGTTTTTTGGCCAGAAGACGTGGAGAATTTGCTTTTCGATAGACACCACATCAATGACGTTCAAGACTATAGACGCGCTAAGTCGCGATGCTGACCCGTATCGACGGTTGGCTTCATCGTCACGCGTAAATGGCTTTTTGACATGACATCAGTATTGAAGAAATGCAGAACGTACTACCTACAAAGACTAGGTGAAGAATACACAAATGCTGCATCATACAGGGCACGCTATACTTTATGCCACATGTTGACACATCAAGAAATTTCCTTGTTGGACCGCCATTTTGTTTTCACGCAATCAGGGCTGGCCAGGGATTCGAATGGTAGGGATCGGATCATCTACTTCTTCAGAAAACATACTAAGCAACTGCGACTCGATGAGGACGACAAATGTTGTTCAGACTTATTCTGAGAAGCTGAGTATCGTCCATGATGCTCTGTAGTGCCTGTTGCTTGATAGACGGCACAGTTCCTTGACGATAGTTGCATGTTCTCCTAGGCAGTGCCTCGTGCAGGACGCAAGCTCTATTGGATCGCTTCGTAAAAAGTAAATTGACTTGCTGCTGGTTAGAAGTGGACGCGTTAGCTTTGGACCAGATCCAAGTCTCGGAGGTCACCTCGGACCTATGTTCTGTCGTGTGCCGGAAAAGATCGTCGCAATGGAGCACGAAAAGTCTATGAGTGTGCTTGACGATGACATAGCCCTCGATCACCAGCAATGACCTCATTCAACAACAGATCGCATCGTCAAGGGCTTCACTGCGCACAGAACCAAATTGGAAACTCGAACAGCATGATCAGACCAAAAAGATGTCATGCCCCCTGACCAATCACACACAACTACGACAAATTATAGCGACGGGGACGTTGGTGTTTGTTCGTGAAAATTGTGACTCATTTCATGGAGATCGTTATCTACTGAGGAAGGATGTCGAATTCCGGTGACACCCATGCAAAAGCCATTCCGTTTTACCAAATCCCTATCATGAACCACGAAACCCCGAACACCAATCCTGCCTTGTGCACTACATTTATGCAGCCTTGGCGGTCTGGGTAGGAGTGACCTTCTTGCCGTCCTTGTTGTATCGGACACGCGGGGGAGGGGCACGGTTGCGGCGACCGACTCTCGAGCGGACACTATAGTATTATCGTCAGCATCACATGTTCGCGGAGGGGTAGAATTTCGTCGTCGGGGCGAGCTCGTATGGAAGGCGACCAAGGTTCTTCTCAGCGGCACACACAGCGTAGCACAAGGCCATTGCTGGTGGTTCTTCCCTGACGGGCACCCTTTGACGGGACTTGGAACGTACCGGACAATCTTGCCGTGAATGGCGCAAGAGACACAGTACTGCAGCTTGAGGTACATCTTGGGGACGGTGTACTCCTGGAAGACGGAGGCATCCGAGATATCACCTGAAGAATGAGAATGTCAGTCAAGTTCGCATCGTGGCAGGCGGTGGCCGGAGGAGGCAGGATCGGAGGGGTCGACGTACGGATGGCAGCGGACTCAACCATGTTGCGGATGGTGAAGCGCTTGATGGCCTTATCCTTGGGAGTGCATCGCGAGCAGTTGCTGCAGCGGATGGGCTTGGTGTGGCCGCGGCCCTTCTTGTTGCGGCCGCTGCAAAGTACAGTTAGGACATGATTCTCATGGAGTTGATCGGTTCCTGCGCTCGCATCTTCGGTGCCCACGCGACATGGCAGAGACACATCGCGGACACCTCGAGTTGGCGCAGGCGGAAGGAGGGGTGGTGATAGAGGGGATCGCGTACTTGTTCTTTCTCTTCTTGACCATTTTGGCGGTTGATGTTCTTTCCTTACCGTGACAAGAAAAAAGAGTCGAGGACTGAATAGAAGTCGGGTCAAGCAGAGGATGCCTTTGAGAGTTGAGAAATTGGGCAGTGGAACTCGGTGGGTGAAGTTCGGGACCCACTGAAATTTTCAATTGCCCTATTGCAGCAGCCAATTGGTGTTGGCCTTTTGCGCGGCTGCACTAACTGCGCGCCCTTCTAGCCCCCAGCTGCACAGGGTTCACAGCCAGAGAAACCCTAGCCGGTCTGTGCTGCCCAATTTTTTGCGCCCTGCTGGTCCGTGCCACAGACCCGCGAAAAAGTGAAGTGGGCCATCCCACCAAGCAAAAGTCATCGAACCTCTCACCCAAATCACCATCTCCCCCGATAGATCTCATACTTGCTGAGGAAGGCAATTTGTCTAGGTATGTGAGCCCGCGATACCCTATTGCTTGTCCGTTGGGACACAGCATCGTCACCACTATCACTTTGATGGCTTCCGCTGTCGAGAAGTCGCATTTGTCCACGGCAATGCGACTGTACGCCACCCGCACGATGATGCCGTTGTCGCATGTGTGATGCGCTGCCTTCGAGGCGCCCAAGCAGCGACAGCGACATCATCTACGGGATGCCCGAACCACCTTGCGTCGTATTCCTGTCTGGATCTCGTCTAACAATCACGTTTCCAGGCAAAATGCAGATCTTCGTCAAGACCCTTACGGGTAAGACTATCACCCTTGAGGTGGAGTCTTCCGACACCATCGACAATGTCAAGTCCAAGATCCAGGACAAGGAGGGAATTCCCCCGGACCAGCAGCGCCTGATCTTCGCTGGCAAGCAGCTGGAGGATGGCCGCACCCTGAGCGACTACAACATCCAGAAGGAGTCGACTCTTCACCTGGTCCTGCGCCTCCGTGGTGGTGGCAAGAAGAGGAAGAAGAAGGTCTACACCACCCCCAAGAAGATCAAGCACAAGCGCAAGAAGACCAAGTTGGCTGTGCTCAAGTACTACAAGGTCGACGGTGATGGCAAGATCGAGCGCCTCCGACGCGAGTGCCCTGCCGAGACCGTAAGTTCAACTCATCTCCAACGTATCCAAACTCCGATGCTAACAGTCCTTTCAGTGCGGTGCCGGTGTCTTCATGGCTGCCATGCAGGACCGCCAGTACTGCGGTCGCTGCCACCTCACCTACGTCTTCGACAAGCCATAAATTGTCTCTACCGGGTTTTCGACACATGAGAAAGACATTGCATGGGATGTGGGAAATATGGATTGATGAGGCCGATACATGTAAAAGACATTGATATGGCGTAAATCCGTCTCTAGCTCAGGCAAATGAAGATACCTATGAGCCAATACCACATTTGAACTCTTCTGTAATCGTGATCATTCATGTTGGCTTGCACGTCTGCTCCTGCTCGACCTAGCCCAACTTCTGAAGTTGCAACTATCGTGGTCCAAAACCCCTGGATCCGTTCCGGTGAAGGTGGCGAACAGATTGGGCTCAACAAACCCTTGACGTCTTGAGGCTCCGTCTTTGCCATCGTCATTACAGCATGCAAGGTACGAGAGCTGTCCCCAATTCTTGTTTGTCACATTGCCTCATGGGTCCATCAGGTCACAATGATTGCTCCAATACCATTTTACACGAGGTTCAGTCACAGCCAAACGATTCATCAATAGCCGGGATACTGGCAACTGTGGCAGTGCACTTCAGGGACTCTGAACTCCCCGTCAACCCGTCAACCCGTCTTCAGCCACATTCGGTACGTACTCTGTTACCTGGGCAGGTGGCTGCCTCAGCGGCGCTACCGGAAGTCGGATCACCAAGATCGACGTCATATGGACGGAGGAGCAGTTTGACATTTACACTCCAGCCCTGGTACACAATCTTATGATAGTCATCTCCTTTGCCTGTACTCGACGTTGGGTTTGACTGCCCAAGTATGGATTTGATCGATTTATCAGGTAGCAAACAGCTGTTTTCAGTGAAGATGTTCGCCTTTGTCTATGTTGAATTGTAAAACTGGTCCAAGTGCCGCTCTGCCGGTCTCAAAAAATCAACCGGATTGTTGCATCGCCACGCCCAAGCTCCCAGCCACGCCCCTCAACCTGAATCCTGGTGTCCAGTGAGAGCCAGGCGTATCCACGACGCGCATTGCTGCTGACACGACTATGAGCTGGCAACCTCCTGGTCTAGATTGCTTAGTTGAGGCCTGATTCAATGCCGTTTATAAGACCATCTCTCTTCGCTTCTGCATCACTTCTTGTTCTCTGTCTCGCACTTGTTCTCATTTACACCAATCCAGCCTTGTTGACAGTTCCTGGCACTCTTTTCACCATCAACAGTCTTCCATTTCCGTACTTCAAAAACACAAACAATAATCTCGCAAACATGGGCGGCGGACCTGAAAACGGCTACCGTACCGTGGCATATTTTGTCAACTGGGCCATCTACGGCCGCAAGCACCGGCCCCAGGACTTGCCCGTGGACAAGCTCACCCACGTTCTCTACGCCTTTGCCAACGTCAGACCCGAGTCTGGCGAGGTGTACCTCACAGACACCTGGGCCGACACTGATATCCACTGGGAGAATGACTCGTGGAACGACACCGGCAACAACCTGTACGGCTGCATGAAGCAGCTCAACCTCTTGAAGCGCAAAAACAGGCAGCTCAAGATTCTGCTTAGTGTCGGCGGCTGGACGTACAGCAGCAACTTCAAGCAGCCTGCCTCTACGCCGCAGGGCAGAGCCGCGTTTGCCAACTCGTGTGTCGAGCTCATCAAGAATCTGGGCTTCGACGGCATCGACATTGACTGGGAATACCCCCAGTCCCAGGCCGAGGCTGCAGACTTTGTAGCCCTCCTCCGGGCCGTGCGCGAGGCCATGGACGCCTACAGCAACACGCTTCCCAGCCCATATCATTTCGAGCTCACTGTTGCCTGCCCGGCCGGCGCACAAAACTACGAGAAGCTCGATCTGCCCGGAATGGACAGGCTTCTCGACTTTTGGAATCTGATGGCATACGACTATGCCGGAAGCTGGGATCAGCGTGCTGGCCACCAGTCCAACCTGTACCCGTGCAGAAGCAACCCCGGATGCACCCCCTTCAGCACCGTCGCGGCCGTGGATTATTACACATCGCGAGGTGTGCCAGCCAACAAGATCGTGCTGGGCATGCCCATCTACGGACGCGCGTTCCAGGGCACCGACGGCCCCGGCTGCGCCTACAACGGCGTCGGAGAGGGAACGTGGGAGAACGGCGTGCACGACTACAAGAAGCTCCCGCTGGCGGGCTCCGAGGAGAGGTTCGATCCCGAGTCCGGGGCCAGCTACTGCTACAACCCTGCGACCAAGACCATGGTCACGTACGACACGGTGGGAATGGCCCAGGTCAAGACGCAGTATCTGCAGGGCAGAGGTCTGGGCGGCGCCATGTGGTGGGAGAGCAGCGCAGACAAGGAAGGGCCCGAGAGCCTTATCGGCACCGTGGTGCACGTCATGGGTGGACAGGGAGCGTTGGACCAGAGACAAAACTGCATCACGCAGCCGGCGACAAAGTACGACAACTTGCGGGATGGGTTTCCCAATGATAAGTACTGATCGTGAGTCGATCGGCACGGTCCGAAAGGTGATGGTTTTTAGCCCATGATATATCCTCCAACGCGCTCGACGCCGTTGGCAGCAAGCGCTTCAATATCAATGATTTGAATGACACAAGAACTTGCAATGTTGCACCATGGATATTTTTGAATAACGTGAAATGAGGAAGCATTCAGGCTAAAGCCCAATACTATTATGGTATTTTAGGGTTGTCTGTCATAGGTTTTTGTCTAATGTGGGTATCTTGTCGCTGTGATCGTGTCTGATAGCATTATACAACATTTCTGCTACTTTTTATGTTCGCGTCGCCGAGAAGAAATATCCATCGTCGTCTTCGTCTGGCGTGGGATAGTCTCTCCGGCCGTCGTGCGCATTGCTTACTTCGACCGTCTTTTCGTTCCAAAGTGCTGCTGCTGGCTCATGCCTGAAGCCACGATGCGCATATGCCGCAGTGCCGTTATTCGTCGTCCATTTCTCCTCCTCCTCCTCCTGCTGTTGCATCTCGGCCGCGATCTCGGCTTCCTGCTGTGACATCCATGTCCTCCTTCGATTGCGCGCCTGCCTCCAGATGAAAACTGCCAAAAGGCCGACGATGATGATGATAAAGAAAATGACTGCTGCCATGGTGCTGGCTGTTGTAGATGATTTGCTGGCCTCGAGGCCGCTCACGACCTGGCGTCTGGACAGTGTGCTCGTGGTCGAGGTCGCAGCGGTCGCAAAGGCGGCGGCGCCCGTGTAGGCCGGCTCTTGGTTGTGTTTCCGCCTGACCGGCACCCAGTAGACGTTGCGCGGCTCCTCCATTGCTTTCTGGTGGCTTTCGCTCTCCTGCGGCCACCTGAGCAGGCCGGTATGCAAAGTATGTTTTTCTCGTCTTGGCGATGCAAGCTGTGCTGCGTTGAGCCAGTTGACCATTGACCGAAGAGAAAAAATGCCCTAATTCCTCCGCAGATCCGCACTTGTGCCGCTGCTCGTTTGGGTCGTCGTCGATTATATAAAAAAAAAATTATATCTCTCGTATTAGGGTCGATATTATGTATAAAGCTGCATTAGTGTCCGATGGACGGGATTTCGAGCGTGAAAGAAGAGAAACAAGAAAAGAAAGAATGAGTGTGTGAAGATGATTCTAACGTGTTGGTGTGTATTGCTACAGATTACTTTCCTCCTCCCTTTCCCTTCTCACGAAGCGACGGTAGCAAAGCTTCAAATGTCATGTCCATTTTTCCGCAGTTGGGTTCGGGCACTGACAGTGATGCGCGGAGCCCGTGATCCCATATCCATGGCTGTCGGCTTGTGAAAGCGGGTATACCTGGCGATCGCAATATAAATCTTGGATGTTTCAAATGTCAGACGTCCCCGTAGCGTGGCCCGCGAAGCCCGTAGCGCCCGTAATACGATGAGATAGCGTCAACGCCTGCCCCGTCTGCCCCAGATCTCGTGAATCCCAGCGCGCGATTTGGCCCGCGGGTGACAATTTGGGCACCGAACTGAGCTCGTGCGCGCTCTCTGGCGCTCCCTGGCTCTCTCCTTTGCCCTGATCGTGTGCGTGCCCCGCGGGAAGAGCCAAGCGAACAAGGTGCCAAATGAGAGAAGACCAGATTAGTACCGTACTTTGTTAGGTGATGTCATGCTTGGACCCTGTCATTGCTTATTTCTTATTTTAATGTCGCTCCTGAAGATTGCCAGCAGCATCGTGAACTTTCTTCACACGTCGGAACGCATGAAGGATTTTTTTAAGCTTCGATCTGACTTTGGACACTCCTGTCTGTCACTTTGACTTTTCTCTACCTGCAGTGCGGTGGGCCACGCTCCAAAAGATATTCCTCCGTCCGCAAGCGGCAACACCAAGCAATTTCGTGTTCTGTTGGACTAATAATTGCTTTTCATATTTCATTCTCGTGCCTACAATGTGCTCAATTTTCTCCGACCGCAGATGTCACCATGGATCCTGGATACCTAGGTCGAGACTGGTCAATGTCAATGACAGGCGCTTGGTGAGACGCCATCAGCTTCGCGTATACTGTGTTGGCCGCCGGAGCACTTGAGCAGCTCCAAGACTGATTGCTTTTGTGCACTGTATGCATGCTTTTCCGTCCATAGCGATGCGACTATAGGCTACTCGCCTACGCAGCGTAGTGTCATCGTCGTTGCACAGAATCGATCAAGCGAGCCAGCCGCCTCTCCCCATCCAGCCAATACCGTGTTATCGGCCGCCCACACCTCTCCAAGACGTCCTGCACGGCACAGATGTGCTCGGGCGCTTGTCCCTGAACATGGCAATGAATCGACTTTTTTCCGTGCGAGCAGGTCCGCCGCGCTGGACAGGTAATGTGGCGCGCGTTCTGGGCAGTGAAGCACTTTGGAACATTCATTGGCGAAATCCTGCCGTCTTGCCATGTGCGCTTCGCCAACGGTTCAGGCTGATATGGAGCTTTGGACCCTGCAGATCTGTCGTGCAATAGGAATTGCTATCAAAGCAGATGATGGCATCTTGCCACTTCCTTGACTTGTTAACACTCTGAGCTGGATTGCGAACCTGCTATGTATTTCAATTGACAGCGCCGAAATTGTCGACGTTGTGCCTTTCTGGCATAACCTCACCATTACCTGCGATAAATTTTCATGGCCACAAAGGAGAGCATATACGGCCGGCCAGGATATGTGGCTCGCATGGATCTCTTGGGTCTTCTTACTGATTACGACTACGCTACCACGGGGCTGTCCAACAAGTGCAGCAGATGACAACTATAGGAATTTGGAAGAGCTGGGAGACGTCGAATTGGAGAGGCGCATACCTATACCAATCTTTATTACAATAACCTTGACTACAACTATCATCACAACACCAACTTCCATCTCTTCCGCCTCGATGACTGCACATACACCGATACCATGGACGGTGCCAGGGGGTTCGATACCGCAGATCACATTTACAAGAAGCAAGACCTCATTCACGAATAGCATGACTACTACGGGGGCGACGAGTATCACCAAGACCTCGCTTTCAGCTTCCAGTACAGTCGAGTCGGGATCGACAGTTGTCGGTGCGACAAGCTCCTCGGGCCTCTCAGCAGCACCAAGCATCTCTAGTACCACCTTCACAACCACAACATCGTCAAGTAACACTTTGTCTTCAACGGAAATGGCAACCACGTCGTCGCCCAGCACAAGTTCTTCTCAGATGGCCTCTGTACCGTCTTCCGTTTCATCATCAGCCATATCGAGTGCAGTCGGCCCCACTACCCCAGTACCCTCGCCGGCACAAACCTCAACTACTGCTCCTCCACCACCCGCGAGCCTGGAGAGCCATTCTCTTGCTGGAGGTCAGATCGCCGCCGTCGTGGTCGGCGCGGTAGCCTTTACCGTCTTCGTCTCGGTGGTCGCCTATCTCGTCAGATTCGCCATCATGCGGCGGCGGCAGAAGTCTGCCGAGAAGCGACAGAGGCTGGACGGGGAGGCCATGGCGCAGTACTACCCAGGAGCTGCGGCGAGCAGGTCCAGCCACGCCATGAGGAGCCTCCGCGAGGACGAGTTTCGCATCGTCATCCGGACGCCCCCGCCCGCTGAGGAGAGGCCGCGGCAGCTATGGCCCAACCCGCCCGGAGGTACGCAGAGATTCACCTTCTTCTCGGGCCGGAGCACGACGACGGCGACGGACTCGGCGACGGACCCAGCCACGGATCGGGGTCAGTGGAGTCTAGGGACCGAGCATGGTAGCAGCGGGAGATCGCATGGGACCCGGAATACATAGTGGGTTCGGATGGTTAGGCGCTTTGGCTCAACGGTTGGAGGGAGGCATCTAGAAGTTGTATGATCGACCCGGCCGGATGTACATCACTCTCGATGCATGGCGCCAGATGATTTCGGCCATCAATTCCGGCTATGCGCAGTCCCGTTCATAGAGATACCGAAAAGTGCTTTACAAACAACCGCAGCGCGGCGCAGTGCGGAAGAATATCTGAAAGCAGTGCTAAATGATAAGAATTGTTAGACACGACTCGCCTTATGTCCCTACGCTGAGTCGCCGCCAAGCACTCTGGAAAGTCGGCATTGCCGTCCCTGCTCCATATCTACTTTTCTCAGTGGGGACTTCCCGGGACTTCTATAAGCTAATGCACACGATAACCCGAAAAATGCGACGGAACGCGAGTAATGCGAGACGATTCTCGGGTTTAAAGTGGCTATATGAATGCTCTCAGCGATACAAAATCGGGAATGTCGGGTTTTGGGTTTAGGCTACCACATAATGTCCACCTTAATGAATGCGAACGGAACCCGAACACTTTCGAGTTTGCTCAGAGGACTGAAGGATCCTTTTCCTACGCGCTCGACAAATCAGACCATGTCGCAATCTCCCAGCGATATTGATCGGAGGCGGCTGCCAAAGTCCAAAACGGGTTGTCGCACCTGTAAGAAACGCAAGGTCAAGGTATGGTGGCTTGCTCTATTACCCATCATGAACTGGGGACTATACTGATGTGATCCTGCCGCCACCATAGTGCGACGAGAGTCGGCCGGCATGTCAGAAATGTGTCAAGCACGGCGTAAAGTGTGATTTTGTCTCGGTGGCGGATGCAAACAGTACACCACAGCTACACAGTCCATTACACCAACACGACGTTTACAATCATGGCTCTGAAGGTTTCACGGTCACTGATCTCGAGCTTCTCCATCACTATACTACGTCAGTATGCATGACCATCAGTACGGAGCCGCTCGCTCGCAGCTTCTGGCGCATCAATATTCCACAAATCGGCTTCAACACGCCCTTTATACTGAAGGGCATACTCGCCGTCTCGGCCCTGCATCTGGCCCGGTATAGGCCGGACCGCAAGGAGTTTTACACGGGGCTCGCATTTCAGCATCACAATGCCGCTCTGGCACAGGCCTCGCCCTTGATCGCCAACATTGACATGGACAACGGCGTCAACTTGTTTCTCTTCAGCACGCTCACGTATTTCTTTTCGTTTGCGAAGCCGCGGGGCCCCACGGACTTTCTCCTCTCGGACAACAGCGCGGTGCCCGACTGGCTGTACCTGTTCCGCGGCGTGCGCGCGCTCATAGAGTCCATGGGCAGCATGCTCCGGTCGTCGTCGATATCCTTCCTCTTCGAGGAGGGCAAGAAGATACACTACCACTGGCTCTCGCTCGACTACGACTCGGAGGGCTTCCGGGAGCTGCAGACCAACATCCAGAGCAGCGTCGCCGGCGAGACCAAGCGGGACACGCTCTTCGAGGCCATAGACTCCCTCAAGAAGAGCTTCGCGCTGGCCAACGACTCGTCGCTGTCGGACGGGAACAGGTCCAGGGGCGTCTTTGTCTGGCTCTACAAGATCTCCGACGCTTACATTGACCTCGTGGGCGTGGGAGACGAAGAGGCCCTCTGCGTCCTCGCCTTCTTCTGCGTGCTGTTGAAACGCCTCGATTACTTGTGGTGGATTGAATCCTGGGGTATTGACCTCATTGAGCGCATATACAATCGTCTGAGTGACACCTACAAGTTATGGATCCGATGGCCCATAGAAGAGATTGGCTGGGCGCCCATCTACTAGCCAATGAATTGACACACGAGTGGCATGAATAATAATGTTGAGGCTTAGCTGTGATACTCGAGTCGTGATATTGGAATCTAAAAGAAGACCCCAGTGTCCTGTGTTCTGGAACTTTGAGACTTATGTTTATCAACCGCAGCAAATGTCTGTTTCAGGGCCCTTGCCTTGCCAAGCCTTCTGGAATAGATCCGATTGCAGCGCTGGTGGAGACAAGCCGAAGAATGCGAACGAACTGTTTTATAGTCCTAGTCTCGGGTGCGAGCGACATTGGGAGCCGCTAGCCAGCCCGTTTTCTCAGGGGGCCGGATTGGCTATTATTATCATAGCCACTCAATACAGAAGAACTATTCGAATTGCAAGGTGAAAAAATATGCAGTTTCCACTGATTCGTCACCAAAGCCATCGGGGGCTCGATACTGCTTTTGGAAAGATCAGTCTCGTATCTTTCAGGCAGACACGAAAGAGCATCAAAGTGTTGAGGCCGGAACAAACATATATGACCTGAAGATTGCCCAGCCTGATGGTATTTGCTTGTTATCATCAGACCGGCAGATACACTCGACAAACGTTCCAAACCGATTCGACCAAGATATCGACAAGATGGCCGCTGCAATCGAATATGTCTTTTACTCATACAAGCCGTCCATGGCTGGGGCTGTCATTTTCATCATACTATTCGCAATCGCCGCTCTTTACCATATATGGCTTCTCACAAAGCACCGTGTGTGGTATTTTATCCCCTTTGTGATTGGGTGTCTCTGTACGTTGGTAATCAGTCTTTGCAAACGGTACCAGATTGTACTGACCACTGTGATCTAGTCGAGGCTGTCGGTTACATTGGACGCGCCATGTCGTCTCCCGAATATCCCAACTTTACAAAGAACCCATACATTATCCAATCCGTCTTGCTCCTCCTCGGTCCAACTCTGTACGCTGCATCGATTTACATGATCCTCGGCCGCTTGATCGTTCTTCTCGAGGCAGACAACTACTCAATCATCAAGCCAAAGTGGTTGACCAAGTTCTTCGTCCTCGGCGATGTCTTGTCGTTCTTTGCACAGGGAGGAGGTACGTCACCAGCCTGTCGGCAGTCAAAAAGATTTCGCAAGCATATAAACTAACACGATCGATAGGTGGTGGCCTCTTGACCACTGCGAAATCCCAAGCCGACGTCCGGCGCGGCGAGAACATCATCCTCGGCGGCCTGGGCATCCAGGTGCTCTTCTTCGGCTTCTTCATCGTGGTGACGGCCGTGTTCCACCGGCGGATCCGCAACGACCCGACGCCCAAGTCGGTGCGGACGATCGCGCCCTGGACCAAGCTGCTGTACGCCCTCTACGCCACCAGCATGCTCATCATGGTCCGGTCCATCTACCGCGTGGCCGAGTACGCCGAGGGCTCGGGCGGCGAGCTGCAGTCCAAGGAGTTCTGGCTGTACATCTTTGACGCGCTGCCCATGGTCGTCGTCGCCTACGTCTTCATCTGGATGCACCCCAGCAAGGTCATCAGCCGCGAGGCCGCGCTCGACCCGGCCTACGCCATGGAGGACGGCCTCTCCCAGCCGCCGCGGACCGACTACAAGTGAGTTTGGGAAAACTGGAACAGAAAGAGAAGAAGTTGAGAAGTTTTGTGGCTGATTGGGGGACTTTGGCAGTCGTTTGGGATATGGTGGTGCCGGTGACGCCGACCCGCTGATGTAAGGAAAAGGCGTTCGGAGCGCAAGACAACCATACAGGGAGCCTGTACTTTTTTATGGTTTTTTCCCTTTGTCTATTTTGGGATTCGTTAGAGGTTAGAAGTCATGGTTTTACTGGGCAGAATATTTCAATAATGAAATGACACATTTGTACACCAGTATTTGGTCTCCTCTGATAGGCATCACCTTTTCTGGGAAGTCATCGTGCATTAGAAATATTTCAAGACTGTCCTGTTAACTCTTCGTGAGAAGGACTGGTTATTAAGTGTACAGAGTACGGAATGTTGAGTGTAGCTCGGGATTCGCTCGCACTTGCACCCCGTATCCTTGCTCTTCCCGGTATCCATTGATTTAGAAAACGAGTCCGGACGAAACAAGGGTTGAAATTACGACTTCTCATCCTTCTAGGCCCGAGAAGTAAACAAATCCTGGCAGTTGCTTCCGAGTGAATCAGAGCAAGAAATCATCTCACTAGGCACTCTAGCGGAAATCCGTGATGACACCCATCGGCCAGGATCGATTCCAGATTTTGAAATGGCATCATCGTCGATAGTTGACAATATTTTATCCACGAAAGAAGGGCCCAATAGCGAAAAGCCCTGGCTGGCATGGCACAGAGGATTCCATTACCTATTGGCGCGGGAGATTCGGAGATCCGAGGCCAGGACAGCCCAACAAGCAAGGCAAGGCTCGAAGAATTTGGGGTCAAAATTTGCGAGAGCAAACCCAGACCAGGACGAAGCTCGTGTTAGCGATACTTGGCATTGCGGATCAGATTAGATTAGATCCGTCTCAATGGCACGCACCAATATGGCAACCGGATCATGGAGATTTTTTCTTCTCAAGCATCTGCCATGTCGAGTTGATCCCGGTCGGCAACACGCACAATTTTTCTTCTCTAGCGGGGTGGATTCGATTCCAAGCAGCATCATCACGTCTGAGAGGCCACGAACATTGAAACCTCCGAATGCGTGGCTGGGTGCGCGGGAGCAGCCGCAGACACTTGCTCACACAAAGTAAAGTGCACGACGGGGAACAGAGGAAAAAACTATACTGCGCCTATTTGGGCAGACAGAGAGTCGTCGGATTGGACGTCGCAGAATGCCAAATCTTCTCATCGGACTGGGGGAATTTCCAAAATGCGTTAAACGGTGGGACCCCAATAGGGCGGCCCATGGAGGTCATGGACCTCGCCGCCCAATCGGCAGGTAACAAGACACCCCGGATTACAGCAGGCAATGCAATTGGCAGCTCCGAGTTTGGGGGCCCCGAGGTTTTCTCACCAAAAGTGCGCAGCCGCATGAACGACCCCCATGTTTCTTGGCCTGCTGGCTGGTGATGCAAATCCCGCGAAGAGTTCCATCTCAACGTCTCCCGCGATGTCCTCAGTGTGGTTTGAGCAGATAAGAAGGTCGAGGGAGCGGGCGTCGGAGCAAGACCTGGCGGTGTGTCAAGGCGAGACCTAAACACCGAGTGCGGGATGAATTGTGATATCATGACTAACAGGACAAAAGTGTAAAGGATGCTATTATCTAAAAATGTGCCCATGATTTCTTATCTACGGTCATGAGGGCTCCTCTCCTCGCGTCCAATATCACTTAGGGGTATAGTGGCTGTGGTGTCTGATTTCGGTTCTTTATAACTTAGGGGTATAGTGCTGAGGGCATCCTCGCGTGCAGTATCACTTAGGGGTATAGTGCTCTGGATGTCCATGGTGTCCACCCGGTTCTTTATAACTTAGGGGTATAGCGCCTTACCGTCTGGTGGTGCTGGCATCTTCCAAAACATGGCTCTGCATGGCAACCGTCGGGTTCAACCGGCTTTTCGTCACTTTTTGCTCCCCCTCGCAACTCACCAAATCCTTGGAAGAAGTGAGGAATAATTGTCTCACGGAAACACGGGGCGCGCGCCATGCTGGTCAATGTTGCATAAGCTGACGTTCGCCTGGTGCAAGGTATCCCAAGAGCCGTCAAAGCCGTTCTGACATGCCTTTAAGGGAATGTGAGGGTTCGGCCGCCGTCTGTCAGAAGGGAAGCTTCGTGGGCTGCCTCACAGATCATGACGATGTTATCAAGGAGATCTCGAGCGGAAGAGAAAAGGACATGGAAATACTAATGCTCAAAATAGCATCAAACACAATGGACAGGAATATGAAGATATCCAAACATGCAAGTCAAGCAATATCCTAGGGCAACCGCCAGCATTCCCACTCTCCATGGCGCTCCTTTTAGCGCATGGGTTGGTCACTGATCCATCCATTTGGAAAGCCCCGCCAGTGATCACAAGCAAAAGACTTGACTAATGAAGTCAATTGCCCCTCTAGGAAGCAAAGCTTCAAGTACGCCCGTATCCCTCGACTATCCGAGCATACCCTCGAGTCAAGATCTCAAACAAGGAGCACTTTTATTTTCCTCTTGGTCTTCCTGCACACCTTCAGTCCTTTCTTACACTTTTCTTACAAGTCTCTTCTTAGAAGCTGCTAGACGAGCTTATACCACGCGAGAAGCTCCTTGAACTACTATACACATACCTTTTCCAAGCTAGCAAGCTACAGCCGAGTCACGATGAACACATCCATGGTCCAGTCCAAGTTCCTCTCGAACCCAGAGGACATTGGCGTCGTCGCCGTGGGTTTCTCGGGCGGTCAGGTATGTCAAATCCCCAGGATATCTTGGTCATAATGGCGAGCAGGTTAGCTGATCGTAATACCCGTCACAGTGCAAGGCAGGTGTGGACGCTGCTCCCAAGGCTCTGATCGAGGCTGGCCTCTTGACGCAACTGCGGGATGAGCTCAACTACAAGCTCCACGGCGATGACGAGGTGCACCTGTACACAGATCTGATGCCCCAGGACGACCCGCCGTACCGCAACATGAAGAACCCCAAGGCCGTCAGCAACGTCACCGAGAAGCTGTGCGACCAGGTCTACGCTCAGGCCAAGGAGGGGAGAATGGTGCTGACCCTGGGAGGCGACCACTCGATCGCCATCGGCACCATTGCCGGTTCCGCCAAGGCCATCCGCGAGCGCCTCAACCGGGAGGTCGCCGTCATCTGGGTTGACGCCCACGCCGACATTAACACGCCTGAGTCCAGCGACTCGGGCAACGTGCACGGCATGCCCGTGGCCTTTGTGACCGGCCTCGCCAAGGAGGACAAGCGCGAGTACTTTGGCTGGCTGAAGGATGAGCACATGCTCAACCTCAACAAGCTGGTGTACATTGGTCTCCGAGACGTCGACCCCGGCGAGAAGCGCATCCTCCGCGAGAACGGCATCAAGGCCTTTAGCATGTTTGACGTTGACAAGTTCGTCCACCCTATAACTCTGCCTCCTCTTTTGTGTATTCTCCAAGACTAATCACCGTGGTGTCGCAGGTACGGAATCGGCCGCGTCGTCGAGATGGCGCTCGCACACATTGGCAACGACACGCCCATCCACCTGTCCTTCGACGTCGACGCGCTCGACCCCATGTGGGCTCCTAGCACGGGAACGCCGGTGCGCGGAGGTCTGACCTTGAGAGAGGGCGACTTCATCTGCGAGAGCGTGCATCAGACGGGAAGCCTGGTCGCCATTGACCTGGTCGAGGTCAACCCGAGCCTGGCCATCGATCACGTCGGCGCGTCGGAGACAGTTCGGGCGGGATGCTCGCTGGTCAGATGTGCACTGGGAGAGTCATTGTTGTAATGATATCGCTTTGTCTGGTGTTGGCATACGTTTCTCGATTTTCTGGCGTTGGGTCTTTTGAATTTTCTTCCGAGCAAGATTCCTCGCTGGAGTATAGGGACTGGGACATGATTCTTGATCTTTAGTAGACTTAAATGCATCACTGTACCCTTGCAGCATCTGGCCCAGTGCCAGGCTCCAGCGATGATGCGCCATGTTCACTGCGGGGTGTCTGAACGTATATGACTTCCAGGCGGAAATTCATCTTGGTCTCTTGGATTCTTCTTGACTCCTTCTTGACTCCGAAATATTCCGTCGAACAATCTCTTTGTCATGTTTTTCTCGATCTCAAATGTCGTGCATTGTCACGATGCATAGGCTCCATTTCCCAGCCATCTGCATTATACGCATTGTCGCTGACCAGCCACCCACGAAAATCGGCGCTTGGAGGGGTTCCAGTCTGGCGCGGTCGATCCTGGGCGATCCGGCAGGATCCGTTCAGTACCTTTCTGGGCGTCGACACTGACACGATGACAAGAGACAGGACAGGAGCCAGGCTGCGTTGAGTCAACAGTAGAAGTGAGAAGAGAGGTGAGGGGTGAATTAGGTTGCTTCCGCTACTATTGTTCCCAATACGATCGGGTGCACGAGTTTAAAAGGCAACACTTTTTTCTTTTTGGCGTCGAGATGGTATAAGAAGGCGTAGGTGTAAGTTCCATCCACGACTCTAAAACAAGAATGACTGCTGCTGCCAAATACTGTAAACGAACTCTATGACCGCGGTGCCCCGGGTCCATCTACTGTGTAGGTTAGGAATAGGATCTCGGTAGGCCGCTGTCAACAATCCCAGACCCCAGCTTGACTTTTTCTCTCGCGTGTCTCGTCGAATAAAATTACCGCGCTGCCCCCCAGTCGACCGACGTGCCTCGAGTCTCGACAATGTAGGACTCGAAAACGTGCCGCTGCCTTGTTCCGTCATCCTGTCACTCTTTCTTTTTCTTCTTGACGTGTTTGACACGTTTTCGCGTTCTAGTCGGCGGTCCAGATTGACCCAATTCGTATACCCAAGGCCATCCGCATATACAATATCGATATCTATAATCGGGCATACCCAACCACGATACTAGCCGACATACATACATCTTCCATCAGCCCTCTGGTGCCCCAGCGATCTTGCCGCCAGGTCAGCACCGACTCCACCGCAACCAGTGCAGCACCCAAAAACTGTCGCGGGGTGCTTCCAAGCCTGTCGCCGCGCCCGGCGCATTCGAGCCCAATAACTTCTTATTCGCCCAAGCGACACAGAAAACGACCGGCCAGTCGACCACGAAGGGTTCATCCCCGTTGAGCTGGCAAGAAAAGAAAGGATATATTTGGGCGCGATCCTCGCAAGACGTATATCGGGCTGCCGCGCATTTCTCGACGACAATTCCGTTCGCTGTATATATACTGCGCGTCGGCGCTGCTATGCGAGCTTGTCGCCAGCGACCCTTACGATCAACATAATCCACAGTGATAATACTATAAAGAAACCGCACCGCAGCGCTCAACTTCCCGACCTCGCGCGCTCGTATATATAATCAGGGCCAATTGAGAAGAGCACTTGAACGACGAATTATACTTGTCAAGGACGATTGCGCAAATCCCCGGCACCCGGAGCGGATCATCATCAACAACAACAACAAATACACTGGGAAAAGACACGGACAGCAATGGCGCGCACGACGACGACCGACTCGGGCTCGCTCGTCTTCGAGCGGCGCGTGGCCACGCGCATCCACAAGTACCACTGGCCCGCGGTGCAGCTCAACGTGTGGATGCTCGTCATGCTGGCGGCGGCCAGCCTCGTCATCGGCGTCTTTGCGACGTTCATCTACCAGCAGGAGATCCTCGGGCTGGGCATTCCATGGTAGGTCGTCGGGGAAGAAGACCTTGGAGCCCCCATTCTCTCGCAATATTACTGACAAACTGTGCGTCGACAGGTACTTCCCCTACTTCATCACCGTCGCCGGCCTGACCATCCTCTACATCGGGATCCTGCTGTGGCTGATCTCGCAGCGGCGGCTGCTGCCGTCCATCGTCATCATCGGCGCCTTCATGTTCTTCGTGCTGTGGATGGTGGGCCTCATCGTCGTGAGCATCGAGCTCTGGGGCCCCACGGGCTCCGTCAGCGCCAACTGCAACAACCTCGTCTTTGGCCAGGACCCCGGCAGCAGCAGCCAGGAGAGGCTGGCCTGGCTGGCGCAGAGAAGCATTTGTATGTCGTCCTTTTTCCCTTTCCACAGATTTCCAGCCTGGTTCCGTCGGGCTGGTTTTCTAATACAACTGGTTCTTGAATGCTAATCATATTGCGTATGCACAGGCCAGTCTTGGCAGGCCCTGTGGGCTTTCGCACTGATCGGCGTACTCTTCCTCCTGTGGATAATAGTGATGGCTGTTCAGGTCTTTTACGACTCCTGATTGCAATTCATATGGGGATTTATCGACGAGGGGCATCTAATTGGGATTTGGCGTTGGGTATAACCATTTGTATGTAGGAGTTGCAATGTTTTGTATATACATCTGTGTCAATCACTTATACGCATCAACGGTGACGAGATACATGAGCACAGGGCTGGCTAGGGAGTTCCAAATAATCAAGACCCTTCCCAATTATTCCTCGGCTTGACACATCACATAGCATTAGGACACGATCACATGTATCATTTCAAGAACGTTGGCAATTTAACGGTATTTATTAGGATGTATTACCACCATGGCAGGTGTTTAAAGTCTCTCGTAGGCTCGTGATGTATATACATAGGAAGTGTGGGTATCGTAGATGGAAGTCCTCTAGTTGGAGTACTTGGGGTCGACCTTGTTACTATTGGAATTGTTAGTGGTCGTTCAACCTGCTTGTACGCTGAATCTCTGTGATGCTTACCCAGTGACCTTCTCGTAACCGGTGCGGAGGGCATCGGTGGCCTTCTCCTGCTTGTCACGGCCGAACTGACCCTCGTGTCCGGACTTCTTGACACCGAACTCGGTAGCTGGTAGAATAGTCAGTATCGGTGAACATGATTCCAAGTGTTGAATCAATAAGAGGATAGCTTACCCTTGTCAAGGTAGTCTTCCTGGCCAGCGGCGCCTCCAGCCTGGGTGCCGGAGGTGTTGGTCTTGTTGCCAGAGATAGCGTTCTTGAGAGCGTCCATTTTGATGATTTGTTTGTGGTGATTGAACTGGAGTTTGTTCTGGTGTGATGTGGTTTGATGATGATGGAGAATAACAAATCCAGAGCTGGTAGTCAACTCCAGTCCTTATATACCTCCTTCGAGGTGACCAAGACCAATCTGCCTCCCTCCCAGAAGGTACGTATCGATCGCAGTGACGTTGAGCACTTGAGAGATCGACCCCATTCTTTTTGGCAAGGGCCCCCCGCATCCCACCTTGCCCACTCATGCGCCGCAGCTGGACTTACACACTCTAAAGCCAAGCAACAACGTCATCGCACCGCTGATAGGAAACGGAATATTTGGTATGTAGATGTAGCGTGCATGAGCATGTTCATGCTTGAACATTGTAGAGATGCTACACTACTAGCTACTAGCAAATGGGCTCACTGGCTCCTGTCCCATGTCTAGACCAGATCTTGAAATCGATCTTCCGATACGTCAGGGACCGATGTTCTTGTTTTCCAAAGCTCCTGCCAAGTTCCCTTTTCCCTGCCGGCGCCGTCGAATGTTCCTTCTCAGGACAGGAATATGATCTGCTTCTTCTGGCGTCATTCGTACAATCTTCCAGGCAGCAGGGCCTGTATGCGATTTCCTTAGGTTCTATTTTAGTGACGCGTACCTCAGGTAATCATGTTGCACGGCAGCATCGACCCCGAAGGAAACAAGTTGGACGGTTGAGTTGTATGCATGTATACCTTGGATAGCAACACCAATACAAGTCCTGATTAGAGTCATGTCGGCAGGCAACATCTCCCGTTCAAAGCAACCCCCTCATTCCTGGTCCCGATAGCCAACTACCGTCGAGGTCGAGACCTTGGTGCCCTGAACTTTGTTGGGCCAAGCATGGCATGCGTGGATGCATGAATGCACGTGAAAGCCTGGCCTTCTGTCGTGAGAGCTGGGAAGCTGATATGATAGGTTCGTTGATAGCAGACAGTAGCACGCCCATCTTGCAAGTTAGCAGCGTATAGAGCCTACCTAGTGCATGCCGCTATTGAAAGACCACAACTGTAAAATGATTGATTGCACCACAAGCTCGCGATTGCTCGATCTTGGAGGCCTGCGGGGTCGAAGAGGGAGCCCGAGAAATGTTCCGTCGCGTTCCTTTCCGTTCGACATGTTCGGCGAGTTCCAAATGCTCACGATGGTGGCATGGACTTTCCATACAGCCATGTCGACCTCAACAGTATCAGCGAGTGCCGGATCGATCCCGACTGGGCTGCGGCTTCAGCCCAGGGTTCTGCGGAGCACTACACCCTTGTCGAGATCTTATCGTGATCGTGAACAATGGGGAATATCACGATCGTAGTTACTAATCATTGGCACTGACCATTGATACTCTGATCGCGAGACAATGATTCAAACTGCACGAGGCCACGATGGATCAGCACCATAAGCACATACAAGGCACCCAAACGACACTTCAACAGAACGGGAGGGGAAAACATTGCTGTAACTTTCCTGCATACAGTGACTGATACGCAAAATCCGCTCTGCTTCGTCTCTCAAGAACAGATAATTGAGTGAGTCGGAGCATGTGAGTATGACTGCTCCCATGTGAAGTCGCATAGCCACGACTGTGCGGAGCTTTCCATGTAGTTGATATCCTTCTGGTGGTGTCTTGCACAAGTAACAGGATCATTGGTTAAAACTGCTTCTTGAATTTATTTCGTGGGTATCGTTCTATTGACGATGCTCATTGCTGCAGCCTTGATTTGTGGCCACAGGCAGGCTAAGAAATGATAGGGCTTCCACGACGAGTTGCTCCGTACATGCGTTGCACGCACTCAACCGAGCGTATCCCTCATGTTCTATGTATGCAGTAAAAGTATATGACAGGCCGGAACTCCTGGCTGCTTGGCCTCTCTGGCCTCCAGCTCTGAAAAAAAGTCATGTATAGTACACTTTTTGTACATAACCAACAAACGCCAATTTGATACTCCGGCGTTGTTCCATGAAAAAATTCAACGCTTAGTTCCTGAACTCCGGGCAATGGTTCCCCCCCTTATAACAGATCCTCGACCCAACCCATCTTCTCTCGCCTTTCATCAGACAGGCGAGCGTATTCGAGAAGTAGGCGGAAGGTGTAGATTTGCATGTCTTCCTTCCTCAATACCTTCTCGGCCCATTGCTTGCCTTCCAGTGCGATCTTCTTCGCTTGAGCGTCGTGTGATGGTGCCTTATCCTGGTAACCAATGAAGTATTCCATAATGGCATAGTAGTCAAGGAAACGGTTATCCATGGGGACGAAATGCTTCCATGCTACCAACCTGCTGTCGTGCCATTCGCGCCACATGGTGCTCTTGATGGGCAGAGACGTGCTTCTGAGGAAGCCAAGGTAACGTCCGGAGAAGGAGTTGCCATCGATATCGGGTAGGTATTTCCAATCGAATTGGTAGTTCATGCTCTGGCCTAGAACGAGGTCGTAGTGAGGGTCAGTATAGTAACATCGGCCCCCTTTCTGCTCAAGGCTCTTGTCAATCTTGTCGTCGCAGGCCAAATCAGTCACACCGACGTTGGCGAATTCGTCAACCCATTTGTCGAGGACGCCGTCCTTCTGAGCTGCGACCTGATCGCTTCCAGCTGGTAGAGCAAAGTTGACTGGGGCTTCTACACCAGTTGCTGCAAGTTCAAGCTTGGTGGCATTGTTCATGGCTACGAACCGGTGGCGCTGAAAGCCTTTCCAGTTCTTCGCCGTGTTGCGTCCACCAGTGGCCACACCACGCCAGATCAGGTCTCCAATCTTGTCCTCCCAATCCGAGCCGTGGTAGCCGCCTCCAGTAAAACGTTCTTCCTCATTCCAGTACATTGGGGCTGGGAGGAGAATTTCGTTATTGGTGGCGAGCTTGCTGCCGCCAAACATGGGGAACAGGACCTTGGTTGCCGAAGTCGACAAGGGCTTGATAAAGATTCCCTCGAGACCCTGGAGATCTGGCTGATGGCAAAAGTCTTTTGCCAGTGTGGCATTGGACACGAAGCCCTGGTATAGGTGGGGAGTCGCGTAAGAGGGCTGGAAATCGGGCGTCTTGTCGAATGTCTTGAGCGACTTCTCAGTACGTGCTAGACTATCGGGAGCACAGCCACGGCGTGCGATCAGCCAGTAGGGTTCTAGTAACCAAAATATTAGTATCGTTCAGAATGTCTCAGACATGCCGACGCGGCTCACCGGTGCTCTCCCAGCGCTTCTTAGTCGTGGAAGGCTTTTTGAACCCTGTCTTGACGCTCGGAAGTGTGTCGAACTCGCCGATGACCTGCTTCGGGGGCCACAGGCTGCGCGTCTTCTTTTCCTTCTCCATGTATTTCGAGATATCCTCGTACGGCACTACCAGCCGAGGCTCGTCCATGGCATTCAGTGCAATGTCCATATCCGGTAGGTACTTTTCGATCGTCTTGGTCATGTTGAGCCAAATCTGTGTCCAGAACCAATCGCTCTTAGCGCTTGCGTTTCCATTTCGCACATTGATGGTCATTTCATAGTCCCACGCCTCCTTGCGAATGGCGTTGGAATCCATACCCCAAAAGGGGTTCAAGTCGTGGTAGATCTGATCCCAAAAGTCCTCCACCATGATAGCATTGTGCTCTTTGGCAAAGTTGTACCACTCTCTGAAGCCAGGAGGTGGGTGTCTGCCACGTCGCTTGCGGTATTCGGCGGCGGCAGCTTCGAGAGAATGCGATTGCTTGTCCAACATCTCCTTCATCGTGGCATCCGCAACCTTCATCAGCGAGTCGATCGGGTGTGTACTGGGCGTCGGCGGCGTGTGGTCAGAGGACGAAGGTGCGTCATCGTAGATTGGGTTGTACTGGATTGGTTTCTCGGCCTCGACTGCACCACCGATTGGCTTGGCGGCCCCAGCTTCGTGTGACGGGCTTGGATCGCTGTTCTTATCGGGTGTATAGGGTAGTTGTTGTTCTTTTAACCTCGACGAATCGCTGCCGGCGATGTCTGTGCCCGTCGTGGAAGAGAGGTAGTAGACGATGCATATTAACACGACGGCCGGCAGTATGTAGCGAACGAGGTGTGATGGTCGGCGAGGAGGGAAAGCAGGAGAGCGCATCATGATGCAGAGACGACGACCTGCGGAGGGCGCCAGGACGTCGTCGGTTTCCGCGATTGAGGGCCTCTCTGTGCCGATGGTCTTGTTGAAAACGAGTGTCGAGGCACGCGGTGTTTTGCTTGGTTGTAGGAAGAACGGGAAGCCGTTGGGTCAAATCGATGAGGTCCCCTGGCGCAACTCTCGACTGGCGCAGAACTCTAAAATGTTGACCGCAATTCAAAACAATTTACCCCCAGCCAGGCGAATCAATCTGGAGGCCGACTGCTTTGGTTGGTGATTGATCGAATGGGAAAAAAGAACCTTCCGACCCTTGTGAAAGAAAGAATGCACAAAAAGAAGAAAAAGGAATATCCGCACTGCGACAGGCAGACGACCAAGGGGGAAAAAAAGAATGAAACAGGTCGAGATGTCGATAGCGGACCAAGCGAGGCTTTTGGCTAAGGGATTAAGTCAGGTACGTAGGGTCGGATGAGTCGTGGTTATCATGCAACCCCCGTCCACTCCCAATCTTCCTCCTTCTTGGCCTGGTGCAGATGCTAGGCGTTAAAAGGAGTGGGTGTGGTACTCTGTACCAGGCGCTCACTTAAGGTGTTCCAATCCCGCACTTTTAGGAATGCTGATTGCGACTTGAACTCCCGGCCCAAATCAAATGGGTCAAATTTGGAATGGATTGGACAAGTAATACCTTGTGCATCCAGGACGTCGTACGGTAATACTGCGATGCGGGCGATGCCAGTCCGTAGTGGTATCCGTAGTTGGAAAGACGGCAGAAATGTCTACGGATACCTAGGTAGGCAATGCGAGAGTGAGGTTGTGTCGGCTATACGCTGGCCTCAGGCTAGCTGCAAGTCGACGGGACGGGATGAATGTCAAGTTCCTTCTATGCAGCGCAAGATGGGCTGCCGAGTCCGGGGCTTGAAAAGAAAGCGACGATACGAAAAAAATGAATACCTAGTCGCAACCGATGATCACTCGCAGAGACCCAGGCGAATGATTTTGTGGGCGAGAATAAGCTCGAAGCCACTGAAATGAATGTGGAAGCCTCAAAACGGGGCGGACATGACGATGGCTCCCAGGACTTGTTCGGACGGGGCAAGGTTCAGGACTTCCGTGTCCCCGAATTCTTGGTAACTGAGGCAGATCAAGATATGATGATCGGGATTTCACCCGTGCTTAGGATGAACGAATGGGCCTGGATGAACACAGAGGCCGGGGATTTGGTAAGAAATGATGAGTATCCGTCACTATGGGAGGAAAATCACATGTGCATAACATCCATCAGAAAAGCATGAGCGGTTCGCCAAGACTTCTTTCTTTTCTTTTGTAGACAGAAAGAGAGGGGGGGACAGAGAGAGACCTGCAGAGGCCACCTCAAACGGGCATTGCTGGGCGCCCAGAAAGGTCCGGACCTCCATACACGTGGTTTTTCTCCGTGCTGCCTGTTGATTGGAAAGCCCCAAACGCCCGCGCTGCAAGGAGAGACAAGTTCCTTTAGCAGAGACAATGGGAGGGCTTGAAGGTGGCCGTTTTGGGGCAACTTTTGGGGCAACGTCGCCAATTTTTGGGGCTCAATGGGGGAGGCTTTGAGAGTGCCAAAGAAGGGGATCCTTTCTGCGCTTGGAAGTGCGGGGCATCACCGAATCCAGCACAGCACAGCACAGCACAGGGGCAGTATCCCAAGGCGCCGGGGGACGGTTTAATTAGTGGGGTTATGATCTCCAATTGGGTGCTGGAAACTCGAGCTACCCTTTATTGCAGCGGCGTAGCAGCTTCTGTCGGTTCCTGGCCTTGACCCGTTTCAGGATGGGAGCAAGGGGATGAATAATGGCCAAGACCGCGGGAAGGAATCGGATGGTCAGCAGAGGATGTATGCAGTCAGAAAGACGAACGTTTATTCACCTATGAGCTGCTTTACTTACGCGCCTGACGTGATGTTCTATGTATACATGATTACATCCAATTCGAATCAGGTCATGTCTGTCTGTCGGTGGGTATGTAATATAGTCAAGTAATCCTAATCCTTCGAGTGGCTATGGCCAGCTATTGGCTACCTCCTTGTAATATAAGTGGAATACACTGGGCGAAACACGCATGCTCGACTGCCGGCCACGAGTTATGAATGTCAATCGCTTTGTTGGCATGATTCGCGAATGACGATTGGCATCACTGCCGGGCACAGCAAGGCAGAAGATCACCATATTAGAGGAGTGAGGCTGCTGATGGAGAATTCCTGAGCAGATTGAAGCCCTGCCTGCTACCAGTAATGATCGTGGCTGAAGTGTTTCACATGATAGAAGATCTCTGCGACAAGCTGCCCATTCTCGCCATCCAAGCTTCATCGACGATGCCAACTCTATTTCGCTCCTCCTGATCAACCAGCGTGTCCACAACGGGTGCAGACTTGCAAGGGCTGTTCATACTAATGTAATTGATCTTGTCAAAGAATGACGCTATCCAGATGACAGCTACGGGAGCTTGCCGAAGAAAAAGGCCCCCCCCCCCAGATACGAGCCTCCCCGGCGCGCCAGGACGCAGTCTTTGCTTTCTTGGCCCCTTCATCACTGTATGTCTAAACGCGTGACAGCCGCAAATGCAAGGTACAGCAGTAAGCGATTGCCGAATTTCTTCTTCTAGAGATTTCCCAAGCTTAAATTTCTTGCCAAGCCAGCTTACTATGACATGTATGCAGGAATGCAGGAAGATCATGCAATGCAATGATCATCTTCTTTTTGCGCCATATATCATGACCTTGTTCTGTTCTCACAAAACACCTCATTTCGACTCCACGCGACGAGCTACCATGATCTCTCTCTCCACAGACTCCGAGCATCCCCCTATTTGTGGCATCCACACAGACTGTCAGACTCGCCCACGATGAGCAGACGCTAGGTGGCATTGGATCACTGGGGCCCTGGCGGCGCGCGACACGTTCTACCTAGGGTCTGCATAAAGAACGCGACCACGGCTATAGTAGTATAGCAATCATCATGATACAGTATATAGCATATATCGCCCAATGGACGACACTACTATAGCACATAGAGTGACTGTTTCTTTCCGAATCGCCATTGCATAATGTACTAAGATATTAGCCAGACCCCGGATTTTCTTTGGACCTCTGGGAAAACAAATCTTAGACATGTTTCATGACCTGTCGAGCCACATCTCTCTTGTCTTACTGCGGGCCGTACTGAAATCTGTCTTGGATGCAGTGCATGTATTCCGCGGACGCAGTCTGCATACTGTTCCGGTCACCTACGGTGTAAAAGGCCGAACGTCAAGGTCAGACATGTCACGCATTCCCATCCCGGGTCTACACGAGTGCGACGATATCCGGATAGCAGACCCCGTTGACACAGCTGCCAGTTTTATTTAGTTTGTCCCCATACTTTATCAAACGACTGTTGCAATGGAGCGAGGCCGAAGTTGTTTGATATCGCAAGTCATACTCTGTGACCTCGACGGTGCGACCCCGGGCCATATAGGGAAACCAGGCCAAGTTGGCAGCGCAGCGGAACCCCCGGGACAAAAAGCTTGTTTGCATCGTCGTCCCAACTTTCCCGTTTGCTATACATAGCATATGAGCTTTGACGATTCTGCTGCGCCCCAGGCACGGAAAGCCCACAGCCAGCTACCCGAGTTCGACCTTGGGAAACGAGGAGGTTCACGGATTGCTGGGAGCCGATCAGCTCCCCAATCTGATACAGGTTTACACATCCAGGTTGAGTAGGGTGCGATCCACGAATTGAGAAAAAAGTCACCATGGTGGACAGGTTGTTTGCTTGAATGGTATAATGTTTCTACACATGGATCTCAAAATGCCTAATATACAGAGCAGCTTGCTGGTTTGAGCAGTGTAAAAACACCGTAAATCGAGTTGCGTTTTGGTACTGCTTTGGTACTGCTACATACGTCCTCGATACTGCCGCCTAGCGCATCGGGTCGTCCTCGTCAGCCACGTCTATCGATCGTGCAACCAACTCTACAAATTCAGGCCGGAAGGGCCACTGAAACCACTGCTCCAAGAGTTCCGTCCACTGTTCGTCGTTGAGCGTCCTGATATTCAGCTCCAGGCCCTTCACATCTAGAACCACGCCGCCTCGTTTTGTATCACGGAGACTAGGGCACCGCGGCACGATCCAGTCGGATGCACCAGGCCAGACAGTATCGAGCGCCTTGTTGATAGGGGCTGTAGGCTCGGCCCAGAGTGCCTTTTGTATCAGCTCAATGCTTTCACCAGCCCGGTTTGAGCCATGTCCAATGTCGCGGATCAGGCGGTGCACCGGTCGAGGTATGATATCGAGTAGACATGTCTCAACGTTGGGGTAGAACTCATCTTTCGCCCCGAGGAGAGGTTCATGAGAACGGCGGTCGTATAGCAGTGCTGGCTCAGCCTGCCGCCATAGGTGCAGATTGTCCCTGATCGAGGCAAACCCCGACCGGTTGACAGTTGGCAGTCTCTCTATCACATGTTGAAGCTCCTGCTCTGAAGACTTGATTCCTTCATGACTAAGTTGTCCTTGCACCTTGGCGGCGCTCAACTCGGACCCTTTTTGCACAATATCGTGGGCCCCCTCTACCTGCCTCGTGACGGAGTTTTCGCGCCAGGTGCCCTCCAACAGCGCCCTATGGCCTTTGCTGCCCTTCTTTGGGTTCAGCGTCTTCAGTTCTTCCAAGGTCGTTTGGTATTCTCGATCTATGACTGGCGGGACTGTGCCGGGCGCCGGGAGCTGTTTGGGAGCACGCGAATCCGCTTTGGCCAGCTTCACAATATCCGTTTCTCGATCCGCTGGTATTTTCATACCGGCAGCCCGCATCCTCTTCAACGTTGCGACCGCGCTCGCACGATCTATCAGCCTGTCCCGATTGAACGATTGTTCACGGCCGTTCCAGCCTACGACCTCATTGATGTTACGGCAGAGAATCTCGGCATCTACTGCCGTACGCCTGCGTTTCTGCACTAAGCGCGGCAAAATCTTGGTCTTGTCGTCTCGGCGCGTCCAGACGAGCATTCGTACTTGGCCATATCTCTGAAACAGACTGGAGGTTTTGATGGAATCCAAGAACTGATGCAATAGCAGTGTAGCTATGGACTCGAAACTCTGAAACTTTTTCTTGGGATGGAAGGCGAGGTTGAAGGTGACGAGTAGTGTATCGTTGGGCGCGTTTGACCCGTCGTCGTCCCTCCTCAGTGGTTTCTGGTGTGGAAGGTAATCCGGACTGAGGACGGAGTTGAGGTCTTTCCACAGAATGCCGGACTTGGGCACCAGCGAAGTGCCCTCTTTCTGGAGCAGTGGCCGGAGAAATTCCTGATATAGGTCGGCATCGGGTTCCATCAGGACGTGAGATCGCGGCTGCAGGAACTCGTGAAGCTTGCTACTCCATAGCCCGGCACCAGGATTTATGTCGATCAGATCGCAGCCCTTGTGTTTCTCTAGGGATTTGCCTATGTATGATAATATGTCGTCGCATAACTTCTCGCTGACTATGTTGACCCTCTGCTTGTCTCCTGCTATAGCTGGCGTATTTATTCGTTTCGCTGGCTTACTGCCTTTCGGCGACTGATACAGTCTTGGCTCCCATACTTGTGTATTTTTCAGCCGTAAAGCCACCGGCGTTGTTGCTTCCAGCTCTTTTTCGTCGGCGACTTTCTGGCTGATGCGGTAGCAACGCTTGCTCACGACATGGCTGTTGATGATACCCCGGAGATACGGGCGGGGCGTGGTCAGATGCAAAGGAGCGACTCGAACTGAAATCATTCGCGGTGATGCGATCGGGCGAGATGCTGCAGGAGCCTGGCTCGGACCTCGCAACACCTAGACAAAGAGAAAGAGGAAGAGAAAGTGGTAGACCGAGCTGAAGAAAATGGTTCAAGTGCTTCTGCGACAAAACAAGCGACAGCCCATGTGCAAGAATACCATGCTTGTCATTGTCTATACAATGGTTTCAACATTTCCTGCATAGGACCTTTTTTCTGCCACACTCTACCGCCCCAATTGGCCCGACGGAAGCATCCCCAGCTTTGAGCAGTGGGCCCCACATGCAGCCTTCACAAGGGCCTTATGCAGGGGCCAGCATGGGCCAGAAGCCAGGGATCAGTCCAGTAAGTACTCTGAACGAGGTATCTAACTACATGTGAGCTGGAAATGCAACGTGTAAATGATTCTACAGAGTACATCGTACAGTAAATGCTTTCATGGAGTCCATGTCCAAGGATTGAGAGTTAGGTAAGCTTCATATTGGTTTGTATCATGAAATCAATTTATCTCATAAATGGTAGCTCTGGCTAGTAAGTGCCTATGTATGATTTATCTTCTTGATGCCACCTAGGTACATATAAGCAGTGTGACGGTGCTCCTCCACGAATTTCTAGGTATCTGTAGCCGCTAAGGTATCTGCACTGGGCTACAGTTTACATAGCACATCGTCCGCCCACTTTCAGCGGGCCGCACCTCGCTAATTGGCAGCCCGCTGAGGGAGAACTGCGCCAACGTCGCGTTGACGCTTCCAGACTACCTTATTGAGTCTCGTCGGTCATATCGTCATCGCCAACCGGACCTCCTTGTGTCTGCGATCGTGCCTCGACCTCTGAAGCCATATCGACCTACGGGAGCTCGACAAGGTGCACGCAGAGTGTTCCAGACCTCCGTTACTAGGTAGTCCTCATCATGTATGCCTCCCGCTCGAAGTCAAGACGTGCACAGATCGCTGACCGGTATCACATCTACTCAGGCTTGAACCCTCACAACGCCTCAGAAGGGCAATACACGCCAACGATTTCCTCCTCGTCCAGCGTATTCTCAAATCCCACCCACAACTTATACATAATCCCGACACGTCTCCCGGTGGCCTCTCCAATTCGAATCTGCACCTCGCAGCACATCTCGGTCGTCTGGACATATGCAAGATTCTGGTTACCAATGGGCACGAAGACCCAACTCCCGCACTTAATGAGCATCACCAGACGGCTCTAATGCTGGCCGCGGGTGCTGGAAGCACAGAGGTAGTCCACTTCTTGTGCGAGAATGACCCCTCTTGTATACAACGTCGCGACATTCGTGGCCGGGATGCCGTCATGGAGGCCAGTCTCGGCGGTCACGACACCGTCCTACAATTGCTCCTTACTTTCGCTCCTCTCGGTGCGACGGCCGCAGTACAATCCTCAGACGTCGATGGGAACACGGCACTTCATTTTGCCAGCAGCAATGGAAACCTCCTAGTTCTGCGCACCCTCCTGGCGGCCGGGGCCGATGCCGAGAAGAGGAACATCTGGAGTTGGAAAGCCGTGGCGTACAGTGCAACTGTGCAGGCCGAAGTCTATCTGAAGAATCTTGTCGGCGACATCGAGAAGAGGAGACGTGCCCATAGTGATGGTGCCGAGTCAAAGAAAGGTGCGGCAGTTCGCATTGTCGAGCACGATGCCTCCCCTAGTGGCTGAGCGGTCTGAGAAGTTGGGTACAAAACCGTACTCGCCACTCCAAATGTACTCATGTCGAGAGGAATCACATACGGCCGATCATTTTCTGGGCCCCGATTGCGTGCAGATCGCGACAAGGAGTTACTGACGGGAAAAGAAACCATTACGGAATAGTGGTTAACTTCTCATGCAGAGGTCGCAATGACTACATGACCACGCATTTCGATTCCTTTCTCGAAGTCATTTCTTGAAATAGACCTAGATGGACCTACTGTCTTCTGAGTCGAGATTCCATGCCTGCAGGTCAAGTTTGCACATTTCATGTCAGAGATTTTCAGCGCGAGGTCTTCGAGTTCGTGTTAGCAAGTGGACAGGCACGCGCGAATGAGGCTTGTCCACACCCGCCGGACGAGGGGTGCAACGAACGCGAAAGAACATGTACGCGATTTCTGGGAACATCAACCTCTACCTTCAAGCTTTGATTGTGGCACTGGCTAAGTCCGTCGAGTCGGTTGAAGGCCAGTCTTCCAGGGTTTGCAGGTATATGGTCTTCTCAGCCGCCAGTGTATCTGCGAGTCAGGTATGTGTTCGCGGCATGTTTTTCTAGCTCCCTTGGAATCGATTCTTATATCCTGCAACATCGCACTTCAGGAGGGATCCGCAGACCAAAGTTAGGCCTCCATGGTGGACTGGATGCTACATGGTATTGAAGTTTGCTCGAGTGCTTAGGTAGACCTGATCGGCCAAGCCAGGTACTGTCAACCTGAGGAGACACTTGGGATACAGGACCATCAATATATGAGACACATATTCTCTACGAACCACAGGAACACGCATTTTGCATCTGGGAAGTGGCTTCTGGCCATTGTGATTTGCCTCCATTTTGAGAATATGTTTGTCGATCGGTGATCAAAAGCAAGCAGACTTGGCCGCCATGTATGAATCATCAGATAATCCACAGATTCTCATCTTTTTGACCACTAATTTGTGAATGTATCTCGTGGCTCTCTTGTTTGTTATTCATAGACTCTGCATAGCCATCAGAAGTAGGTAAGTCATTTAGTCTCTAGTCAAGCACAGTCAAACATGGGGAAGCAATGATTAAACCACTCCAGATGCATGTTAGAAGACGGTATACCATTTGTAAAGACTTGATTGGCTTAACCATCCCAACTTTTGCTGCTACAAGCCAGTCAGCGGATGCATTAATTCCCTGTGAGTGGCCGCGATGCTTTTCGATTGATGCAAGATCTCTGGCTATGAATTCAATAGCATTTGACTTGCTACCTAGGTACGTATCTCGATAATGAATAGTTCATAATGTATTGCATCAACCTTTGAGGATAGACTGTCGTCTGCTCTCAGCCTGGGCCCATCACTGACCTCACGGACACTGGAACCTAGAGGCCTCTTATTCATCCCATGATACCACCTTTCTCCCACACATCGCGGAAGTGAATCATATACACTCGCTTCTCATCCATCCGTCCGATCCAATTTCCGGTGTTATTCATCGCTCAAAACCGCCACTCGTCACTCACCGTATCGAAATTATCTCGGAAGTTATTCACGGCCCTTCTTGAACGGAAGGTTTGCTCTGATCTATAAATCTCCCTCGAGGCTCGAGCATTCAATTTTCTTTTCTCTTGCTCATCATCCCACACAGAAACAGCAAACACAACTCAGCTGACTTCTATCCCCGCATCACCAAGCATCACTCCCAAACTTCAACTCGAGCAACATCATCATCAGCAAACAACACTCTCAAGTTCCCACTCCAGCATCATCAACTACTCATCAGGTGAGCTCTCATGGTCTTGGGACTGATGTCTATCGCACCACTTGCCTTATGCCCTCCTTTGTTTATATGCATCAACCTTACTAGCCTAATCATTATACTGATGCCAAGACATAGGCCGCAGAAGAAATACACTCCTCTACTGCTTGTATTCACTTCGTTTCAGCATCGATCAAGCTGTAAGTACACAGTAACACAGGACACCCGAGTCAAATAGCTGCTGACGTCTCATTCCCAGAAACTCAATCCCACAGTCTCTGGCTAGTCGTGATTGACTGGTCAAGAGTCGCAACGCTGGATTCTTATCAACAGTGGATTCCGCTGCCTCATCCTGCTGTCAAGTGTGTTATTGGCCACTACATCGAGGTCTTTGAAGATCTCTCCTGGGCTTGTATCATCGTTGGATCCTTTTACGACGACAAGGATAAGGAGCTCTGGCACACCGAGGTCATCGTCAAGCGCAGAGCCAGACGTACACGATCTCAGTCAAGACAGCAACGTCTAACTCACAACACGCCTGGTAAGTGACTCTTTACTGGTCATGCTGAATTTCCCTCGCCTCCCTTTTGTATATATGATATCAACTTCCCTCCACTCCCGCGCCTTTTCTCTCGCGACAAATGTGCGTTCGATGACGCTTTTGAAATACTTCGAGATACCGAATTAAGCAAGCTTACTGACTGAAAGTTACAGCATTTACCACCTTCAACCACCCTTGGCTTGATTACCAAAGTATTCAGCAGCCAACAACCGTGTTCCCAGCATTCGCCAACCAAGTGTCTCTCTTCCCTCCCCAACTGAACCGAGATCTTTTCACAATGTCTGGCAATCCTAATCATGGTTGGGACCCGGCTACCGGCTTTGACGGTGGCGCTTTGCCCCAGGGCTCGTCTTTTGCTGGTTATGGTGGGTATCCGACCATGCCTGTTGCTGGTTATGCTGTAGGTGCTTACGATGGCTTTGCCATGTCAGGCATGACCAACGGTTTTGGCGTCCCCGCGCCCCCGTACACGGCCATGCCTGGTCCTCCCGGCAGTGTCGGTCCGGTCTACACCATGCCGGCCAACGGCTACCAACACCCCGTCCCCGTCTTCCCCAACCAGCCCGGCGGTCCCCGATTCCCAACCGCCCACCCCGTCGTCCGAGGCGATGCCCCCGCCCTGAACATGCAGAACTCGACTGGTGGAATGGGCTGCGAGCCTGGCTACAACTACTATTTCCCGGCCGAGCACACCAAGATTCATGTCCTCCACTCCAGCGTGCCTCCGTGGCGCCTCGCTCACGGCATGAACACCCCCTTCACGGCCTACCACGTGCCCGTCACAACCACGATCGGCGAGATGATGAAGGGCTGGGGCGCTTCCAACCCCAATCGCAAGAAGAACAGGATCACCGAGGTCACACCGGGCGGCGAGGGCCGCTTCTACAAGGGCAGCACCTTTTCCGGCGATGAGAAGGACGACTTGAAGATGACGGCCAAGGATCTCGGATGGGATCTGACTCGTTCTGGACGTCCGGGAGAGAAGGCTGTCGTTTGGCTTTGGGTTACCAAGGACTGAGGAGCAGGGGAAAGGTGGATATATGGGGCGTGAGGAAGCTTGGTCATGGGGATCAAGCAATATATCATGGTAATGGGTTGACGACTCTCTAATGTATTCTGAGTCGTTGCGTTCGCTTTTCTTTTTCTTTCCTCCATTCGAGATTCCTGTTTTCTGTCTCTTCCCGGGCAGCAAAAAAATCCGGTAGATAATTGCACTAGATAGATTTCATATTGCGCCACTCTGCGCTACAAACAACGATTTAGTTCTCATGCCAAGCTGGACGCACATCTGCACATACGTCTGTTAGTCGAGATTTCCTGTGGAGGACACTCTAGCCATGCACTTTCCCAGGCAGCTTTTGTTCAATCGCAACTACTTGCCATCCCGCTATCACAGTTGGACCTGCCACACTCATAGAAGTAAACACGGTGTGATGGATACTTCGCTTATTTGTCTTGCGCCCTCAAAAAATACACATCATAAGATCACATCAAGCATCGGAATTGATTCTTTCTTAGTTGGACTGAATACATAATATCTTCACAACCCTTGCAGACTTACTCTCGACAATCCCAGACTGTTTGCAAAGATGGCCAACAAGTCCCAGGTCAAGGACAAATTCCATATCCCGATACCACTCTTCAAGTTCATCGACCACACCGGGGCCGCGGCGAGATTCTGGATAAGCGAGCTGGATCTTTTGCTTGAGCTAAATATTGCCCAAAGATATGGCATACGTGCAGTCTGGGTAATACCACACCATGCGGAAATCGCGGCCAGTTTTCTACGAGGCACGGGTATCAAGATATGCGTCACGATTGGGCGGCCATACATACGCAGTGACTTCCTACCGAGGCGACTGTGCGACATCAGAATGACCTTGCGAGATGGGGCGCACGAAATCAACTGGATTCCAGTGGAAGAAGACATCCGGTCCAACAATTGGCCCAAAATTTCCAATGAGATCACGAAAGCCCAGGCTATCGTGAAGCCCAGAAAAGCACTGCTGAATGTTGTGTTGTTTCGCGACTTGGTCCAGGGAAAAGAACGTCAACTTGGCGAGATATGCCGGGAGAACCACGTCTCTTGCTTGGGAATATGGGATATGTATTGGTCGGACACTGATAAGAGCCGAAAAGTACTGATGGAACACTTGCATGAGACCATGGCGCATGCAGGAGAAAAGACTGCGGCTACGGCGGTGATTCCTGCCGATGATTTGGCTAAAGATATGTTGTATTATTTACGGCAAGGTATCAACAGTCTTGGAATGTATTGTTGCCCAGCAGCACTGGAAACACTTGTCGAGGCCAATTCACGGACAGTCGCTCTGAACCCTACTTTGGGAGACTCGAGGGGGACACTATGGACTAACTCTGAACGCGTTTCTGAAAAAGAACTCAAAGCTTTTATAGATAGTATGGGTTTGAAACAGGATAAATGAAATCATGAACTTCTAAAGCCTACCAGCCATATCATGGCAATATCGGACCGCACAGCAGGGCCTTTGAACTTGAACTCAAGCATCAGAAAAGGACTTCTGGAACACATCAATGTAATCCCACTTTCCCAGAGGAGCACCCATCTGTCTCAGGATAGCATATGTTATGTTGAGGTGGAAGTACACTGCATTGTATCTGGTCAGCACGTATTATATCAACACGGTAATGCAGCAAGTCATGACTGATATACGTACTATACGGCACGCTGTACTTTTGCACATAATCCAAAGAGTTGGCCCTCCTAACCTGCTTTCCGAGATTCAACGTGAACTCGGTCTCCTCCTTGCCGTCCACCGACTCCCGTTTGATGGCCTCGAGATCCCGGAGGGCGCCGTCGATGAGCTCGAACAGCCCGTCGATGGTCCCCTCGTAGGGCGACAGCAGCTTGTCGAACCGGACCGTCGTCGTGGGCCGCCCGGCGACTTTCTCGCCAAAGATGCCGACCACGGCGTGCATGATCAGGATCTGGTTCGGCAGCGGCGACATGTCCGGGGCGAGGCGCGCGTCGAGCAGCGCGGCGGAGGAGATGTTGTGCGACGCGGCGTGGTCGACGCCTTTGCGGAGGATGCCGCGGACCGTCTTGAGGGTGTCTGTTAGGACGGGGACGCTGATGTCGTAGAGGGATGGCATTGTGGTTGAGTGGTGTTTCAAGATGATTGTTGGATGTTGGCCAGACTTGATTGGAGATAGATGACTTGGATGTCTCGAGCTGGAAGCCGTATGGATTGCGATGTGCGCGACCTATTTTATACTTTGAATCTCCTCATATTTACTTGGAATCCAGTTGTACACATTTTCCTTAGCATTCTCATGCGTCCGCCGGAAGCAAAACATGGCTCCTGATTTCGAAGACCGGCCGCTGCACCTGGCAAGGATACACAAAGCCACCTCCTAAACCAAGCCGATCCTACTTTAGAATGTCCATTGAATTGTTGCTAAAAAGAAATCGGTGCAATTTTGGTGCCGTTTTTGAGTTTGTTTGATTTCAAAGCAATATGGAAGCGGTGCTCCGTATAGTCGCGATGCGCACGTGCTTACAAATGAGTTTAGTAGTTCGAACTTCGCTGTGCATAATATGACCCATGGACGGTCAAAGTGTTACCAGGCCTGCCAGGGTTGTGTGTGATTCGTGTACCTTGTCCCATCGGTTTATGCGCGGCCGCATCATTGCACCAATCAATACTGCCATGAGTATTTGGCACGATGAAAACACATCTGTGAATGCCGTCGCCTTGAGGTGTACTTTCTCCCGTGTGGGGCTGCTTATAGATTCTTGGTGGATCGATTATATTTGCGCTAGATAGTGCTATGTGAAGCCCACTATGAATACTAGCATATACTACCACGACGAATACCTTCGTGAGTATATTGCTTGACGCGAAGGGCGAGTCTCCAGCGAGTGGCATGACTCTCTGGTTTGCCGTCCTTGTCAAGCAATACCAGATATCGTCATCGCAGATCAACGTAAAGAGCTGTTCCAGGTCATGTATTTCTCGAACCCATTTGCGGATTCCTGTAATCAAAACCCGAGGATCTGGTTCGCTTCCTCAATGACTTTCCTGGATCCAATTGGCTCCTGGCCCTTTGGTGCGAGCTTCTCGAAGCCGGCGGCCCGCAGACCTTCACTGTCCGCCAGAGATCGGAGATACTCGGGGCCGCACCTGTCGACGTGCTGGCTCTCTCCTACGCCGCCGGGAAAGTCGGGACCGGGTGTTCCATTGATAAAGGCCTCCCTTTGTCTCTTGAGGTATTTGGCGTTCTGCGCAGTTGTCGGGCAGACGGGAATGTACAGCACGCTCGCGTCGTCCTTGCCCATATGGACTCTGTCAACGGCGTGGATCGCTATCCTGAGTTAGCACATGTACTTATTGGCAAGCTGTTGAGGGTAAAACTTACTGTCACAATGCCAGACGGCAAAGTCACCAGGTCTTACTCGTGGCATGTGGACCATGCATCTGTCTAGCTCGAGATGTGGGTGCAAGTTGTCAGTCAACTCCTGCCCGTGGCCAGGCGTCGCGCCTTGGAGGTCGCTGTTCATGTCTTCGCCGCAGAACGCCCAGTTCTGTTGGCTAAGGAAGTCGGCGGGCGAGACCTCCGTGGATGCCTTTAATGGTCGGAAGAAGGGCCGCAACAGAAGATATGCGGTAGACAGGCGCAGCAGAGGGTTGACCTGGAGGGTTCCCTCGTGCGGTCCAGTATAGCTCATGCTCAGCCAGCCTTGGAACATGCGGAACATGTTGCAGGCCCCGAGCCCGTTGTAGTTGTCTATCACGGCGGGCACGCGGGTGCTGGCGTCCCAGGGGTCGTATTCCTCCCACTTGCCGGCAAACACCTTGTCGTATACCTTGCCGAGGCCGTAGCCGTTCTCTTCCCACCTCTCGACGCTGCCGCCGTCAATGTGAGGGCCCAGGGCAAACTTGGCATCTCCGGGCTGGCGAATGCGCAGTCTGTCGGCATATGCCAGAGGCTGGTTCAGGGAAATGGCGCTGTCCGGGTCGGACAAGTGCCAGAGACTCATGAGAGCGGCCTGAGCTTTGAGTAGGTTCGGGTGGGCTCGCGCTTTCAGTTGCGGAGCCGACCAGTACAGCTCAAAAACTTGAGGGTCGTTTTGAGGAAAGGCTGGATAATGTCAGTAGCTGCGAGGAAAGATATCTCGGGCAGGCCATACCTCTAGTGTGCGGATTCTTCTTGACATATTCTTCCAAATCGGTCTTGTAGCGTCTCGCCTCATCCTCTGGCACAACACCACGGATCACTGCTACGCCTCGCTTCTGAAGCTCGCTGCGTAGCACGGCAATGTTGCTGTCCAAGTCTTTGAACTCGATGGAGGGCACCGCATTGGGCCCTTCACGAGCGACTATTTCGTTTTCGATTTTGAGCTGCTCGAGCAGCCGTCCCCAACTTGCCACAACGGCATCTTCATTGCCCTGTATCAGGCGTTTTTTCAAGTCCAGGAACTTTTGTGGCAGGGGTTTATAGGCGGTGCCGGACAAGGAGGCGAACGAGTCTGATATGTCGCCCTCTCGTTTCCCCTGGGAGGCGGGCGGAGGAGGGCGGACTTGCGTCTGTGTCTGGGTCTGTGTTGCCGACATACTCACCAGCCTGACGTGTACAAGCCGCGGAACCAGGCTGCGAGCAATAACAGACCTGCTGAGACGTAAAGGGGGTGATAGCAGAACCATCCTGTCGGGCTGTATCGGTATAAATGGGCTTATGGTAAAATGTGTGCAGTGAGATGTCAGATAAGCGAGACCAATGAGGGGGCTTGATTCTGCAGTACGGGTCTCGTGTCTCGAAAAGTCCTATGGGGGCTATAAATGCAACTTCCAGTGTGACGTTCCACAGGAGGCACAGCCCGGGATGGAGGGAAGGGATCTGATTAACTGCAACTGGACACTCCGTGCCATCGACATTAGGAATGAATCCCATTATGGCCCCAAGTTCCCACCAATTTCATCATTATTGGTGCCCAGAAACAGATCATAATTCAGAGATGCGGAGGGGGGCGACGATGGAATCCAGATAGCCCCAGACAATTCCAGATGAGCGGAAGCTTAATCGTCGGAATGTCTGTAAAGGTCTCCGACAGACTCGCGGAGTGACCCTTTTGGGTTAAGATTGGGCTGGGATATCTCCACTTTTTGGGCGCCGGGTCGAACAGCTCTGTCTCTTCTCTCCACAAGTTTTGCCCGTGCTTCGGCTTCACCATGACCTGACTTGTGAGGTAGCTCCCGTATACGCCGACCGTACTGGCGATACCTCCGTAGCGTCGTCTCCCGTCTCAGCACAGCACCAGCTTCTAGGCTGATACCGAAGCAGCAGACGAAGATCTGTGGGCAAGGTTTCTCCGCCCTGACGCACCCTGCATTTGCAAACTCCGTTTGGAAATCCTTGTTTCGCGGTTGGCGCTTCGTCGCTTTCTTCAGAATAGGCATAGCTACCGTATCCGTCCTACGCGTCTGCTGCTGCTGCCCCGATCCCTCCCTCCCCGGAGCGCGACACGCGGACCCATTGACTATGGTCAAGTTCGTCGGCAACGATGAGTCTGGCCTACCGCTCAAAAGAAAGCAGGTTGCTCAGGCCTGTGACTCGTGCCGGAAGCGCAAGGTAGGCCCGCGTTTTTGTTTGTTCCTGTCTGTTGACCAGTCACTTTCCTTCCCACGTGAGATCGAAACAAACGGGGCCGCTCCTCCCCCTGTGTCTCAAGACCGCTGCTGCCATTGATATGCTGTGCCGCCGCTGATGCTCTGTGCACAGAAGCGATGTGTTCACGAGTACGACTTAAACCCGGAGGACAACAGCCCAACAACATACAATTCGGAATCTCCGACCAAGCCTGTCCGGCGTGTCTCTCACAATGCTGGAGAGACGCCAGACCTCTCCCCTATAGAGATGATGAGGTCTCAGGGTTCTGTCCAGGGTTCCGCTCCGCCCCAGCCGGAACCCCGGGCGGCGACACGCTTCGTCGGGGACCTGAACCCGCGGCACCTCTTCATCGAGGCCACCAGCCCGCACTCCGCCCGTGATCTGTCGGTCCGAGGTGGCATAGGCGTCTGGGAGTCTCGGAGCGCCCAGGACGGGAGGTCGACGGCACCCAGGTCCACTCCCTCGTTGATGGGACCGTCGCAGACCATGCAGAGTCTCCTCACCAAGTATGTCCAGACCAACTGTCAGACTTGTATACCAGCCGTGCAAGACTGGTACGTCCTCAAGAACATCTATCTCGAGAAGCAGGACCCCCTGTATCCTGTTCTCAACACGGCGCTGGCTGATGGCCATGACGCCAATGCCATTCTCGTCAAGCAGGTCATCAGCCTCGCCGCGGCAGCCAACTCGCAGGCCACATCGTATCTGAGGCTGCTACCCAACGGGATGGTGCTCAGCCGCGCCGACTTTACCGCCACGCTCTCTGCGGCCATTCATGCCACGATCGAGTCTGGACTGATTACAGATCGTATCCTGCTCATCCGTGTCTTGCTCCTCTTCTCCATGTATATGCAGCCCACCTGTCCCGAGGAAGCAGACATGCCAACAGCCATATTTTCCAAAGCAGCTCACCAGTTCATGACCCTGGGGTTGCAATTACCCATGGAAGGGGCCGCCGAGGCCGAGTATGAGGATACTCGATGTTTGTTTCTCTGTACCTGGGCGCTGGACCGGCTCAATTCGGCCGTGTATGGCAGGGCATGCAGTCTACATGAGCGAGACATTGGTTGGCCCTTTGAGGAGTCCATCAAACAGCAGAAGCCACCATTCCGCTTGCTCTTGTCCGTCGTCAAACTGCTCGAGGAGGTCATTGGGCTGTATAGACCACAAAAGGATCACGAGTTTAGCGATATCGACATGCCAATCCTCGAGCAACTTATAATTGACGCCGAGGCCACTCAGGTGCCCGAGACTCTACTAGGTAGGCACGGTATCAAAGTATGCATGTTAAGTGAAGCTGACATGGATTACAGCCACGATTGAGGTCTTCTACCACGCTGTAGCAATCTTGTCTTGCCGGGTCCCGACGGATTCGACTAGATCAGCGCTACCCTCGCGAGCCAACAACAGCCGGCGCTCCCTGTCTGCTGACCGAATCACGGAGCTTGTTCGTGATGAGCTGCGCGACCGTCTGTCGTACATGCCCATCATCCCGTACGCGGTCTCGCTCTCGCTCAGTGTCATGTACCGCAAGATGCGTTACAGTCAGATTCCAATGTTCAGGGAGCGAGGACTTCGGGGGTTCGAGGCCAACACGAAACTGCTGAAACAGCTGGGCGAGACTTTCTGGTCCGCGAGGACCACGGGAGAGATGGCAGAACGGGTGCTGCAGGAAATGGGCAAGGCTGCCAGGTCCAAGGCTCAAGAATCGGGCGAGAACAGCGTGCGGGAAGGCAGTGATCCTCAGCCACCCCACATACAACCTCCTTTCAGCGGAGTGCCACGGATGATTCCTCCCATGAGCACGTTGCCGCCGCCGCCGGGAAGCAGCATCCCTCTGCTCTCACCAGAAGGGCTACCTGCAGAAATCGACGTCTGGGATCACATGAATCCCCAATTCAACATGACTGCCATCGAAGCGGCGTTTCAAGGGACTCTTGACATGCAGGCCAGTTGGTTTGACTGGCAGCAGAACGCAACATGGGCGATATAATGCAGAGGGATCGGTGTGAGGAATCGCTGGAGTGCCGCGTGGTGTTTTCCACGCTTCTCTAATACTTGGATTCGATATGAGACATGACCAGAATGATACCCCTTCTGTAGTCGCGCGTAAACTGACTTTCCAGCGCAATTTGCAATCAATTTATCTCATTCGCCTACAGTTGGCAAAGTCTTGCTCTGTTTTTGCATATATAGATCATATTCCCAAGCCTTTCAATTTTTCGAGTTTGAACGGAATCTCGAAGATTTAACATTCATTGCTCCTTATTATGAGAGTCGGCAATGATAGAAGTGACAAGTGATACCGGCTTATAAATCGGGAAGGTGGCGGATTCCCCACAGTTGACAGCCAGCTGAAATCCAATACGGCGGCTTCAATCGAGAGCGTCACGACTTCTATTGCCACGCCCTCTCTTGTCGCCAGTCCTCTAAACTCTGCGACCTCGCTCAATCTAATCCAATACCTACAAAATAACTGCGCCTATCAATTCACAACACGATGCCGAATCCACTGATCTGGGTCTTTGCTGCAGTTATCCTCCCGGCGGCGGTATGTAACAATGTCCGACAACCACTTATCGCAAGCACCCACTAACGATTGCTTCTTTCTAGGAAGGAATACTTCAACGGGTAAGCGTGTAGACGCCATGCACTTGGCCGCCGGCCTGTCATCGTCCGACATGCCCTTCTTTACTGACGCAAGTACCACAGATGGTCCGCTCTCCCCAGTTCTACCGCGGCGTCGAGCGCATCCACCGCAAAGTTGAAGACTACAAGTATGGCCGCGACCCGAACGAACCGCTGAGGCAGGGCGAAGCGACGCGAGAGCCCCAGCCCGAGGCGCGCGGCGGATTCTTCAAGTACTTTACCGAGGAGATGCGGAACCAGCTCCGCGGAACTCCGACCGAAGACCTGCCGCCGTACAACAATAACGACAAGTCCTCAAAGACAAAGAAATGAGGGACGGGGAAACCGGAGAAGAGCCCGAAACACACGAGCAGATGCCGCCACCGGATCGCCATGGTCGAACACGTCGTACATGAGAGGGCACTCGCAGCAGGTGCAGAGTGAATGCATCAAACAGCACCAATGTGCCCCGGATGATTCGGCTTTGGGGGCTGCTTGGGGGCCAGCCTCTGTTCTGGGCGATAATCCTCCTTGCTTCTTGCCCGCCACCGCCGCCGATGAACGCCGCATTCAGCAGTCCCGCCTTGCATATATTGCATATCTATCAGATCATGAATCATGAACAACTGGGTCAGATGTTTGCTGCGGAAATCGGCGGAGCTGCCACCTCCCGGACCACGAATTGCGAGAAAGAAAGCGAAAGATACGCCAGAATTCCGTCCTGATTTGAATGCCATGCCATGCGAGGTACTTCGAGGCCACCCAGTCAAGCGTTGCACAATCATGCAGCTTGTATGGTGCCCAAGGGCATTTTCAATGTTCCAACTCTCGTGTTTGGCTGCGGCAGTTGGGCACGTTTTTTTGCCGGCAGTTTCTCTATCGATTCGGCTGCAACCGAAGCAGCAGATCTCGTCTACGGCTGGTGCCGACGAATGATGACACGGCTCGTGATTATGTCGAGACAGACCATTATCCTAATATCGACTACTGCAGAACGCGCGTCGAAATGGTCTCGTGCTATGATCGTCACGAAACGTTTCATTGCTTCGTTGTTTGGGGGTCTAGACATGATCTGAGAGAATAGACCCTATTCAAATATTCGTACATACTCATTCGTTAGTCGTATGCAGTGATGTCGTGGCTCGAAGGATAAGGGCCGGTTTGTTCGGTTATATGATCCAGCCTGCACATAGTGTCGTACTTTTCTCTCTGTTTGGCAATTTTACCAATTCAAGGAAGTTCCAAGTCAAGGGATGAGGACTCTTACTAGGGACTGTTGGTTGATTCCCTTACCTGAATCGAGGAAGCGAATGCCACTTGATCATCACGGAAAGGATCCCTATTTTTCAAGCTACGAATCAAACGGGAGCGGAGCTACCACACTCTCCCAGCGTCGGTTACAGTTTATACTATAGTAATTGTCTGTTCTCTGCAGCTTTCAATCCACGTCTGATAACCTAGCACGCCATTCGTCTTCATGAAATGGCTGCCAAGCATGAACGCCCCTATTCGCCGAAAACTCGAACCATGGGCAACGAGAAGAAGTCCTCTGGTGACTGCCAAGAGGGCACAAGTGAAAGACTCGGGCTGCTCGTCTGAGTCAAAACAGGCTTCACATAGAGATTGGGCACCGTCCGCCGTCGTCATGATAAACGAGCCCTTGTATATGGGCATTCCCTTGTACACGGGCACGTTCTGGGACAGCGAGGCCGTGCCGACCAGCGTCTGCAGGGTAATCTTTCCGTCGAGGCAAGCGCCGTACGGGTTGATTCCCTCCAGTGTGATCCACGCGTCTAGGACTTTGGGCTCCACGACGGCCTTGATGTGATCTCTGTTCCGCTCGGGCTCGAACCAAAAGGTCGGACCATCGTGGGCCGCCCAGCTCCACGACGGGGCTCGGTATTGCGCTGGTTTGCCGAGCACCCTCCATTTCCCGGGCCGCCAGCCGAGGCCACGGATGAGGTCCACGCTCCAGAGCCCGGCGAGGTACTCCCCTCCCACGAGCTGGTGCGCCTCCTCCGCAAACGCCGAGAGCGCGTACAGCCGGTCCTTGCCGACGGTGTAGAGCCTGCCGCTGTAGTGGAGCGCGATGGTCTTGTACCACCCCGACAAGGCGGCGGCGCGCGCGTCACGGGGCGCGGAGGCGTACAGGTCAGGCCGGACGATCTTGTGCATGCCGGGCCCGAAGAAGTAGCTCTGGGACGTGCCGCCGCTCTCCAGTTGGAGATGCGTCCGGCAGCCCACCGTCACCTGCCGGCTGTTGTAGGCGACGATGCGCATCGACAGGGCCGTCTCCTGGAAGATCCACGCCCGCTGGGTGGTCGGCCCGCGGTTCTCGCCTGCGCCCGCCGAGGTCGACCTTGCGTAGACGTGGGACCTCGTCCCGTCGGCGTTTTGTTGGAGGACCATCTTGACATGGGGCGTGGCCTTTCGTCCTTCCAGGAACCCGTTCTCGACAGACGCCGAGCTGGTCGGCTGGATCGTCAGGAAGGCGTTCTGGTAGATGCGGTTCATCTTGCGGAGCTCGCGCTGCTTGAAGTCGTCGTCGTCCTGGACGATGCAGAGCGCGTCGATCCAGATGTACCGCTGGCCCAGCGCCCGGGTCACCTGCACGGCGTCCCGGAGCGCCTCGGGCAGGGTGTTCTCGGCCAGCTTGTCCTGGAACGGGACCAGCGTTTTCTTTGTTAGCATCACCCGCTGCGGCCCGCCCCAGCAGTAGCTCAGTGCGAGGTATGTCCCTCTGGATGTGTCGTCGTTTCGGACGAGTCTTACATTGTCCTGGTCGTGGGATGGTCCTACGTCTACCAGGAACGTCGGCAGCTCGACGTCAATGTTCTTGGAACATTGTTTGTGGTTGCTCACGCAGTCTTGGACGATCTCGCGGATGAATTTGTATGTCTCGGGTGACTTGTGTGATGGGGCAGTCCCCTTTTTGGTTATAGACTTCTGACTACGCTCCCCTGGCACGCATTTACTATCAACCTCAAGTTGGGGATTGAGATATGATTTAATCAGAATCTCGGCAGCTCACCTCGCAATGTAAAGAGCCCAATGGTTGACCCGGCCGACGTCGGCATATCCGGGCTCACGAGAATGCTGTCCCATGCCGCGCTGCCCTGATATTCGAGGATCACAGAGACCTTGTCAGGTTCTTCGGCTAGGATTTTCTCGGTACTACCCAGTCCGACCAAAGTCTGCCAGATCATGGAACACAGGTCGCATTGCTGGGATTCGGACAAGGTCTGAAGCTCCTGATACGTGCGGTGCTTGAACGCGCCCAAGTCCTCGAGAGGCGGGAGGCTCTCGCATAACGCACACAACGGCATTGTGAGCGGCGGGGGGCTACCAGATCTGATCCCGCCCATGCGGTCGGCGCAAGGGCGGAATATCAATATTCGGAAATATATGGGTCAAGGGCGGGGCGCAATCAATATCGAGGGTGAAGGCGTTATGGTGTTGAGCGAAATCAAGACAACATGGAGTCGTGCACTATCCAGCTACAGAGAGAAAGACATCAGATCTTGCCGTAAAACTCCAGCTTTGGAATTCCAAGACAGTGGTAATCATTTGGATTTCCTACTCCTCGCATGGTTTAGTTTCCAAAAATAGCTCAAGTAAGCCCCCAGCTCCTCGGCGGCACAGTCTTATCCTTAGCAAATCCTCCCTGGCGCGATGGACAAAATGACACTCGATATTTCGACAACCCAAGATGACCATGATTGAGGTTACAATAACGAACGAGAGAATCTCGTAGTATGCTAGCTAGTCAACTAGTATCACAATATCTGTCCCTTGCTGAAATATTCGAAAAACAGCTTCACGCCACAGACTAAATGATGCAAGGACTGGAAGAAAGACAAACAATCATGCAAGGTCGGCATGACAAACATTTACGATCGATCGAGAGAATCGGCTAGAACGCGAGGTCAAACTAGAGACGAAATTTTATAATTGAAGTGATCATCATGGAAGACTATAAGATGTGCCCTCGAGTCTCCCAATAGAGCAAGATTGTCACGACTTCAGACGCAGAGCCAACGAACACTCACCGTCAAACTCCTATCACCAGTTGGGCAAGATGCAGTTTTTCAATCTCATTTCCTTACTTGCCTTGGCTGCATGCACTTCAGCTTTGGTGAATATTCCTGTATTACTGATATCAGGCCCAATGCCCTAACTAATTCTCACAGGCTCTGCCATCCGCGGGTGACCTCACATCTAGATTTCTCACGATACAAAGTACCTACATAGAGCCACGCGTGAGTCGAGTCCCGCCACTCCAACCTGTCCGCCAACAACCCAATAAGCTAACACCCAACCAGGAAGCCCCCTGGTGCTTCGGCGGCGAGGGCGGAACATTCACGGGCATCAACGAGGGCATCGCGACGCTGCGGGCCCGGGCCGCCGAGGCCGACGCCTTCGTGCTCGGGACCAACGCCCAGATGGGTGGGCAGTGCCTGCGCCTGACGTGCAGCTACAGCGCGGCCATCTGGGCGTGCAACGACGCCGACGCGTCGGCGCTGGTCGCGTTTGAGAATGTCGCGAGGTATGCCGAGGATATTCGTGACGCGTGCGGACCGGCGTCGAATATGGTGTGGGTGCATGGTGAGTCTGACCTTTTGGAAATATTGTGTGGGTTTTGTGCTGATTGGGTTGCTTTTGTAGGGCAGCAGTTTGCTTCCGAGGCAACTGGTCTCAAATGGAATATCATTGTCGGCAGAGACGCGTCGTGTTGAATCAGTGAAGTTCCTTCGGTCCTGTTGTCTATCGATTGTTCAAGCAGGCGTCCAAGGGGTGGACTGTACTGAATTGTCACGATCATGTCACTTATCACTAATACTCTGTTCTCATTGAAAATATTAACATTGAATTGAAAAAGAAACTAGTTTTTGAACATCTAAAAGAAAGGGCAGCGTTGCCGACTTTGTGTGATATCTACGTGATCTCTTCCTCGAGATAGAAACATTATACAATAATAACCCGAAAAAATCTAGGACCCAAATGTATGGCCGACTGCTACTCCTTTTATTCGCCGAGGCCGTTACTTTAAGCGATCGTGGCGGATCGCCGTGATTTGAATTTCCATTCCTGTACTCCTCTGCTTTAGTGGCTTAGGAGGTGGTGATGAACAGACCCAGAGGGCAGGGGTTGTAGTCCTGGAAGAACCAGAGCTTGGTGTCGCCGCCGCTGACGTCGCTCATCTCGATGCCGATGGTGGAACCGGCGGGGCACTCGAACGAGGCGATGTCGTAGGCGTTACCGGGCGACACGGTGAACTGGCCGAGGTCGGACTGGACGCCGGGGGCGTTGTTGTACGACGTCGCCTGGGTGGCGTACGTGGTCAGCTGGGAGAAGTCGAGGGCGCCCGAGCCGGAAAAGGTAAAGTCCGACGTCTCGAGCGTGTCCTTCTCGGGGAACAGGAAGACCAGGTTGCACGTCTTGCCGGCGTCCTTCTCCTCAATGTCGAAGTTGAAGATGGTCGAGCGGGTCGGGGTGATGTCGCCAAAGTAGCCGGTGCCGTTGGCCGTGTCGGGGCTCTCGCTGTCCGTAACGATGATCAGGTGGGGCAGGTTGAACTCGCCGGCGTTGGTCACGCCGCCGGGGCACGAGGCGGGGATGTTGACGGTGCTGGGCGAGGGGACCTCGACGCCCGTGATCGACGTGCTGGGAGTGCTGCCGCCCTGGGTGGGCGTGCTAGATTGCACGGCAGCAGTCTCGGGAGTGGTGACGGGAGTGGTGACGGCTCCGCTGGTGCTGGAGGTCGTGCAGGGGACGGTCGAGGTCACGTCAACATCGATGGTGGTTCCACCAGGAGTCGAGGACTCGACAACGGGGACAGTCTGGCTCGACAGAACCGAGGAGACGACGCTAGTAGTGCCCTTGGGGACGGTGACGGTAGAAGTCATCTGCAGGGTAGACTGGAGGTGGGTGGTGCTGGCAATGGTGGACTGGCCAACGACGGGAGTAGACTGTCCGACAACGGGAGTGGACTGGCTGGCACCGGGCACGGTCGAGTAGCCAGGGACCGAGACGGTCGACTGGCTAGACTCGCCAGGGACGACAGGGGTCGTCGAGTAGACAGCACCGGTCTCGGGAGTGGTGACGGGAGTGCTCGAGGGGACAGTCGAGTAGACGGGAATCGAGACGGTGGACTGGCTGGACTCGACGGGGACAACGGGAGTGGTCGAGTACACGGCAGGAGTCTCAGGCGTAGTGACGGCAGTGCTCGAGGTCTCGCAAGGAACCGTGGTGGTGACGTCCACATCGATGGTGGTTCCGTGCTGGCTGGTGGAAGACTCGGCAACAGGAACAGTCGAGGGGCTGGTCTTCACAGAGGTAACCTCGCTGGTCGAGTAGACGGGGACGGTCTGGCTAGACTTGATCGAGGAGACACCAGTCGAGTAGACAGGGACGGTCTGGCTAGAGACACCGGTCGAGTAGACGGGAACCGGGACAGTAGACTGGCTAGGCTGGACAGAGCTGCTGACCTTGCCAGTGGAGTAGACAGGAACCGACATGGTAGACTGCGATGCAACAGGGACGACGGGAGTAGAGGCCACTCCGGTCGACTCGGAGCAGGGCACGGTCTCAGTGACGGAAGTGTGGACGTACTCGGTCTCGGAGTTGCTGCTAGGGTACGAGGGGACGCTCTGAGTCTCGGCGACGGGGGTCGTGGAGGGAGTCGCGGCGCTCGGGACCTTGGAGCTGGACACGCCGGTGCCGTAGCTGAAGCTAGGAATGGATTGTGCCGAGGTCTTCACAGCAGGGGTGCTCTGGACGACGGGAGTCGACTGAGCGGGAGTGGTCTGGACGACAACCGGGGTAGACTCGGCAGGCGTGCTCATGAGCGAGCACTCCATGTCACCGCAGTTCTGGACAGTCTCGGTGGCCGCGTACTCGGTGACGGTCACGTCAGGGCAGTTGGTCACATCGGGTCCGCAGCTGGTGAGGGTGATCATGGACGTAGAGGTGATGGTCGAGGTGATCTGAGTGCCAGGAGTCTCGGCAGGGCCGCTGGGAGAAGATCCCGAGCCCGTACCGACCGGGTAGCTGGCGCCGGGTGTCGACGAGCCAACCGGGGGCTGAGAGTAGGAGGCAGTGGCGGAGTTGAGGATGGAAGTCTTTCCGGAAGAGCCAGCCGGCGGCTGGGAAGCAGAGTAGGAAGCAGTGGCCGAGTTGACAGCAGAGGTCTTGCCAGAGGAGCCGGCCGGCGGTTGCGAGGCCGTGTAAGACTGGATGACCGAGCTGCTGTCTCCGGAGCACTGCTGGCAGTCCTCAGCCCACAGAGTGATCTCTCCACAGTTGGCGGCGGCCTGACCAGGCAGCTTGTAGACGTTGACCTGGTCGCCGTCGGCCGTGTCACACTCGTAGAAGGTAGTCTGTCCGTTGAAGGAGATCTGACCATCGCAGGCGATCTCGAAGCCAGTTTCGGGAATCTGGCCGACATCACACTGCAGAACCGTGGTGGGAGGAGTCCACCAGCAGCCACGGCCCTGGGCGTCGGTGAGGCCGGTGTCGTTCATGGTGAAGACACTCGGGGTCATGGTGCTTCCGGCGCGGGACTGGCCGCTGGGATGTTGACTCAACGGGTAAGTCACATTGCCCTCGGTATGGGCCGTGAAAGAGCAGCCGGCCTGCCGAGCAGCGAGGGCGTGGGCGCCGCCCGTTGCCGCGAAGAGAACAGCAAGCTTCCCCGACATTTTTACTAGTATTTTCTTTTTTGGGTTGTTAACGAAAGTCTGGTGTTGGATTTGGGCCCCAGTATGAGGGTTTGTAAAAGAACGAGTGACAAGAGTAGTGTGCGGTCGTGAGGAACCTGCCGCGACTGACTTGACGGTTTTGAAAGAAGTCCAAGACCGACAGGAACAGGGGACAATTCAGTTTTATGTTCAGGGATTTCCTTAAGCCCTGGACGGGGAGGGCTGAGCAATCTGGAAAACCGACAAGCAACCCTTTCGTCATGGCCAACGTCAGATCGTGATGGACATGGCTAGTGTTTCTCTCCCCTGCCGAGGAATTGGTTCCATGGCCCATGTGGATAATGCGAACGGAGCCGGGTCGTTCTCCAGTCTATACTCCACCGTCGTCCTTTAGAGTTCGGAGAGTCAGGCTTTCGGGACCCGTCGACACGTAAAGGGAACCGCAAGTCGGCCTCGAGTCTGCCCAATCACGTATTTCCCGATCGTCTGTCATGCAGGGACATGGAGACCTGGGCGACCGAGGAGCCGCATCGGTGCGTTCGCGGGTGATCCACCCTTCCATCCGTTCGCTTCCTTTTAGCAGTCGTTCCTATTTATTATCAGCGGCGCACTTCCTCCCCGCTGCTCACTGCACTGCTGAGAGGCAGCCAAAGTACTGACTCAGCTGCTTACCTGCTGTCTCTTTGGGTGGAAGGTGCCGGGAGCACCATGATATCAGAGATTAGGATAGCCTGAGAGGTTTTTTTGTCCCTCCTCTCCTGTGCCTTTGGGCGAGCCTACCTTGGGGCTGTGCTTATTACTGGGACCGCCCTGGTTGTCTAATCCCGAGTGCTGCTCTTTTAATTCTAATCACGAGAGTCACGTTGTCGTGAACGCCTCGCTTGGGCACACACGCGCACAAGCTAGGGGATAGAACATCGGGCTGCCCCCGTGCCGTGCGCCTCCAGGTCCGACGAGACCTTCAACAACAACATAAACACAGAGATATTGATGAATGATGTAGTCGACTCGCAAGGCTACATGGCCGTTGCATAAGCCAGGCACGCTTGTGGCCTACCCCTGACTACTGAGTCGTAAGCCACGCGAGAAAACCAGGCCTGGACTGCACACTAACAGACTGGACTGCGGGTATAAGCAGACGTCAAGAGTCTTCAAAACAGCGACACTGACGCCACTGCCCGCCCGAAGGCGTCTAGATCAAAGTCGTCGACCATTGAAAACTTGGCCGTGGTACGTGGAATCCGTCGTTGATGCCAGCAAGGGCGACGACAAAGCAGCGGCAAGCGCGTGGCCGACGAGGCTTGGTCTAGTTCCCGGTGTGCCGGCTGCCCAGGCCCGGGGAGATAATGGCGCTTTGGATGAATGCGATTGTTTCCGGTGCTCCCGCCAACATTTTCCCCTTTCAGACTTTTGCATAACTCTGCTCCATCCCATACCGCATCTTTCACCATCTTGTACACTACTCCGTAGCGATCACGGATACGAAAACAAGGTTATCTACAAACTCTCAATCTGTATGGGGTGAAGAAGAAAAACAGAAAAATATCTCCATTTTCTGGATTCTCGCAATCTCCCCAAAAACCGTTTCCCTGAGCTCACTGAGATCGGACGAAAAAAAAGAGCCCTTCGTTCCCCTGACCCCTCACGATGCTAAGCCGGTTGTGGTTTAATAGGGGAGGGCCATGATAGTGTGTGTGTGTGGAACTAAAAACTCCACAGAGTCCATATTTCCATACCTTGCCGCTTGCACATCTCAATTGCAAGAGCCGGTGGCCTGGGCTACAAAACAAGGTGACTTGATGCGCACTGAACAAATTCTCGCGCTCGGGGTCCCGTCCCCTGTTGTTGTTGGCCAAGTGGGCGACCAAAGACAACAAACCGGCGCCCGCCAACAGCATGACGACAACCGGAAATGGTTGCATTGGTCTTTGTAACCTGCCCTGCCACGAGCACCCCTAGAACATCAGGGCTGCTGCATCCTGCCAGGCACCCGCTACCACCCTGCCCGATCTCACTGTCACTCCGCGACGATCACAGATCTTCGGTAGCATTCAGTGCCTGGGGGTACCATTCCGGTATGGATATGCCCGATCTGCACTCGGCCGCGGGTCATCGGCAGCTCCTAAACTCGTGTTTTGGCGCGAGAGCGGCCAGTGTCCCCAGCCAAAATGGCTGTCACCATCTTAATTTGCAAGTCTGTATATTATGCACGGGTATAGTCATTCGCGACCTGCTATACTCGCTCGCTTCGTCTAATAGAGGGGCAGATGCCGTCTGTGGCTTGCCGAGGTGTGACAGTAGTACTGAACTAGGGAGAAAAGGACTTGTGGCCGCGCCCGCAGAGGCGCCTCTTAGATAAAAAAGTCCGGCGCCCGTTGACTACTGCACATTGGACGAAGCCAACGTTTGAGGTTCTGATCTGCCGGCTTGGCTTTGCTTGGTGAGGAGATCATATTGGTCCAGATGATAAATGAGCACGATGCACGATTCAAGACTTGAATGCTGGAAACAGCCATGGAAATACAGTGGTCCAGCCAGAGGCCTATGATCGATCCAGGCTCGAGAGTTCAAAACTCTTAATTGCTGAGCTGGGTGCCAGGTCACAATTGCCACTAACATTACCAATTCTCCAGTATTTGAGTGCAAAGCAAATGTCGCTTAACCAGACGTTCGATATCCGGACTGTTCGGGCGGATGCCTGTTTGCTACGGAGTAGTTGAGCTCGTATCCGTCGATGGGGAAGTCGTTGGGCCCGCTTAGGAATACAGCTACTGGAGTTCTCTCGGGAAAAGGAACTACATCAAGGACCGACAAGTCAGTAGTAATAGCAGCACCAGCTCGTCTTCTGCCTCGCCACAGCGCAGCTCGAAAAGATTCCTGCCGGTGGTGGTGGAAGTGTGAATACTGAAGTTGAAGTTTCTATTTTGGGAAATCGAGAAAGTAGTCAAATAACAGCAGGGCTAGAGCTCATCAAACAAAATGAAAGTGTTTCAGATTTTATACTTGGGCAGCAAGAACAGGTCCAGCAGAAATGTCAATGTGTGATCAGCCGTGTGTCAAATGTCAGCCTCATCAAGCGGGAGATTTCCAATACCGGATAGCCCTAACGAGTGCAGATTTAGATTGCAAATACAAGTCAGCCTCGCGCACAGGGCAGCAAAAACATTTACTACGATTTCCACACGTCATTTGTTCGGAAACGATTGCAAAACTTGGGATTTGTGTTTGCTTTGCCAAATTTTGGTGCATTCCGGCGTTGGCGATATGACAAAACATCAAAACCAAAGGGCTAGAAGCAGAACACCGCCGAGAGTATTCCATATCGGCACAGCTTGATTCCACAAGCTGACGTATATGTTATGACACATTCGATTCAATAAATTGAAGTCAGTGTGAGATTTCATGAGAATACATTTCGCAGACGAGCATCTTCGTAGCGAATTTGCCTGGTTGCCAGCAAGACTTGCTCAATGACTAGCTACTAGTACTAGGCATATTCTTGGATGAATAACGCAATCAATCATCGAAACCATGCCCGTGCTGAATGAATAAGCTTGATATGCCACCACGTATCGCTTCGGAGCCTTATGTCGTCCAAGCTTAAGACTAGAACAAGAGCTGGTACTCAAGCGATGAGACGAACATCACGTCAAGTATGACCTTAACATCACTGTTCTCTTACAATGGGGTTTTGAATCTTGCAGTCATGAGAAATTTGGAATTCAACCTCATAGAACATAATTCTAGGAATGTATACCATAAGAATTGTGACCGGCTCACCTGACTCTGGATAAGTGCATGTCATTCATTCAAAGCACAGCTTCGAAAGCTCTGTTTCCGTATGATAACATATTCCCATCCATGACAAGAGCGGGATAGATATACCCCTCGTAACAGGTTATATGAAGCCTAAAGCGGGTGACGGATTCATTGGTATAATAAAATTTCGACTTGCGGACTTCCTGGCGTCGTGCTATCTCATGTGTTCATTTGCAGACGCGACTCAACGTCTTGAAATACTGTCTGTTCCATGAATCTTGTCCATGAACATGACGCCTCAACTATGAGCAGTCGTTCCAGGTTCCATGGAAGTCCGAATAAGCCATAAGCAGCTCAGACAGGCAACAAAAAGGAAACGTGAGCCACAGACCGGAGTGGGAGATATGGTCTTGGGGACACCAAACTCATTGCGGTCGAATTTGGTGAGACTACTTACTTTGAGGACTTGGACCATTTCCTTGAGCACAATGTGTATGCTGCCGTCAAAAGACCTTCTGGTCCTGCTGTTTCTCGTTTACCAGTATACGAAGTTCTGTGCATAGCCACTCCAAGGGTGTCACAAAGCAGAAGGAAAATGCTGTCTCAATTGTTGTCGATGATTACCACGTACGGTTCATGACTGGGTTAATTCTGTTCTCCTGTCTACCGTCCGACTTTCCAGTGGCAGCAATGATCGCGATGTAGCCCATAGGTAACCCCAAATGAAGAAGTCGCTCCGCCCAGTCGAGAGATCTTGACGAGAATGTTTTACTCTTCATGGAGGCTTTCGGCCCGAGCTTTTTTGTTTGTCTGGTCGCACGACTCCTTGAACTCCAGGAGACGGAGTATGTCGGCTGCGTGATCTCGAGAATCAGCGAAGATGAGAACAAATTCGCCCCCATTGTAGACCCAATTGCGCCAACGACTCCACGGATGGAATCGAGTAGGTCTCTGCGATGGATGGGGCGTTCATGGGAGGCACATGAATGCGGTTTCTGAGGGAGCGAGGCAACAAACGACATACACTCTTCATTGGATTTGAATCTTCTAACAGCACATGTGATGGTCGTTCAACTTTGCACGAACAAGTACCGATCAACCGTCGGCCATGATCAAAATGTTAATAATACAATTATGACAATATCAATACTATATGAGTCTTCTTGATTACCGTGGCACATGAGAACGGGAGCAAGAGACACCAGCGAAAAGACCGATTAAGTCATATCATTACAATAATTTGCTCATGTCTGGTTCATTAGACTGACCGAGTCAGGATGGTTCAAATATCTATAAGAACGCAAGAAAATATGGTATCAAGATAACAACAAAAAATATCAAAACTTCGCTTTACAAGAAAGTTCTTTCCTCTCTCTCTCTCTCATGTTATCGGGAGATACCCCAGATCGGTCCAGTCGCTGCCGTCGTACGACACCTCGCGCACCTGGTTGCTGACCTGAAAGTAGCAGCGGCTCAGGTTATCGTTGCTCGTGATCTCGACGTCCTTGGCGTCCCAGGCGGCGGCGGTCACGCACGTGATGTCGGTGCCGGCGTCGGCGCCGCTGAAGGCGTCCCACGTCTGCGGGCCCTTCCAGCTCGTGTTGTCGTCCTGCCAGACCATCTGGATCACGTCGTCGTCGTCCTGGTACAGCACGTACGTGTTGGTGTAGTTGTTGGACACGTTTTCCCGGGCGATGGCGAAGCCGCCGATGGCCGTGTTGCTGGGGATCGTCTGGGAGAGATCGTCTGCGTTTGACTGTTAGTATGGATGCGATGGTTCTTGCTTCTGCCGGACTGCATGGACTTACCCTCGCCCCAGGCCTTGTCAGTGACATTGTTGCCTGAATAAGACTCGTACGTCTTCATCTTGCCATCGCTCCTGCGGTACACCATGCCGCCATTGTTCAGGTACCAGGCGGAAGAAGGCAAGACCACCATTCCCGAGTCGACGGACCCGCGGACGTCGAGCGTGCGATTGCTGAAATAATCGTCCGCGCTGGAACCCCAGTACCGGACCCACTGGAACGAGTTGTCGTCGTCGTTTTGGAACATGATGAACGGCCAGTACGAGGCCAGCCGCGAGCCCGAGGGGACCGCCACGGGCCAGCTGTTGAGCTCCAGCCGCGTGCCCTGACCCTTCTCGTCGCCGTCGCCGCCAACCTCCTTGAAACCTTGACCACGAAGTATAGAGTTTTCGTCGGTATACAACATCTTGTATTGTACCTGTTCCAAAGCATACATGATTAGCCGCATTGATCCGACAAGATGCGATCGATGCTGCGCGCGCTTCGGCGACATGACTTACCGGATCGAACTCGAGCGAGCAGGCCGCGGCGAGAGACGTGGTCGCACTGGCCTCGTATTCGAGCTCCGTCAGGACGATCGGGTCGGACCACGTCTCATTGTTGGCGTACCAACTCGTGCGGAGCTTCTGGTCGGGGCCCTGATAAAAGATGCGGATGCGAGCGACGCCGCCGTCGCGCCAGCCCGTGGCCGCTATCCTCGACAACGGCCGGATGTTCTCCAGGTCCGCCGCGTTCGTCGAGTTGCTTCCGCCGCTCGTCGAATCCGCCGACGAGCTCGACTTGGCCGCCCGGCTCCCCAGCACCCCGCCCACCACGGCGGCGACAATGACCACCACGGCAATGATGGCGCCCACGATGATCCAGGTCAGTTTCCGCTTCGGCCCCGTCGCAGCCCCAGCTCCAGCTCCCTCGTTTGCGGGGACGACCTCGGGCCCGCCGTCGTAATTCGAGAGCGCGGCCGTGTGCGCGCCCGCCGCGGCGCTCTGGTCTACGGCGGCGTACTGCGGCAAGGCCGCCGTGTTTGTGTATGCCTTCTCTTGCTGATACGTCACATGCTGCAGGCCCTCGGACTCGGGGCGAGGCGAGGAGTATCGCGTGTCCACCTCTAGGCCGGGCTGGTAGTTGACCTCGAGGCCCGGCTGCTCGTGCAGGTGGTTTGTGCCTCCTTGGCCTGCCATCGTGTATCTGGCAGCCCCCGTGTCGCTTTGTCAATCTTCCCGCTATATTCGAGCCGCGGCCGAGAGGGAGGAGGGAGGAGAAAGAGAAAGATTTAGGGAACACCAGCTAAACAACAAAAAAGTGTGAGATATCAATTCGGGAAGGGAGCGACACAGCTTATGCCATGGACCATCCATCGGAGGATAGTCGACTTGGATCCGAGCCGAATCCTACGGCGACCAGCAGTATTTAGAGGATCCAATCATCCAGACAAAGTCCACCTGACAAGGCATCTTGGCCTTCTCTTGGCTTGCTTTTTTTCAGCCCATCTTTTTTATCCTGGGCCTTGTCTGTCGGTCGGCGACTAATAATATCCTGCAGGTCCTCCTATGCTTGGCCTGCTTGGGGGAGACAGACAGACAGGACTTCCCACCAGTGACAGAGCCGTTGCAGCTCCCCCGTCCGTAAGCACAACCCAAGCGAAAAAAAGACGAACGGGGGCATGGAGAAGGAAACCATTGAATGGATACGGACCCGTTGGAGAGCAGTTGGAGAGTCGAGGATGAACAGCCAATCGTGGGCTTGGAGGAGCGAATATAGCGGAGTGCCTGAATCCTTCGAACCTTTTGTGACGCGTTAGCTCATGTCCCAAGCTGACTGCGGCCGCTATGACGGCCCTTGTAATATCCACAACAGGGCCAGCAGCTTGACCTTGTCCTGGGTCCGAAAGGATAAAAGCAACAGCCGACTTCTATCGACTGACTTTTCTTACCAATCTCGACACAAACATAAAGCTAAAAGGCTCCCGACGGGCGACTTGATTTGATTAACAATGTCATCCATCTACCATGAAGGATCGAACATAAGAATCCAAAGAAGTCATCGCGGAATATTCAAAAAGATGCGGTGTCAGACAAGTCAGGGTCGGGAGCTAGTGTCCTCCACTAGGATTGCCATTTGGCGTAGCGTAGGGTCTTGTGGGCGGATACTATTGCTGATAGAGTCGAAAGGTCTTTGCTTTCAGACGTGAGCCACTTTATACTCGAGTCTTATCGTGAACACACTTGTCATGGCTTCTTGAACATGACTTTCTCACTCGGCCAGGACATACTACTTCCTTAAGCCAAAGGCCCGCCCTGCACACAACTTGCATTGCTGAAGAAACGCATCGTTGCAGTTATTCCCTTCCCCGACTCCCGACTCCCTGGTTGCCGGGTTCTGTACCGACCATTGCCCCGACGTGGTTAGCCTTCAGTGTCCAAGGCTGAGTGTCAGTGGAACCGCAAGATGCCAAGTTGAGATCAACAGTGTTAATTTCATCTCTTTCGAGTCTAGCGGTGTCCTGAAGCAGCACGCAGCAGCTAAACCCAGCACCTACCCTCGCTACCTAGCTGGGCTGTAAGGATGAGGGCTAAAAAAGAATGGCAGCATCGAGGGAGCAAAGAAAGCGGCGGCGTCTCAGTAGTATAGTATGGTGTTTTGTCAGTGCCGTTCTGAATAAGCATATCTAGGATCTATGTTCGTTGCGATCGATGGATGACGGAATATGAGGCCAAAGTGATTGCAGACGCCATTTACGAGCAGCGACCTACGGATACTTGACTGGGAGGCATTCAAACCTACCCAGGTAAGACCGGTACAAGTGGAACAAGTAAACCGTTCATATGGATTATTTGTTCATCCAAATCTGACCCAATCCACGGCTATTTACTTTCGATTGGCATGCCCCTCTTTCTACTCGAAAGTTCAGGTGGCCGTCAGCGTCGATACGGCGTATCATAGACCAGTCTCTAAGCTGAACTCACGAAAGATTTGCTCAACTGGTGGTTCCCAAGCTCTGGCGAGGAGACTATCACATGTAGCTTTCCATTCAATGCTCATGTATACTCAGTAGCACATACCAAGTCTCATCTTTGCTGTGGTGGAATTTTTCGTCATCAGTCAATTCATGGTAACACGGAATTCAAAGTTCGCTGAAATTGCAGTAGACCGAACCCGTGATAACTCCTTCCAAAACGCATACGATAACAACGCCGTCGCGCCAAAAGTTTGGCCCTAGACATATGATACAGGCGTAATACCAAAAAAGACCAAAACTCTGACTCCTGACCGTCTCTTTCATGTGAATTCAAAGTCATACGTTGCCAACTCCATTGACTCCGTTCTAGTGGGTTTCCTTAATTATGCTCGTGATCATGATCGATTTTGCCCTTCAACAACGCCGAGAACTTATGCTTGACAACTCCAATGGAACGAAGAACGGAGGACCGGGGGCTTTGCTATTCCCCGCCCCTCCTTTTGGCCCTGACGAGCTCGGCGACCAGTTCGTCCTTTTGCCGCTCGCCCTCGAGGATCCTCTGCTTGGCCGCGGACCGGTCCATGTTGCGTGCTTCCCGCTCCTGCTTGAGTTTGTACTCGAGTTCTCGGAGCCTGAACATCCATTTGGTGTCCCCGTCGCCGCCCGAGGTGCTACTCGCGGCTTCATACTCCGGAGGAGCTCCTGTCGTGGCCGAGGCACTGCGGCTCATGGTGCTTGTTCTTGTTTTCGAGCTCGACGCAGCCTCAAAGTTCGTCGTCTTACTCTTGGTCAGGCTGGTCTTGCGTCCCCCATCCACTTCGCCGTCGCCAGGCTTCTTTCGCACCGGCCCGGTCGGAATGTGTGGGGATGGACTACCATACTCGTCGTGTTCGCCCTTGCCATCTCCGTCTCCGCGCCAATCAAAGTAGCCACCGACGGCTCTGGTTTTGGCATCATTGGCTCTCATCAGTGTGGCGTTTTCGATCTTCAAAGCTCGAATGGCGGCTTCAAGTTGAGAGATTCTAGTTGTCGCTGAGAAGTCGCCAGAAGCAACACCATTGCGCACAATCGACTCGAGACGATCAAGTTTCTTGGAGCGAACGTCCAGGCTGTTCTCCAACACCTGATATTCCTTCCAGAGATCTTTCTCGACTCCCTTAATGCGCGTCTGGAATCCGCCAAAGACCGACTCGATGTGCTTGATAGCTGCGAGAAGGTTCTTGCTAAATCCGGGCAGCATTGTGGCCACAGCCTCCAAGCTCGGTAGAGCGCGACCATTAATCAGGCTGTGATCGTGGGCCCAGTCGGTGCCGCAAACAGCAGACAGCTTCGTCCAAAGAACCAGGAGAAGGTTGTTGCGCTCCGTCAACTGGTCCTTGAGAGTGTTCTCCAAATGGGCAAGCCTCTTCTTGTCATTGGCACGCGTAGACTCCAGCTCGACGATACGGCTGTCTTGGTTCGTGACGGTGCGAGACACGTGTTGATGGGTTCGCTGGAAAGTCTCGTACGAGTTCTTCGTGTTGCGATGAGCCTGGCGCTCCTTGTCCAGCAACTCGGCAAGTTTCTTGCCTTCCAGACCATGCGACTCGAGCAAGGCATCCCGCTGTTTGATGATGCGATCCTTCTCTAGCACGGAAGCCTTGGTCGTATCGAGTTCGCGGACTGTGTTCTCCAGCTCTCGCTGCAGCTTGGCAATCGACTTGAGGAGACTGGATCTGGTGCCATTAAGATCACCCAAGGCCTCACGCAGATTATTTTCCAGTTCCAAGAGTCGCTCCTTCCATTCGGCAGCCTCGACCTCGCGGCTCGTCAGATTCTTACGCAGACGCCGTGACTCGTCCTTGGACGTAGACAGCTCCCTGTTGAGATCGTTGATGAATTGCTGGATTTCCTCCTTTTCGCGCGTGGCGAGGAGTTCCCGTTGTCGCCTCTCAGTTGCGAGACGCTGATCAAGCTCCTTGGCACGGTCACGCTCCTCGCGCAAGCTTTGTTCTGCACTCTCAACAGCGGCTTCAAGGTCGCCGATGCGAATCTTGTCGGCCTCTTGCTCCTCGCGCAAGAAAGCAATCTCACCCTGGCTGGACTCTTGTTGAACACCAAGACGGTTGGCCTTGTCATTTGACTCGACGAGCTTGGCCTCCAACTCCTCGAATTCCTTGTTACTGTCGAGCATTTCGGCCTCAAGCTGTTCGATACGGCGATACCTCTGTTCGTGTTCGTCTTCCAGGCGCATAAAGGCCTCACTAAGCTTGTGCATCTCTCCCTGAAGAGCATTGAAATTGTCGGTATGCTCCTGAATTTCGAGTTCAAGTCGCTGAATCTCCTCGGTGTGCTGATCTCCCATTTGCTCGAGGAGCACGATCTCTTCTTGAGCCTCTGCTCGCAGGTTCTCAAACCTAGTGTCAGCATCTGCTGCTTCTTGCAGAGCCTCGTCACGCTCATTTTGTATGACGATCAGATCGTTCATTGTGTTGTCGAGCTCATCCTGCAAGTTCAAGGCAGTCTCCTCTGCTTCTCTCTTCCCTTCGACTGCGATTTCAAAGTCCTCCATGCATGTCTCAAGCTCGCGTTGTAGTTCCTGATTCTGCAGTCTGAGTTCGTTGATCTTGTCGCGATGCTCCGAGAGTTTGGTTTCGTACTCTTCGCGCGCAGGATCTTCTGGTGCCATTGTGAGACGCGTCCTTGCGCTGAATCTAGATTGCGATCTTTCATGGCCGCCAGCTCGAGATGCAGACCGATCCAGCAATGTATCAATGGTGGACGGCGCCTGCCCGTTGCGCCGTTGCGCCAGTTTCAAGTCTTCAATCTCCTGGTACAGCCTCTCCTTTTCACGATTGCGCGACGTAAGCATGGACGTCTGGGCACCCACTTCTCTCCTAAGCTCGGCGTTCTCATGTCGTAGCTGCTCACTCTCACGACGGAGGTCATCTACAAGTGTGCTGGACTGGCTCATTGATCCCATGTCCATGTCTCCAGACAAGCCTGACATGGGCCGCGACCTTGTTGGTGACGTACCCTTTGCCTTTCTGGTGATGTTGTAAATGTTAGTTGTGTGGTGCATGCCGCCATTACCGCTACCAGTAGACCCCGTAGGAGGGCCAACCGCCACGTTGACTTCCTGCTTGAGACGGAAGATCTCATCACGCAGTCTCCGATTGTCCTCGTCAGCTTGCTCGCGCCGGGCAGTCTCCTGCTCAAGAAGATCCTTGAACACGTCGGCCTCTTCCTCGCGGCCCAGGCTATCCCGCTCGCCAGCCCGATCTCCCATCGCTTTGATCGTCTCGGCCATTCTCCTCTTGTCTGCCTGATTGGTCATGTTCTCACTTCTCAAGCGTTCGATTTCTGTAATGTGCTCCTCGAACTGCTCGCGAAGATACAAGAGCTCTTCTCTGTCCTCCTCGGCGTCTTCGTCAATGGGGGATTCTGTCTGTCCATCAGATGAGCCACTCTTGGCAGTACTCGGCCTGGTCTCTGCTTCATCGCGTAGTCGCTGTTCGAGTTCCTTAATTTTACGGCGTAGATTTTTGTTGTCCCGCGATTCGCCTGCCAGCCTGGTCTTGAGAGCAACATTCTCCGAAACCATTTCCTTAACACCTTCTTCGGAGAGTTTGTCCAGGCGGTCTGACAAGAACATCACCTTGAGCTTGAGATCGAAGTTCTCCTTGGACAGACGCTCGATGGTGCTCGATTGCTCTTTCAACGTCAGACTTCTTCCGTTTTTAGCGGCAGTGCCCGGAGCTGGAGTAAAGTCGGTCATGGTCTTCCGGAATGGTTTGATCGGAGTCTCGAGCCCATTTTTGGTCTTGTACTCGAGCCGCAAAGCCTCGGGGACTTCTACGTTCTGGACACGCTTGGCAATGACAGTGTCGGTAGGAGGAAGAAGACCGTTACTCTTCGTAGCCCTTGGTGTCGCGAGATTATCGTCACTACCGTTCAGCTTGCGAGGTCTTTCCGGCGATACGTCGATCTCCTCCAATGGCTCCAGGGGGTCCAACGCCCGGGTCGAATCTGGAAGATCATCTACCCCAGAGGCCCAGCTTCCCATGCTGACTGACCGTGAGAGAATATTGCTGAGACTCCGTGGCATGCCCCCAGATGGAATAGCGCCACCCGACTGGATTGCGAAATCGGCGCCAAGACCGACTGTGGCATCGCTGTGACCATCTTCTTCCCCAGTAAAAGAAGAGGTAGAAGATCTTTGGCTGCCACGTCTGCTTCGCAGGTACTTGGGGCGATTCCCAGCACGTAGTGCAGCTCCTGGCGTATTTCCAGCGTCAATCGATAGCTTGTGAAAGTCTAGATCGGCTGTCTGATCCTCTGTTATTGACTCGCCCGACGCTACAGACCGAAGAGCTTGAGGCACCCTCAACCGGGAACTGTCTCGAGAGAATGATTGCCCAGCGTCGCTTGTGCTGTAATCATCCCCCGAGGCATGCTGGCTAGCCATGGATATGGCTCTCGAAACTGTCCTCGCAGCGGCGGCGGCAGTAGGGGAGGATGACAATTGCTCGAGGTGGGAAGTTGTGTTGCCGGGCTCGAGAGATTGATCGGCATGTGACTCGTGAAGTTGTGATGCGGGCATTGGACTAGAAGGCGTGGCACTGGATATGTTCTGAGCTGGCAAGTCGGACTCATCGTGAGCGCTGTGTTGATCTGTTTGGTATTCGTCGTGACTGTCTTCGTGGTATGAACCGTGCTGCGATTCATCATCTCGTTCTTCGTCTGGCTCGGATGCAGTCGCAGTTGCAGGCGTCGTGCTCCGTAAATCGTTTGGATCCTCCACTTGGGCTGTGTTTGTCTCTTGCTGCCCGTCTTCCCCTCCTCCCGCCCTCGGTGTATCTGCGTCGTCGTCCGCTGCTTCATTTTCGTCGTCGTGACGCGACTCTAATTGCAGGCTTGGCGGCTTCTTTGAAGAGGCCGAGGCGTCGAACATGAAGGTGTCGTCGATTCCGCCCTCGGGCCCAGCTGTTCGGACGGGCGAAATGGGAGGCACGAAGCTGGATTCGACGTCCTGCAAGAGGTGTGCTCGGAGGCGTTGCTCCTCGGTCATGGAGTCGGCGTGCGCGTCCGACGAGTCTCCGACATAGCTCTCGTCCTCAGGAGGCAAGTCCACCTTGAGCGCGGGCGATTGGGAGCGAGCGCCGGCGCGGCTCTCGTCTTCATCCATGGGATCGTGTTTGGGACTTCATGCATTCGGTAAGGATTCTTGTCTGACAAATTTCAAAATAATGTTCTGGCGGCGGTCTCTCTCTCTCTTTTTCTGCTCCTGACCCGGATCGGCGCGTTGGGCTCTCAGTGTCGGTTGAATGCGAGCGACAGGGTTTGGTGGTCATGCAGGTCTGAAGCTAGGGGGTGAGGGTGGATATCTATTTACGATACCCGTCGGGGGCGGTATGTACGTGTCGTGCGTTGAGTTGTCTGGTTGCATGTGCAATGCGCGCGATCTTGAGGATCTCTTTAATTTCTACTCGAGTGAACTGGGCTGGGAGGAACGTGTACGATTGATTTGGTCGAATAGCATACATCATGAGTCATGCAGGCGTTACATCACAACGGCGTCTTTCTTGGCTGGTGTAAAAGTAAACTTCAACGGATGAGGTCGACCTTTACTAATGTGTCGCCAATGGTTTTGGGGATGGCAGCGTGGGATGTTTTGGCCCGATACCTTGCCATTAATTGAGTCTACTTGCTTCTTTTGTTTGTGTGTCTGTCTCGATATTCAATTGGTTACCAGCTTCTAAAAGCAGGAGCATAGGGCCCTCGCTCGCTTGGCACAGGTCAACAACAAAAACAAGAACGACACGCATACTGATGAAAGCGTGCAGAACAACAACAACAATTTAAGCTCGACGTATTCAAAGTCCAGCCACCAGCTACCTTACCTACATGAACCTTAGCCAGCAACCACATACTCTTCCATTGACCCAGTCCGGTGGCCGCCAGCCTCGCGCATAATCCTTCTCGTATGCGCGTCAAGTTCTATCTGGAGCTTGGCGATCTCAAAGTCCAGGTTCCCTGTCGTTACCACAGCTGGCCACTCCCGTATGTGATTCTTTGTCACCTGCGACCAGGAGCCGAACCCCGCTTCTTTGCTAGGGGATTCAGGGGCTAGCTCAAGCGCCTAGCGCGCGGCCTAAGCGACTCCCAGCGCTGCTAGCGGCGCCCTACAATCGCCGTTGGCAAGCAGTTGAGCATTCCAGTCAGCCAGTTTCGGTTCCTTCTTTGGAGTTCGCGACCCTGAGCACTGAAACCAGAATCCGGACTTGAACGTACCTGAATTGTTCTGACTTGAACCTCCAGACGACCTACATAGGAACATTACTTCATAGCTAAATCTCGAAGCAATCATTATAATCTATCGTTTTACTGCTTACCATATACAAAGTACTCGGACTGTTGCCCATTCATGAACGCTACAGCGAACAAAGTGCTTGTTAGATTTAGTGCCAATTGTTGAACAACACTTACAAGTTACACCCAGCCTCGATCTATCCCAATCGTACCACCCATCCATACACCGTCATATAAAGAACATGGCCCATTCGTTTGATTTTTTCGCCCAGTATATCTATTCATGATTCCTTGACATCGTACACTTTATGTCAGCGAACCGAGGACGATACATATTATAAATGTACCTATGTCAGATGCCGGCGAGCCGTTTTGGGCACGCCGGTCTGCTCGCTGAACACAGCCTCCGTGCCATGTTCATTGAGAGCGGTACAGAATCAATATTGTCATCTCTGACATTCTTTCGCCCGATTTGTATCGAGTATAAATATGCTGTATCGCGCAATGCTCTGGCGTCTTGCTCGAAGACATCACTCGGCTGGAAACCGGATTTTATACCATCTTGCCAACCATGTCCCTCAAGACACCACGCATCATCATCATTGGGGCTGGTCTGGGCGGTCTCATGCTGGCGCAAGCCCTTCGTAGGCGCGGTATCACATTCGAAATATTCGAGCGAGACGAACATGAAAATGCCAGACAGCAAGGCTGGGCTCTCGGGCTGCACAGGTACGGAGACGCTGAAGCGTGGATCGAAACCATATGATTGACCTTGACCACAGCATTCTTCCCGAAATCCAATCTGGCGTACCTGATGACCTCCCGCCCATAGAGCCGGCTGTGAATCATCTCGAACCGTTGAAACTGCCTGCACAGTTTGCCTGCTATATAAATGGCCTGCGTCTGGCTGTCACTAATACCCCGGATACCCCTGTGCTGCGAGCAAACCGGAATCATCTACGCCGGTGGCTCGCCACAAGTATTCCCATCGTCTACGGCAAGCAGGCGGTTGGTATAGAGGAGGCTGAGGATGTTGCGACTGTGCATTTCCGCGATGGCACCAGGGCCTCTGGCGACATTGTCGTGGGTGCTGATGGTACCAACAGTTACGGCAAGAAGACACAGTCTGTTGTAAAGTCGATTCTACTAACAACAATCAGTGCGAGAGTATCTCTTGTCCCGACCAAACAAGGACACGCTTCGAACGAATCCATTTGCCGTCATTTGTGGGAGAAACCACTCTTGCCGATGTCGAATTCGAGCGTCAGTTGTCGCTAAGCCATAGCGCATACTTGGGAGTAAGCGACAGCCAGACCCTGTCGATCTTTGTAGGCCTGGATAAGGTCTCTGAAGATGGAAAGACAGGCAATTATTACTGGTATATGATGATCAAGGACGAACAGACCGACAGACCCGACCATTGGACAAAGCACGCGACCAGGGTCGAACGCCTTGTAAAAGCATTGGAATACGGACAACAGCTGGACGATAGGTTTACCGAGATCATCAAGCTGACACCCGAAGAGGGTATCCGGACCGATGCGTTTTCCTTCCGCGATGCTGAGATTCCGGAGCACGAGGTCAAAAGAGGCCGCGTTACCATGTTGGGAGATGCAGCTCACCCAATGGCACCATGTTAGTCTGGTGTTGCATGTGCTTCTTGAATGTGCCACTCAGCTGACGCTTTGTTTCTGCCAGTCCGAGGTGAAGGAGGAGTTCATGCCCTGCGGGATGCTTTAGAGCTAGCTGAAGCAATCGGCCGGATTGAAAGCAACACAAGCAAGAGGGTTCTCGAGCAGGTAGATGTGTACTGGAAGGGCATGATGCTTCGCGGCGTTGAAGCTGTACAAAAGTCCAGGGGTGTAGCATCTGAGGATCGCGGGGAAAACGAACCTTGGATGATTTGGGGCCATGCGGCAAGACCGACTCCAGAAGAGGCAGTCAAGATAGAAGAGTGGCTATAAAGTAAAGCACCATACCTGTGCATTTTTAGTGACGCGTGTTTGACTTCCTTGCCACTCAGCACCATGAGGTCGCAGTTGTAGTGGAATTCTGTGTGCATGGTCCATATTATCACTTACACAGTACACTACGAAGTTGCGAGTCCGACCCATTGGCGATGTGCCCCGCAGAATAAAGTACATCAACTAACCTTGCGATAGTGGGCCTCCAGTGATGCAATTGAGTTTCAAGGCTATTGATTCACAGAAACACTTGGATTCGAGGACGAAAAACCGAGAAGGACTTACTGTCAGCTGCCACTGTGAATAATGCGCGTATCTTTGCTCAGGCGGTTGGCTGTGGCTGATTGAAACCAGCCGAGTTAGTACGCGTGTATTGTCTGATAAGTCGCCATCGAGGCGATGAGTGGGCTGAGCTTGACTGTGCAGCTGGCAGGATGGCGGGTGTGCAGCGAATCCGAACAGCGACATAATTGCACTGCCACACGGAAACCGAGGCCTCACTGAATCGATCGGATTGCACGGGACTTTGGTACGTCAGGCAACTAAGAGCACTAGAGAGACCGAGAGGTGATCCTGCTCAATTAGATTGATGGAACAAAGCGGAGTCGAGTAAGCACTGTACCTACCTTAATGTACTTCGCCCACGTTGTCTTCTTGAAAGCTTGTCTTTATCATCAGTGATCACCCACTTACATAAATCATCGACCTCCCTCAGTATCAACGTAGCTCCATACATCTACTGTTTCTACTTATTGACTCGACTTTCTTGATTGTGTCAAGAGATTGCCCAATTACCACAGCACTAAACAAACATCTCACTACCTCACATCACCTACACAAGACCTCAACCCCGCTCTTCAATCAACATGTCAGCTGGAGATTACTACGGAGGCGGTGGTCAGCAGAACTACGGGTATAACCAACAGCAACAAGGTTACCCGCAAGGCCAGCAGCACGGCGGCCATTCGCCATACCCTCAGCAGAACCAATATGCCTCTCCCCCGCCCCAACAGGGCGGCAACTACTACGGCTCACCAGCGCCCGGCCAACACGGCCCTGGTTCATACGGAGGCCACAGCCCCCAGCCCGGGTACGGCCACCCGCCTCCGCCTCAGCAGCAGCACAGCGGCTACGGGTCCGGCCAGGGAGGATACCCGCCCCAGCAGCAGTATAGCAGCCACGGTGGTGCTCCCGGCGGGTACCCGCAGGGCGGCGCCCCTCAGTATTCGCAACAGCAGCAGTACGGTCAGCAGGGCGCCCCGCAACATAGCTACGGCGGCCAGGCTCCCCAGGGCCAGGAGGGCGACAGAGGTCTGCTCGGCGCCATGGGCGGAGGTGTGCTGGGAGCCATTGGCGGCGCCGCTGCCGGACACGGTGTCCTCGGCGCCATCGGTGGAGCCTTTGCCGGGCACAAGATGGAGGACCACTTCAAGAAGGACAAGAAGCACAAGAAAGACAAGAAGCACCACAAAAAGGACAAGCACCACGGGCGCAGCAGGAGCCGCGGCGGAAGCTCCTCGAGTTCATCTTCGGATTCTGATTAATTTTCAGGCCTGATTGCTTTGCTTTTTTGCGCTGAATGTTTAAATTGGCCCCTCCGCTATAGAAGGAACAACTCTTTCAAGCTTTATAATCTCATGAATAAGAATACCCCATCAATGAATTCAACGTCACCGCTGTATGGCTTTATAACCTTTCGAGAAGTGAGCCCCAAGGCCATCGCTTAATTTATTAACCATGACACGTGAACCAAGCACTAACAGCCGAGGTCGGGCCTTGACGACTATTGTAGTCTGACTATTAAGATTTCTAAAATCTCACTCGACGACCAATTGAAAGACTGGCCCATGACACCTTACTTCTTTGAGTCCATGACAGTATGTGAATAGGCTATGTAACTCACGATTGAGACAGTATAGGAATCTATATTACTTCCAACATCCGCGATGCGAAGCAGCACCAATGGACTGACTTGGCTTGGCCGCTAGGTAGGATCTATGACTCAATAGGCTATAGCGGGTCGAGCACGCCCTTTGCCGACATCAATATCCTGCCCTATAAATATTCTAACCTAGGCCCAGAAATACTCTTGAAAGACATTATATATAATTCTTGTTGGACCCCAATTTACTGTACTCTATACATTATTGCGCTTTTGACTGGGACGTTGACAAAAATAAGGGAATTCTTATACTAAACAGCCGCAATACCATTGACGCATCAACAGCATCCATCTCAAGCGTGAACATCATGGCGGACCGACCACGCTTCGACAAGGCGCAAATAGACGCCTACCTCACGCGCATCGCCCTACCAGAAAGCGAGCGCAAATACTCGGTCTCGGACCTATCCGACGAGCAACAGCTCGCCTACCTAGCCCTGCTCCAAAAACACCACCTGAACACGGTGCCGTTTGAGAACCTGACCCTGCACTACTCGTGGCACCGCGTCGTCGACGTGGGCCCGCGGCACCTCTTCGACAAGATCGTCGGCGACGGCCACGGCCGCGGCGGCTACTGCATGGAGGTCAACTCGCTGCTGCACACGCTGCTCCTGTCGCTCGGCTTCCGCGCCTTCATGGCCGGCGCCCGCGTGTACCGTCCCGCGCCCGTGGCGTCGTACGGCGGCTTCTCGCACTGCGTCAACATCGTCAAGATCGGCGCCGCCAACACAGCAAAGTACATGGTCGACGTCGGGTTCGGCGCCAACGGCCCCTCGGCGCCGCTGCCGCTGGCCGTCGGCCGCGAGCACGTCCAGATCGCGCCGGCGACGGTCCGGCTCGTGCGCGAGCCCATCCCGCAGAACGCCGACCAGGACTGCAAGGTGTGGATCTACCAGCACCAGATCGGCCCCGAGGCCCCCTGGGAGCCCATGTACTGCTTCGTCGATTTCGAGTTCATCCTCGAGGACATCCGCGGCATGAACCTCTCGCCGTGGAAGAGTCCGACGTCGACGTTCATCCAGCGCATCATGGTGACCCGGTTTACCGCCAAGGGGGAGACCGAGGACAACGTGCACCTGGGCGCGCAGGGAAACGGTCTAGACTTGCGGGACGGGTTCGACGGTGCGTTGATCATTTATGAGAACAAGTTGAAGTGGCGGCGCGACGGCGAGACTGTGCTGGAGAGGCAGCTGGAGAGCGAGGAGGAGAGGGTCGCCGCGCTGAAGAAATATTTCCACGTCCACCTTAGCGATAAAGATGCCGAGGCGATACGAGGAACCTCTACGCAGATAAAATAAGAAGCCTGTGATAAATATAGTAAAATGTGGAACATGAAATTACCCTGCAGGGACTCGACCAAGATGTCAAACAGCGACTCGGTATCCCCAGTCTCCCAGAGGTTGGATTCCAGATCAATGCATGTAAAGATGGCACATGAATGTTTACCAAAGAATTGGAACAAAGTCATTTATTATTTTTTCTTCTTTCTTTGGGACACGCGACTCGTGAAGGCGAAACCACGAATTGCTCCCTATCCGTAAGTGCAAATGCTTGGTGAGAGGCCACAGAGTTTTGATGCCTCAACTCGTGCCAGTATATCTAGTAGCGCTATGAGAAACCAGGAATACTTGTGCTGTGACTTCATTCATACCAGTGCTGTGCTTTCATGAATGTTTGTGTCGTGATTCCATGAATGCCAGTGCCGTAATTCCATGGATGCCAGTTCTGTAATTCCATGGATGCTTGTGCTGTGATTCCATGAATGGATGCGCACGGAAAACATGAAAGTAAGCGCCTAAACCACAAAAGCATGCGCAAAAAGCATCCAGCTTTACTTCATGAATGCTAGGTTGTTCCCATCCTCAGTAGGCATAGACAGGAGCGGACTGTTGATCTGTAGCCTCCATGGCGGCTTTCTCTGCTGCGTGCTCCTTGGCCAACTTTCTTCTATATGCGAGCATCTCGTCTCGCTCCTTCTTCTTTTGCTGCAGATCAGCCCTCATCTGGGAAGCCCATTTGGCGAGCTCTACAGGATAGCAGACGCACCACAAGGCAATCTCGCGAGTGGCAAGCGTGTCTTCGTGACAATCGTGTCCCTGGCGGCCGGCCTGAATGGTGATCTCAGGAAGCGCCTTGGCTAGATCCTTGAGACCCCAGATTCTGTCGAAGCGCTCCTTGTCGCCAAAAACCGCCTCGGCAGTCTGGATGGAGGTATCGATGATGTTGCTGTGAGCCAGGCGCAACATGTGGAGGTCATTCTGGATGCTGTGTCCAATGATGATGGTATTGGTATCCATGAAGCGCAGAAGCTCGGCACGGGCAGCCTTCCAGCTGCGGAGGAGCCTGCCTTGGTCTCGTGCGGCCATCATGATGGGATAGGAGAGGCCGCTGAATCTCTTGCGCCAGTTGACTACTCGCTCTGCGGGAAGAACCAGCAAGTCAAAGACCAGGTGACCGGTCAAGACATCAACGACACAGAGCTGAGCCAGCTCACTTCTCTCCTTGTTGTAGCTGTTTCTGCCAGCTGCGACTCCGACCATCTCACAGTCAAGGGCGAGGACTCGACGGGTATGGCGGTGAGGGTTGGGAGCAGGGGCCAAGACAAAGTCTTGAATATAGACGCCTTCCGGGAGGCGCACCTCGCACCAGGACGAATAGTTCTCAGAGGTGAGGATCTTGTTGCTGACCAGTCGGTCTGGATCGTGGCGTCTCAGGCGGAGAGCTTGGAACAGATTGTCCTTCTCGATAACGTCGCTGTACAGTTGATTGCCATGGACAAACTTCTGGCCAACTCTACACTTGGCCACGGGATACTCGGGCGGGCTCAAGAACACGAGGGGATGCAAGTCCTTGGCGACATCTGGTGCTTGGTCAATAATTTTGGTCGGCGATGGAAGGAGCAGGTCATTAACATTACCTTCGGGCGGAGTCTCTGTTCCGGTCTCATCATCCATCTTCTCGATGGCTTGGGGTGAAGCTGCGATCGAGCCGGAAGAGACAGGCTCGGGCATTCCGTTGTTGCCGTTATTATCTTCAAGCTCCATGTTTTGGAGAGCGGCTGCAAAGGCGTTGAGAGCCTCGGGATTATCTGCTCCCATAATTGATGACTCGAAAGCGGACTGAACCAGGTCGCTGGTAGTGGAATTATTCAATGAAGATGCTGGACGAGCGTTTGGATCTTTGTGCTTGGAATGAAGTGCTCGACTTGAGCGACCTCGGCGAGCCATCACGTGGGTCGGCGGGTGGCAGGGCGTAGCTGCCCTGGCTGGTGATGATAGGTCTTCTTCGGACGGAAGTTGTACTTGGTGGGATGGACTCTGGCGTTTGCCATCCGACAGATTTTGTTGTTGTCGGACTGCACCAGGCTTTTGCTGTGACTTTTTGCCTGTCTTCTTGTCGTGACGGGACGTCTGCTCTTGGTGCTGGTGCAGAGCTTGTTCGGTCTTGAAAAACTTGGTGCAGATTTCACATTGGCGCTCTGCCATGTGGCCAGTCAAAGCTGCATGTTTGGTTGCCTGGTGCCGTGATGGGAACAAACAGGAACAATCGGCACAGTACAATGGATTGCTTTGGTGGGCGCCCTCGACCCCTGCTGCAATCGCCGTTGCCATAGCTGCTGCAAACGCTCAATGAGGGGCAGGTGACGGGCAAAAGAAGGCGGCAGAGAAGAAATGCACCCAGACAGCCAGAGAAGATATGGCGATATTTCTAGTTTCACCTTTTTGCAGATTTTCCGATGCACTATGATTTGTTTTTAAGGTGGTTGTATAATGGCATGTCAACGGCCAGGTGGGGAAGACACCAATATGCCAAATCCGAAAGTATTGACCGAGAATGGACATAATGTCCAGTTCGGGATTTATATGCATGACGATTGCCACGAGCAGAGTCTATCTTGCTGCATCGGTTTTTCCATGTTGGTAATTGCTAGAAAGGCTGTGATGTGATGCACATTGAATGGAGTCTAAGGAATTATTCCACATGCGGTCCAACTTGCAAGGCCCTTGGGTTCCAAGGCAGCAACAAAAGTGTTGGTAGGCGCCAAGGCTTATTTTATTTCTACTGCATGCATGGCCCGATTTGTAGAAAACGGCATAAGAGTATTTTGTGTTTTAAGCTACAGGGTACTTTCAAGAGACGTTTGAGGAAGTGTATCTACCTTGAAGTCTTTATCGGTGAGTATGATACCTTCAAGAACCTACTCCGTGCCTCGGGTGGCAATTCGCAACGAAAGCGTGTTGGTGTTTCTGCATATTTGAACTCATGGTTCCTACTAGTATTAGATGATTGTTTGCAAATTGCTGGCTATTTACCAGTATCTATAGGCTTTTGATCATAAACAATGTCGGACTGACCCCTGATTCCCGAGGAAGCCCACGCCACTTCTGTTATTCTTGACCCTCCCTTGAAAGTTGGGTTATACGCCGAGACTAAACGCCCCGAATGAACAATATCCAGATAGTACTGCTCTTTCTCATCCACAGACACTCGCAATCACAGCCATGATGGCACCATACGTTCCAGCACATATACAAAAATCTTTGGTGATGCGGGTACCAATCACATGCCCTTGTCGGAGTACGCCAACAACCCCAGATGCCACCAATGCGACGACGACCATGCGGCCGAGGTAGCCGGGTATCATGCTAAATATTAACGTCGGGACAACGACTGCGATTGCCAGGGCAAGATTGATGGGGACTGCCGGATCATCTGACGCTGGATTGCTGTCATTTGGGCTCGGGAAATACTGCTGCGCAGGGTCTTCTTGTGATCTCGACTCCGACAGGACCGATCCGCGGCGAGGCATGGGAGTTGGGGCCGCGTCTTCGTCATATCCGCTGTCGAAATTGTCATCCAGGCAGATCAGGTCCTCACTCGCGTCGAGGAAATGGGTTTCAATATCAACGACTGGGCTGTGGGTTGCCAGAAACCCTCGGTATTCATGAATATCCGCCATAGTTGGGGTGTCGAAGCACTCAGTTGCTTGAAACGATGCGAGGACACGGTCTATACAAGGTCAGCTGTCGTTGTGTGACAGTGGCACCAAAGCTCTGGCCCGACCAAAGCATTAAATCCCATTTGTGAATGAAACTTACTATATTGCTCCAACTTGAAGCCAATCTTGCCGAGGATATCTGTTCTGTGCCACTGGAGCTCACCACCAGCGAGAGTTTCGGCCCGCCGAGATGCTGGCATGATACAGCTTTGCAGACGTCTAGTCTGTGTGTCTGCTGTGTCGAGCCTATGCAATTGCTCCTCCAACTCGCAAATCTCATCCTGTAAATGCAAAAGCAAGCGGTGATTCAGCTTTTCGAATCTGCGGTAAATCGGGCGTAGTCGAGGCCCTGAACGTTCGTTGCCTTGATTAGCAAGCTGAGAAGCTAGCTGCTCGTAGCCTGTCAAGGGCAACTTCTCGGCTCGTGGAAGATTCGTGACGTGCGGATGAGCTTGTCCGGCCATACGAGACGTCAGGACCTTTGGCGATACATGAGGCAGCGCAGCATTTCCTCTTGGCATTTCGGGCGTACCATAGCTCCTGTGACGCCTCCCAACGTAAGGAAGCCCCGGCCTAATACGCAGCCCTCTGTTGAACGGACTCTGCTCCGGGCTCGTACTTCGGTCTGTCTCGTCATCGGCGAACCTGTCACTATAAAAGCCGCTGCTAGAGGAAGACGTGCTGCTTTGGCTAGACGGCGATGTGTTCATCGGCTCGACCGAGGAACGGCCAAATGGCGAGCGCCCCGAGGAGTTTCGTATAGTATCAAGCGAGGCAGCCGAAGAGTCGGATTCGAGATATTTCAATGCATCCAGCTTTGTCGACTGCGAAGACGTCTTGCGAATCCGGCCGCGTCTCCCTCTGCTCACGCCTCTCTCGTCTGACGACCCAATAACTGTTGAGTCGCTACTACTTGAGCTTCCTGATTCATTCGTTGAATCCGCCATGCTGGTGTCCGCGAGACCGGTGGGTGGAGATTCGCCACGCTGGGGCAGCTCGGCTTTTGGCTCTTCCTCGGCCAAGTCTTCGATTTGAATTTCTTTCGTCGTCACGTCTATTGATTTCCCTTCGCGTGGCGACGTCGTTGGCGTATCCTTTTGCGCCGGAACTTCTTGTGCCTTATCGGGATTTACCATATCACTCACGCGAACCGCGGTGATTAGTCGCTGATGTGACTTTTTCCATTCTGGTAATTGCTTTTCCCGCGCAGGACTTGACGATAACGATGGATGGCCACCAATCCCAGGGACTTCAACACCCGACATGGCTTCCTGCTCAGCCGCGGCTGGAGCCGCCATTGCTTCCATGCTGTTTGCCACAAGACCTGGCCAAAGTTGAGCGCTGTTGTCGCAAAGGATGTCAAGACCTGTTTTATGAGTCTGCCTCGTTGAAAATTCGTCTCAGCGCGATCCTATGATCTGGAAATGTTCTTTCTCGACTGATGCGCAACACTTGCGCGCAAAGGATGGGCGAGACTTGGCACTGCCCGCCAGGCTGAGGTCGCATTAACAATAGAGCAGCGACTGCAGATTGGATCTGAAAGAGAAATAACTCTTCAAGATGGCGATTTAAGACACATTATGACTATGCGACGAGAAATTAAATGGCGCGGAATTGGAAAGAAAAACATTTTGTCGAGCTGGAACAACGGATCGCACGCGGTCTCAGAGAACAAGACACATTTCTATCCGTGCCGTCAGTGACGACATACGATTGGAGTGTGCGATCTGGGCTGCTAAGGGGTGTCAGCTGGAGTCTGCAGTGTTTCAAAGCCACCTCGACTTCACCTGACAAGGTGGTGGTGACACACGGCCGGCAAGAGGGAGGGGTAGTGCCGAACAAAGAGGTGGTGATATGTGGTCACATGGTGTGTGCGATCCTGTTTTTGCAGACCTCTCATCCTCCATCCTCTGACCTGGCATCCTCGATTACTGGACCGTTGCATAGTGTTTATTGGTGTGTAATGGTCGGTACTACACAAAGTCGTCGCTGCTGTGGTCTGTGATTCGGTGATCCAGCCTTAGACTTGGGATGCTTCGTGCCCGATGTCGCTATCGGGTTGTCTTGACACCCTCGCGAGATGGTCAAGAACGGCACATCTCTAAGCAGAACATCTCTGAACAGACGAAATGACGGTGGCTCAAATTTTCATGCAAGTAATAGAGATTAGGTTGAATGGTTCTCATGCAGATGCAGTTGTATGCAGGTCCGAAACTTGGGATATTAGGTTCTATTTGGATAGAGTTGATCTCGGCATTCCGATACCTAAATCACGAACCCAAAGCCCTGGGCTACAGCGACCAGCAAATCGGTAGCTCCCGAGACCCCTTCAGGGCATCCCAAGCGGGTCCCTCAACTCCAGTGGGGGTTCAGTTCGGCTCCAGGCCTAGCGTAGAGGTCGATAGTGGGTGACAGGGGGGAGCTTCTTCTGCTGCTCGGGCGAGAAACAATTGAAAGCTTCTCCATCGCTTAAGCTTCCAACGATCGCCTCGCTTTCCTTCGCGAAATTGCCAACAATCGGCACTCTTGCGACCCTTCTCGGCGCACTCTGACGCTTGTTAGACCAGCATGTCTCGTATATCGACGACAGCTCTCAGCAGATACCTACTGCAGGGTCAGCTAACGAGGCGCGGCTGTCTACGTTCCTTTCCAGCCACAGCAGGTCGCCAATCAGTCGCTGCCACTCTTTCAAATTCACGAAGCGTCCACACTGAAACGCAAGCCCCGACGGCCGCCGCCGTTCCCTCGACTGCGACTCACGTGCCCCTGCGGAAGCAGCTCAAGGACGAAGCAAAGAAGGCAAAGGCGCTGGGCAAGAAGAAAAAGAAGAATGCCAATAATCAGGTCGTAGAAGGCTGGGAGCTGACTGTGGGCATCGAAATCCACGCACAACTCAACACGGCCAGGAAACTCTTCTCTCCTGCTGCCACCTCTTTCAGCGATGAACCCAACAGCCATGTCGCGTACTTTGATCTGGCCACGCCTGGAAGTCAGCCGCTTTTTCAGAAGGAGACATTGATCCCGGCACTGCGAGCTGCACTGGCTTTGAATTGCGATATACAGCCAACGAGCCGATTTGACAGGAAACATTACTTCCACTGGGACCAGCCGTCAGGTTACCAGATCACCCAGTACTACGAGCCCTTTGCGCGTGATGGACACATTACTTTACGACCAAGAGACGGAATAGCCCTCGAGGATGGCGATGGTCTCATGGTGGGCATCAAGCAGGTTCAGATGGAGCAAGACACGGCAAAAACAATGGCACAAGCAGAAAACACCCATTGGATTGATTTCAACCGGACGGGTGTACCCTTGATCGAAATCATCACTCACCCAGATATCCATCACCCAGCGACGGCCGCTGCTTTTGTGCGCAAGGTCCAAATTCTGCTCAGCGCCGTCGACTCTTGTGTATCAGGTATGGAAGCTGGTGGACTGAGGGCTGATGTCAATGTCTCCGTGAGAAGAACCGACGATCCCAATGCTCCTCTGGGGACCCGCACCGAGATCAAAAACCTGAGCAGTTTCAAGGCCGTCGAGGATGCCATCATTGCTGAGCGCGACAGGCAAATTGAGGTCCTCGACTCGGGCGGTGTCATCGAGGGCGAGACTCGTGGCTGGTCAATCGGTTCGACCGAGACTAGGAGACTTCGAGGCAAAGAGGGCGAGGTGGACTACCGGTACATGCCCGATCCGGATCTTTCACCACTTTTCATTGGTCAAGACTTGATTAACCGCCTACGAGGTACCTTGGGACAGCTGCCAGACGCCGAGGTAGATGAGTTGATGCAAGAGTTTGGGCTTACTCCCAAAGATGCGCTGTCTCTGGTTGCCCTCGACGGCGGCAACAGGGTTGAGTATTTTTGGAATGTCGTTGATGCTCTGACGAGCAGACTTCCTGCCGAGTCAACTACGAATCTCGCCTGCTTCCAGTTGGCTGCCAACTGGATCCTTCATGAGCTCGGGCGCCTTACGGCTAATCCGCATGATGATTCAGTCGTAGACCTTGGCTTCACTTCAGACGGCCAGTGCCAGCGTGTTCCGGTCGAATATCTGGCTGACATTCTACTATGTCTTCACCAACGGAAGATTACTGTCAAGGTCGCCAAGGAGCTCCTTTGGGTGGTGTTTCGAGGCGATGTTCCCTCGCAATACGCAAGCGTTGCTGATGCTATCGAGTCGGAAAATATGTGGTTCAATGAGCTCTCTAGCGCCGAGTATGCTGAGTTGGCAGACTCTGCCGTCGAAGAACAAGACCACATCGTGCGACAGTTTGTCCAATACAAGCAATATCCTCAGGGAAAACTCATGTTCCTCGTTGGACGCATGTTGAGGCTGGGCCCAGAAGAAAGAATCAATCCACAAAATGCAGAGAAGACCATGCGGGATGCTCTCGAACAGAAATACGTCCCAGCATTGGCGTCTGTTACCCCGAAGCAGGACTGAACAACCAGCTCTGGGCAAAGAGCGAATGCATTATCCAATTGATAATTCTGCCAAATAAAAGATTCCATCGATTCACAGCCAATCAAGATCAAGACAACACTGATATTCGGGGTCCTGCTAAACATTCAAAGTTCTCATTTGTTGTCACCATTATTCAGTCAAGAGACACTAGGCCTCTGCGGCCGATGAGGCGTGACTTGAGAGTGGTGGATATTCCAGTGTTGGGAAGTGGTCAAACTTGATGGCTCCCAAGGGTGGTGATAGACCGTAGTAGTTATCTTGTTCACGGTGTACTTTGCTGTCGCAGGCTGTGTGCTGGTTGGCGAGATGGTACTAGAAACACTGGTGACCGGCAAGGGACATCCCTCGGCTGCCCTCGCCACGAGCGTGGTCTCGTAGCACAGTCCGATCTGGCCAAGCAGTTCCGAAGCGACGATGAGCACCTCGGTGCAGGACACGATGACGTGCAAATTCGCATTACTCTGCGCGGCACAAGCCAGGATGCCGTCGTCACCTTGGAGGTCGCAGACGAGCGGCTCCCTGTCCAGCGCCGCCAGTCGCGTCGGCCGCTCCCATATGAAATAGTCGTAGTCGGCGCCGGCCTGGATGCTGGCTATGCGGCCATCGTCGGCGTAGTCGATCAATGCGCCAGAGACCAGGTCGATGCCGAACTTGGTCGCCGCCGACTGGTTGGCCGTGAACGTGGCCGCGTACGGCTCAAAGATGGCATCGTTCCCGGACACGGACACGTAGTGCAGATCGGTGCCGTTGCGGTCGATGCCCCGGAGGGTGAAACAGTCGGACAGAGCAGCACGGGCAGTGGCACCCGCCATCGAGGCGAAGATGATGCTAGAGGAGGATACCATGGTGTATCACGAGGTTTCTATAAGCTCATTTGGATGCGCAAAGCCGTCAGACAATTTAGAACAATGCAGAGAAGCATTCCCACATTATAGCTGTGAAACCAGAGTCGAGACGGTCTACCTGGAAGTCGCAAATGTCTCATTAAAGGCGCTATCTGCCGTTTATTGAACGTTCAAGGTTAAATATTCGAAACAAGAAGGCTGTCGCGTTCCGCCCTGAGCCTTGCCGTGCCGTAATGGCGCCCGTTGTGTAGAATGTTTCCCATGGTGTCCTGTAGAATACGGATTATCCCTATGCAACAGGACTTCATACCAGGTTGCCAGGACCCTCGCGAAATATAGTACGGTGATCTCGGTCGTCTTTTTTATCATGAACACATTGTCTACTACAGGTTCCAAGCCGTCAAATAACATGCTTAGGAGTGACTTTGGTCGCATTCTAGTTACTATTTACAACGATCTTACAAAAGTCTCCGTACCTACATTGGTTCCGTCGGCAAGAATACGGTTTCTACCCTGGCAACACTAGTAATAAACTCATTTTGTAGAAAGAGCACAAAACAGTTTAAAAGAATTTGAATATTTTCAAAAAATCATCCGAATATAATCGTGTTTTTAAGCGGTAGATTTGCGACTTTAAGACAAAGCATATTCCGTAGTCCGTACGGAGACTTTTGTAAGCATAGTATACCATGGCCCGGAAGCCCGGCCCGGTCTGCCAAACAAGGCCTGAGAGAGAACAGCGAGCTCTTGCCAACAAATTTCAGGCCACAAGATTTATTCCAAAGAGCTAATCATTTTCAAATCGGCAGTTGTATTTTGAGGCAGAAATCGCGTCTCGGTCCGTTCGTAATTGGAACCCATAAGGAACTCTCCACGATCTCAGGGAAGAATATGTACGCGCGTCCGACTGGAGAAAGCAATGACAATCAACGTTGCACCAAATAACCTCGACGACGTGTTGCAGTCACGGCTTGAGCATCTCATAGTTGCTTCGTCCTCAGTCTCATGGAGGTTGAAAGTCGATCTTTGGCGAGGTGGCGGTGAATCTATGCTGCATTGCAGAACGTTACTCGCATGTGATAAACCCATGGCGATTGATACTTACGATGCGGACGGGGCTAAAGCACTCAAAGCAGCGCATATTGCAGTCATGCAGAAATACATCTCGTGGTCCCTCAGTCCGTCCTGCCAACCGAAGTTATACATGATCGTGGTCGTTCAGTGCATATTGGCATATTGTCTCCGTGGCGTTTATCCTGACAAATGGGACCCAGCCGCCGGCGCAGGGTTTCTTTCCACGCGTTCTTACTCGCTGCTGTGGCGAGTGGCCGAATGCAACCGCCGCGTTGCTGCATTTGCAATGATCGTATTTTCCATCCGTCAAGCCACTGCAGAACTATTGAGTGGCATACTCCCTTGCGCGCGTTATTTTGAGCGCAAATGCGATCGTTGCGGGTTCTTACAGTGCACGTTCTCGCCAAAAATTGCCTAGATGTTGGAATACTGGCATTCGCGGCGTCGTGCGAATACCTTCGCACGATGGCATAGATCCGGATGCTGGGGCAAGCCACCACAGCCACGATGTGGCTGCCGGCTGCCAGCATCCGCACGGCCCTCGGCCGTGACCTAGATAGCTTGCACGATGAGGGGATAGGATCCCCTCGTTTCCCTTCGTGCGGTACGTTGAATAATAAGAGATCTATTTGCCGTCGCCTATACCAAATCCATTCGAATGGTGAAGCCATTCAACACTAGAAGACCCTGCATCCCGCGGTGATTATATCCCACCTCCCTTGTATCACCAACCGTTTGTATCATTGGAAATCACAGAGCATTATGAGAATCATAAAAGCATGAAACAATTCATGGCGCTGCCATCTTGAACCTGGACAGGCAACACCAACCCAGAGAGTCGGAGCGAAGATGGAGAGAGAAGTAGCGGTGATGGCCATATGTAGCTTGGACATGAGGAATCGGGCAACGTGCATCGAAGTCGTTGGCTTGTTCTTGCGACATGCTTGTGGCTTGCTTACAGAGAAGCAGTGGCATCCAATCTGGGACCATCATTCTTATCAGATGATCATCTGCATAAGTATGCCGTCTTGTTCCGACTCGCGTCCTATGAAAGCACACTGATTACAATCCGTCAATTCAATAGAAGTGCTACCCCTGCTCATGGGCACCCACCAGCCGTTGAGCATGCACAGACATCCAATCAACAATGCATAATCCATATTACCGATTACCTATCCATTGAATATAGTTCGTGGCTCGCCAAGCTTGCTTATAGAAAACCCACTTCTCAATTTCGAATGCCGGACACCCCTTCTTTCGACCGGGCACGCACATGCCCAATGGACTATTAAACAACATGCGATGGATTCAAAGAGCCCCACGGGAAAGGAGGGCAATAAAGAGCATCAAGGAATGTGGGAGGAAACAACCGGCATATTGGCGAAACAAACCCGAAATATCCCCTCGGGACCTCCCACAGATAAGCTCAACCTCGCAGGGGAGGCCGGCCATTCACGACTTCTCCGAAGAGCCCCAGCGCCCTAAAAGATGCAAGGTCCCAGGATCTCACTGCACCGCTTGGGCTTTCCACTCTTTACGAGGTGAGCAGGTTTGCTTTACGTCTGCAGTGACTGGCAGTGACTGCAGCAGCAGGAAGCAGCGTGCAGCCACGCTACAGCACGACAGGAAACGGTCAAGAGCAGAAAACTGACGATCTCTGCTTTGACCCTTTCGACTTCAAAGTCGTTGACTCGAGAGTCCTGGCTCGCAGGCCCACCGCGGCTATCCACTGCGCGGTCTGCTGAACGTAACTGGTCAGTCGCCATTGGTGGATTGTATGATCGCCATGGGCGGAAACAATCGCGGGCCCACGGCTAACAGCTAACAGGCAAAGTCCCCAATCAGGACTCAAGCGAAATTATTGCGCTGGCAATTTCGGACGACGGATCGCCAAGGGTCCCTGGAAGCAGGGGACCTAGATCAGCGCGGCTCGTGCGACTTACAAGTCAAAAGGACGTAAAGGACAGAAGGGTATCGTACAAAATTAGATAGAAACAAGAGTAAACATATGCACTGCAGGACTAGGAGGACTGTGAATGCTCGAGGAGCCGCGCCCCTGGCAACTACATACATATGCGCTGAAACGTGAGAACCCTGCCACCCTATTGGGCACAGGCACGCATTGCAGATCTACTATTGAATATGCTCATGTAGCTTAACCCTCCCCAGATGCGACGGTAACATCACGATCAGGGAAACACCGCAGAACATAACTGTGGACTTTGACTTTTCCATGCTCGAGGCCACGCGTTCCTGCATGGGCGAGGCCAAGAGGCCGGTCTGATATCTGACAATTAGTAGCCATGGTGCGGTTGACAAGCTTTCCAACTGGAGTCTTGCGCGACCATAGCCGCGCGTTCCCACGATGAAGGCATTGCCATGTACGGAGTATAGTCGATATAAATACCGCCTTGATCATGTTGAGAATCCGTCTGACCACAGATGTTGAGGCTGTAGCAATCCCATCACTCTCGTTATTCGTCTTGGAACCTGCCTAGAAAAATGCACACATTCGCTTATACACTTGCGCTGACCCAGCTCTTTGCTGGCTTGGGCTCGGCTATCCTTGATGGCATCGATGCCCGCGATGTCTACGAGGAGATGGAACACATCCTCGTCGACAACAGCGGAACCAACGCCGATGGCTTCATAAACGCAGTCACCCCTTGCAGCAACTACTTCCAGGACAGGACAGGAATCGAGGGAGAGCAGTCCTCGGCCCAATGGGTCAGACTGGTATTCCACGACTTCGTGACTGCCGATGTCGCGGCCGGCACCGGGTATGAAGTTGTTCCCAAGTGTCCTATTTTCTCATGCATGCTAATCTATCACAGAGGTCTTGATGGCTCTATTGCCTACGAAGCTGACCGTGCTGAGAACGTCGGTCTCTTTGTCAATGATACTCTGAAATTCGTAAGTCCGCCTTATCAAGGTGAGTGGACTATCCTAACATGATATAGATGTTGCCCACAATCACTGCGTATCTTAGCATGGCAGACAACATCGCTTTGGTGAGTATCAACCTCCTGGGTGCAAATTACAACCAGCTAAACAATCGTAGGGTATCGTGGCCGCCATCGCTACCTGCAGTGGAAACTCTACGGGTATCCCCCTCAAGGCCGGCAGGACAGATGCCCTCGTAGCCGGACCGTCTGGTGTCCCGGAACAGAACACCGGACTAGAGGAAACCTTGGCTCAGTTTGAGGCTGCCGGCTTTAGCCAAGAAGATGCCATTGCAGCAACGTGAGTACATATCCGACTTATTTTAAGAGGGTATTTCACTGACTTCACAATATAGAGCTTGCGGTCATTCCCTGGGACGCATCCATTACTCCAACTTTCCCGATATCGTGGACGAGAGCGCCGTCACGTCTAACAAGTACGCTCCTAATACCTGCGAACATGGTTGACCGAAAGAGATGCTGACATTGTGTAGTACCGACGGTGGTGTCGGATTTGACAGTACTCCCGCCTCGTTTGATACCAGCGTCATCAATGAATAGTAGGTCTTGAATTGTACAAATATTCGAGTTGGACTGGGCTAACAAGATTGACAGCCTCGAGGGAACCGGCACACTGGGTGGACTGCTGGTCACCGCGCCCAACATCAGTGACCGGTCCGACCTGCGCCTGTACAGCTCGGACAACAATGTCACCATGCAAAAACTGTCCGAGGACCTGGCTTTCCGAACCACTTGCTTCGACGTGTTTGAGCGCATGATCAACACGGTCCCGAGCGGCTCGACCCTCACGGACGCCATCGTCCCCATGGCCTGGAAGGCGATCGAGCTGGCCACCGACGTCGACTCGACGGGCACCGTCTCCATCGCCGGCCGCATCCGGAACCTGTACAGCTCGGGCTCGGCGCCGACCGACGTCAGCTACACGGTCTCGGGCGCGGGCGGCAACTTCACGGCCGCGAGCGACGCGGCCTCGGGCACGGGCACGTCCCTGTTCGGCTCGACGAGCTACTACGCCTTCAACACGACCGTCGACAGCCCGGGCACGACGGGCCTGAGCTTCGGCGACGTCGCGTACGACCTCAACGACGAGATCTTTGTCCTGCCCGCCCAGAGCACGACGGGCAACCGCAACGGCACCGTCAGGGCCGCCGTCCTGACCTCGTCCGTCACCGACGACGCCATGCAGCTGGTTCTCTACATCCCCGGCGGCATCACCGGCACGGCCGCGAGGCAGATCGCCACCTCGACCGTCGCCATGACCGAGTACGGTACCGCTGGCAACTACACTCTCTACTCGGCCAGCATCAGCGGAAACGTTGGCTCCGGCTCGGGTACCATTGTCAAGGCCGTCATGGGCGACTTGTCGAGCTCGACTGTCAAAGTTGAGATTTTCGGTTGATAGATTTTCTTTTGCCCACTTGTTTACGAGATATGTTTATAATGATAATACAATGCTACTTTCACACTCGCACAAATATCTTCAAACTAATTTATTAAACTGCTACATTCGAAACGTTTCGAATGGCCACTCAGCTGAGTTGAGCTAAAGAGACGTAACAATACTTCGGATTGGTCGTAAGCGCATCAATCGCCGCATGCGAAGTAAACGGCTCGCTCAGCGGCCTGAACTCGAAATTCCACACCAAGAGAGCCACAACGATGCGCATCTCGAGGTACGCCAGCCTCCGGCCGAAACAGCCCCGGGCCCCCATGCCAAAGGACAGGAACGGCCCGGCCTGCGAGTCGAACTCCTGCGGGCCCTCGCCGCCGCCGCCGCCGTCCGTTCGGAGCCACCGCTCCGGTCTGAACAGGTGGCTGTCGCCGGCGTCCCAGCGGCCGCCAAAGTGCTTCTCGCGGCTGGTCTGGGACCGGCTCGCGCCGTCGACGGGCATGGCCGGCAGCGTGAAGCTCGGGCCGTAGCCCGGCATGAAGACGGAGGTGCCCTTGGGGATGCGGCGGCCCAGCAGCTCCGTGTCGCGCGTCGCCTCGCGGATCACGAGCGGCAGCGGGGGTACGTACCGAAGGGACTCCTCGAGTACGGCGTCTAGGTACGGCGCTGTGATCTTGGTGATTTCCTTGACTGTTGGCTGGCGCGATTCGGTGCTGGCGTCTGCGTATGCTGCTCGCAGGGCTGTGCGTAGTCTATCTTGGACGTCTTGGTGTTTTGTGAGGAGCTTGACGGTCCCTGGTCCAATGTCAGTGGTGATATGCATGAGGTAGGTTGACGTTTTATTGCTTACACTGCAGTGAGGCCCAGGTTGTTTCGTGGCCGCCAATGATGTATCCAAAGATCTAATTGGAAGGGGTTAATAAAATACGGGAACTCAATAACAAGTAGCGAGTGGGATTTCCATACCTCGTCGTTGATACGTGGTGAGTTGAAGACAGGTTGCCTGTCAGCCTTTTTCGCCGCGTTCGATTCTCGCTGCAGCAGGTGATCAAGGGCTGAATGAAGGGTATGATCACCCTTTTCAAATCTCGCCAGAGTCTTCGAGATCTCCCTGGATATAATCTCATCCTTGCGGGCAATGTTTCGTCGCAGTTCGGGTTGTGTCCATAGACGAATTTTGTGCTCCAGCCGGGGCATGATCGCTAGGAACTGCGTACCCAGATGCTCGATGACGGCGTAGAAGGCGGCCACGTCGGGGATCTCTGGGGCCGTGGGAAAGTCTACACTGTCATCCGTGCCCGAGGTAACACCTGCATTGTCTCTATTCTGAAGGTAAGCTATTTGGTGCTTTGTAGTGTTCATGCTGTCATCAAATGAAAAGGCTGCGGCGTTGATAATGTCCATGGCAGCACCGCCAAGGTCTGGTCTGGCATCGAATGGTTTTCCATTGGCCACTTGGGTCTTGAGCGACCAGAGATCAATGAGTGACAGCGTCTTTGCGTATATTGCTGGCGCAGAGACCTAGTCAAGAGTCAATGAAGAACTAATTCAGAGGATTTGGGCTTTCATACTTCGTTGAGAAAAGTCGGCGCCATCAAGTCCCGTACAAGCTCCTTGTTCACCTTGAAGTTGGGATTAGACGATTTCATTGCAATATGGTGGTTAGGCACGACTCCGTGAAAGGCATCGGCGCTCTGGGTTCCTCGGTCAAATTCCTTTCCTCGACGGAGTAGTATGTCCTGCGCCTCCTGGAAGTCGGTCAAGACCAACCACGGCTTGCCGAAGGGCGTGAGCCAGAACTGAGTCAACGGGGACGCATGCTTGAGAGCCTGCTCGACAAACCATGGCCGTCCAGTCCCGTGTTCGTTGCGGTAGGCCAGAAAGTCGGGAATGCTACCTCTCAGATTCTTAGAAGCATCGACATCGTACGGTATTCCTGGGATGGGCTTGGGTAAAGCCCACCTGTACAACAAGTACAGCAGGGTGATGCTGGCAGCAACAGCGAGGATTGATATCATGGTTGCTGAGAGATTGATGGGGAAGTGGAGAGTCAATATTGTGACGAGACGCTGCGCATAGATATGGGTGTGCTTTACGATCTAACATGACGACCTCCTGAGTGTTGGTGGTGGACCAACAGCCCCAGTATTCGAAACTCAAGGGACAGCGCGTTATGGTTACACAAGATCTTGTGTTAGAGGGCCCGCGCTTTCACCTCTAGCTCCCCGCTGTTCCACGGTCGACGCGGCGCCGGCGTGAATACAGAGCACATCCACAAGCTAATGAACCTTGATTCAAAGCAAGGGGCCGGTATAGCTAGCCGTTCATAAGAGACCGTGCGGCTTTCTGACGCCTTACAGAGCGAAACAACTTACAAAAAAGGTATAAGACCAACAATCCCCCATTCGTTATCAAGCGAAGCATAAGCTGCCAAGTTCTGTGCCTCTTTCCTTGCCATCCTACTTACCATTCAGGATCCTCCTTACTTTGATGCTGGGCGTATCCCGGATGTTTGCTTTTCAGGGAGTCACGTATTCGGCTGGCGGCATCACGGCCGCGCCAAGGCCCAACGATAGATGTCCGCCAACGATACACCTTGTGACGTCCTGTGTGAGAATGTGAGACCGTCCAGGAAGCGACTAAATTCTGACAGAGGACCAACAGGCTGTAAGCGAGGTCTGCCCAGGCCAGATAGGGCATGCCGAGCAATGTTAGTATATGCTGACAATCATCTTATAGCGCCCGCGAATAAGATCGGCCCAGCAAAAGGAGCTGAAAGCTCAAAGCAGCATCATGCATGTTAATAAAAAGGGTCTCCGATCATGATTGGTATGGGAATGACCGATTTCGTCACTTTACACGAAAAGATAAAGCCTACGAGTTATGTGGCTTGATATTTGTGTTAAATTTGAAGCCCATTCATATTGTCTATGCAAATATATGTACATTGAAACTAACATCCCCTCACCCTCCTCTTTGTGGCATACGCACCGCTCTAGGAGCGACGGTGGCGGGTCGAGCGCTTGGACTTTCTGCGCTTGCAGGTCGAGCCCGAAGCGGAGGCCTTGGCCGAGCTGACAGTCGAGGAAGCAGCCGAGGTAGCGGCCTCGGCGGCGCTGGTGGTGGACGGAGCGGCGGCAGTGGTCAGGGTAGTGCTGGCAGCAACGCTCGAGGTGGCGGCCGCCTGGGAGGAGGAGCCGGCGACCGATGAAGCAGAAGTCACGGCCTGCACCTGGGAAGTGACGGCAGAAGAGGTGACGGCAGCGGCGGCGGTGGTAGTAGCAGCGGCAGTGGTGGTAGCGGCGGCAGCGGTGGTGGAAGCCAGGGTCGCGGCGGCGGTTGCATCAGCGGCGCATGTGGCACCAGCGCTCTGGGTAGAGCCGCCCGAGTAGACGGTGGGACCGGGAGCCTCGTATGTGCTCATCGACTGGTAGATGTTGATCAGGATACCGGGGTCAGAGGCGGCGTAGGCACCGGGCTGTGGTTATACAGGTCAGTAAGTTGACAGATGGATGGAAAGATCAAATTTCCCGAGATCTCTTCGCTCGAGTGGTGACTAGATATACAGTAAGAAGAATCATGACGTACGAAAAGGACAGTATCCGAGATGGAAGCAGTGCCGCTACCAGTGACAGTAAGCTGGTAGCAGGTCATGTAGAATTGCGCTCCGCCCTCAGAGCCAGCAGTGTGCAAGGCAATGGCCTCAGCTCTACAGTGTATTGGTTAGAAAGTGATACCATAATTATGACTGCTTTCGAGGACAATGTTCTTACCTGAGGAGATAGTCACCAGGGGCAATGTCAGAGGGAATCTTGACATTCATCTTGCCGCAGCAGTTGTTGAGATCCTTGGTACCCCAGTCGTCGTCGCTGCCGGACGAGCCAGCGGAAGCCCAAGTATCCTCGAAAACCTTGAACCAACCATCGGTACCGTCGGCGCTGGTGGCATCGGAGACGGCGCTCATGTAGACGAGGACGGGACCGTAGTGGGCTCCTCCAATGGCCTCGTTGTCGCAAGAGCGGTCGTTGGGCTGCTGGTGCATCTCAACAGTGACGGTCGATCCGGCCGTGACCGCGCAGTTTGTCGTGACTGCCGCAGTGCCTGCGTTACAGACGATATCGCTCGAGGTCACATCGGTGACGGGTGAGTTGCTGGTGGGAATACGAGCACAGGTTGTTCCCTGGTCAACACCATCGACCCAGAGATCCTGGAAAGTTGCGTGGGCAGCGACATTCTTGGCGGCATAGGCCAGAATGGCAGCAGAGACGACAGACTTCATCGTGAAAAGAGAGAAGGATGAATGTCAAGTTTCAATTGTTGAAAAAACGAAGGTAAAGTCGCCCGGCGACAGAATGAGAAGTCTACTAGAGACGAGAGAAAAGACAATGAATGATAGAATGGTTGCAGAAACTCAAAATCAAGAGACCAACGGCATGGTAAGTGATTTATATCGGAAGACATCCTCTTCTCTCACAAGATTAGCCGCCCATGTCATCTCGATTCTCAGGTACAGGAGAGCAAAGGATTGACGCCTCCTAGCGGCAACTCGGCTCTCAGATAGATGACATCTACAGAGCAGTAGCCTTCGGCAACGCCTTCAGGAACAATCTTGTAATGAAAGGCAATCGCTCAGGAGCCTCATCAAGGATGTTGTCTCCGGCGCGCTGGGTTGGGGGTCTGCTGGAAAAGGGCCAATAAGGGGTCGTATGGAGTTGAACTCGGCTCGATCCGGCCAAGCGACCTAGAAAGTCTCGTCGGCGGTCCCAGCGCACATTGGTGGAATTTAGGGCCCTGGAGGCTCCAAAATGGACACAAATGGGGCCCTCTGCCGCCGCCTACTCTATTTCAAGGCCTTGGCACATTTATACAAAACGAAAATACCCAACCATGTCACCTCCTCTGCTCCGTCGTTTATATCAATCGACTTGCTCATTAGGTAAGCGAACCAGAATGAAAGAGAATGAATCATGTTATCTCGTACCACATGTTCCCATTGATTTAGGTTGTTCTTTCGAGGTTAGGTATCATTGACGAATTGAGTTTAGGTCTAGGTATAAGCATAAAACATCGAGATCACACGACCCTGTTCAGTATACAGTCTCGCAACCCCTGAAACATCTTGGTGCAGTGCCTTCTCTCGGCATACTGTCTATGGCAATCCATTTAATATCGACAAGATACTTCCATTTCCAGAAGTTTTTCTACTTTGCTACAACTAGAATGCCGTAATGCGGAATCGTCTTGTAAGTCTCGAGCTCTTCTCTGCTAGCCCCGCCGACAGGGTTCTCCAAGAAGCCATCAGGCAATCTCGTCGGATTCCACTCAAACTTTCCTCGTAGGCCAGCATCTCTGGCTGCTCTTTCATACACATCCCGCCGCAAGTGATAAGTATCGAAATCGACAATGCCTACGGGCGTATCTGCATGTCTGTGGACCCTGACCCCGTCCTCCAGCGTGCCAGTGGCATGGCTCACCAGCAAGCCTGACCCTCGAGGCCCGGGCCGGGCACCAATCTCTGTCTCATAGAAAGCGGCCGGGTCGTTGGTCGGCGGCGGCGTCACTCCGACAAACACGCCGCCGTCTTCAAGATTGAGCGCAATATTGCGAAACGTCTCCGTCAAGTCCTCGGCGTTGGCCGCGTAGTTGAGAATCCAGCCGCCGACCACGAGCTGGAAGGGCCCGCCCGCGTACGCCTGGGGCTGGCCACAGTCGGCCTCCAAGAGGGCCACCTGCTGCCCGATCCCCGCGCCGTCGACGACGCGCCGCGCTTCTTCGAGCATGACGCTGGATATGTCGACGGCAAAGACCTTGCTCGCTCCCCATTTCACGAGCTCGGTCGTGTAGAAACCTGATCCGCAGGCGACTTCGAGGACCTTGGCCCCCTTAATGTACGGGCTCACGGCGTCGCGGACATTCTCGCGCTCGATGATGGAGATGGAGCCTTTTCTGACCTCATCGTAGGGTGCTCTGATTGCGTTGTACTGCGTCGACATTGTTACTATCACTTTGTAGCGTGGCGTGTCACATGAGATATTGTCTTTGCCGCGTAATAAAAGTCGCTTTTATAGAAAGCCTTCGGATGGCCTTTATTTAAAAGTTACGAATCATATCTTGTACAGGATGTTTGCGCCACTCGTGAATGCACTCTGTATGCGCGACCCCGCCGTCGCATTCATGTAGGATGCCGAATACTTCAATGATTTGCCATCACATGATGCGATCCTTACCATCGAACAATGCTTAATCATTCTTGATTTCCTACCCGCTTCCATGCCTGGTTGGTAAATCTGAAGGGGGCCACGGAAAAGATTGCCCATTTCCAAGGAAGCTGCCGGCTCCGGATGCAATCTGTCGGGAACTTCGGTATGGTTCAAATAAACCAACAGCGGCATGTTGTCATTTTGGACAACTTAGTATCATCATTAGCTTTATGATCTATAGGGGGTTCTTCTTCGGGTTAATCATTAAATACAGAATTATAGAGATACAAGTCAATGTGAAGAAGGTTCAAAGAAATGAACGAGTCTTCTTCCTGTTGGAAAGTGGGCTGTCTCCACTGCAATGATTATTAGTGACATGGATTACGTTAAGCGGCGTTATCTTTAACAAGCAACGTCCGATATGGTGTAGTGGCTAACATATGACGCTCTCATCTTGATCCGTCATGCCCGGGGTTCGATTCCCCGTGTCGGAGTTATTTCTTTTGCTTTTTTCCCAACCGGATAGAGAGGTAGACGCAATTTGATTTTTTTTCTGCTCGGCTCAAGTTTATACTTACCTATCTATCTATATTGTTCCTATTCAAATTCGGGTTCCCTTTTTACCCTTCAATTCCAGTATTCAGTTGACTTGAGTTCCAATGCCGTGTTTTGTTTCAATAAATGAAAACGTAAAAAGAGCATAAACAAACATCCAAAAAAACCGACATCCTTATTTTGAAGTATGACCATTTTATGGCAATATGTCACAACGCATACAGTTCGAGCAGTCGACATCAAGAAATGGGTTGCAGATTGCGATATTTCAAAAGATACAATATCTGCATAGTCCAGGACTTGATTCTTCCCTTTTCCAATTCCAAACGCCCTTAAGTAAATCACCAAAACTCCTACGCTATGCACTTGTGGCCTGAGTGAACAACCTTGTCTCGTTTCTTTTCGTAGACGGATCCTTGATAGAACATGTGATTTCTCAAGTTCTACCACCGCTGCCGACCTTGAAGGCTTCCATTACGACACCCCATGTGCCCTTCTCGCCAGTCGTCGAGACAGGTTCGCCCAGCGCGATCCGGCGCATAAGAAGCGTATCTCTCGCAATCTTCAACCTCTTGCCCTCGCCACCCTCAAGGCATTGACGGAACCATTCGTCCTCCCTCTCGTCGAACGACAGACTGGCAAGTTCGCCGGCACGGTCCGCCGCTTCGTCGCCAAGGCCGCTGTCAAGGACGCCAATAATCAACTTCTTGAATAGGCCCTCTCTCTGTGACTCGGGCTTGGTCCTCGAGAAGCGCAGTGCCTCGCCAACGTTGCCTTGAATCATGGCGTCAAACAGCAGCTGAACGGCCGTCTCGTCCTTGAGCACCGGCTGGACGGTATGCCAATATGCCAGAGGTAGAGTGTAGTCGCCATCCTTGCTAGCCTGTCGAGACAGAACCGTGACAATATCGTCGGCGAACTCGGGCGTCAAGCTTGGGTGTGTCAAGTATTCCAACCCCTTGGCAAATGCCTTGCGGTCAAAGAACCATAGACCACTGATCAGAAGCTGGTATTTGCTGGGCAGGCCAGAGCGATTGGCAAATTGCTCGGCCCGGAGAGGCTCTCCGTGGCCTGGCTTGGGGGGCAGGAGAGAATCGACGTCTAGGAGGAGATAGTAGAGAATGGAGAGCTTGTGATGCGTTGCGATGTTTGTCGACGTCGTGACCTTCTCGTGGAGTTGGTGGAGTGTCGCATCGGATTTGGGAGGATAGAGACCACGGACTAGAAGCCTTCGTCAGCATAGGAAACGCGTCATGTTGGCACACATCGCCATCTGAATATTCCAATGTGCATACCTTTGGCCAGTCCTAGTGCCGCCAGGACCTTGTCAATAAACAGAGCGCCCTCAAAGTTGCGACGGTTGGCCTCTGCTTCTTGAATGAAGGTCTGATTGTACAGTGACGGGCTCAGCCGACCAAAGACCTCGTTAAAATTGCCAAAGTCAATCATGGTGACTGCAGAGTGACCGCGATAGTGAGTTTTGTCGTGTTCTACAAAACTTGGCGTTGTAAACAGCTCGCGGCACAGAGCACAAGCATTGACTTTGAACTATTCTGACCTTTGGAAGCTTCCATAGCTCAAGCTTCATCCGCTGCAATGCGCCGGGGATTCTTCGGGTTAGCGGCTTCAGTGCCTAACACTAGCGCGCCTAGGCGGAAGTGTGACTTTGTTTGACAGCGTTGACGCGCTAATCAGGGGTGGCAGACTTGGAGGTGGGGGAATGTTTATTTACTTTGAGGCATCAAACCAGGTGGGCAACCAACAACGCAGAGACGAAAACAGATGGCACAATAACGACATTCAACCACGAGTTGCGCCGAATACTAACATTACAGCAAATCAGTACGAGCAGGAATATAAACAAAGAGCTCTACTCCAGTACAAATTTCCGCCATGTCGGGCAGACCGACCCGCCGCGCCGCCGCGACAAGGCGTGCAGCCATTATTGAATCAGAAGACGAAGACGAGATCGCAAGCGCCACGCCCATCAAGCGCCAGGAAGAAAGCGAAGATGAATTCACACTCGAGCCTGAGGAGACCCCAAAGCCCCGAGCTGCTAAAGGCAGGAGGAAGACGGCCTCTTCGGTAGCAACGTCGACTCCCCGCCCCGGCCGACCGCGCAAGAGCGTTGCGCCTTCAGAGGCGAGTGAACTGCAGGAGGATCCCGACGTGACCGCCACGCCCGTCGTCAAGGAGTCCGAGTCGGTGGTTAAGAAACCTGTGCCTCGTTCAAGAAGGGCGAGAGCCAGCGTTGCGCCGTCTGAAGCCAGCGAGATCATGGAAGATCCCGACGTGACCAGCACACCGGCTATCAAACAGTCCGAGTCGGCAGTCAAAAAGCCCGTACCTCGTTCAAGAAGGGCGAGAGCCAGCGTGGCGCCATCTGAGGCAAGCGAAGTTCTCGACGACCCTGATGTGACCCAGTCGACACCCCGTCCGGGCCGCCGCCCTGGTCGGCCGCGCAAGAGTGTCGCGCCCTCGGAAGCAAGTGTAATTGAACCCTCGGAAGCAAGCGTAGTCGACCCCGATATGACAGCGACCCCGAAAGCGACGCCTCTCATCAAGCAGTCCGAGTCGATGGTTAAGAAACCTGCACCCAGAAGACCAAGAAAGAGCGCTGCGCCGCGCCAAGAAAAGGAGCACTCGCCTGATGCTCAATCGCAAGCATCGGCGGGTCCAGCAGCGACTCCAAAGGCTTCCGCTTCGCCAGAGCCCAAGTCTCCGGACAGAAGAACTCCACTTGATGATATCACCAATAAGAGTGTCGCTGATTCACAAGCTTCTGGCGATGAAAATGTCACAATCAAGCCCATCAAGGCAATGGACGCCGTCTTTGAGAAGCCCATGGATATTGTACTCAAGTCGCGCGCCCAAATGGCTGTACCGATACCTGAGGAAGATAAGGGCCCGAAGCCTCGTATAGTCATCACGTACCTCATTCTGAACAACTTCAAGAGTTATGCTGGGCGACAGGAGGTCGGACCTTTCCATGCCTCCTTCTCTTCGGTCGTCGGACCCAACGGCTCGGGCAAGTCAAACGTCATTGACTCGTTGCTATTTGTCTTTGGTTTCCGTGCCAGCAAAATGCGACAGGGCAAGCTCTCCGCGCTTATCCACAACTCGGCTCAGTATCCAAACCTTGATCATTGCGAGGTTGCTGTACACTTTCAAGAAGTTCTGGACCAGGTACGTGTTGTAAACTACTCTTCAGACTGTAATATACTGACCCATCAATAGCCCGGCGGTGCACCCGAGATCATTCCGAACTCCCAAATGGTTATTTCCCGACGCGCTTTCAAAAACAACTCGAGCAAATATTACATTGACGGAAAAGAGTCCAACTTCACAGTCGTGACGACGCTACTCAAGGACAAAGGTGTCGACTTGGACCACAAGCGATTCCTGATTCTTCAGGGTGAAGTCGAGTCGATTGCTCAGATGAAGGCAAAGGCTGCCAACGAGCATGAAGACGGCCTTCTCGAGTATCTTGAAGACATCATTGGCACTTCCAAGTACAAGACGCCCATTGAAGAATCGGCTCAAGAAGTAGAGACCTTGAACGAAGTCTGCATGGAGAAGAGCGGACGAGTCCAACACGTCGAGAAAGAAAAGAACAGTCTGGAAGACAAGAAGAACAAGGCTCTGGCATTCATCCGCGACGAGAACGAGTTGACACTCAAGCAATCTGCCTTGTATCAGCTTTATATCAGCGAGTGCCATGACAACTTGGAGATCACCCAGGACGCCATCAACCAGATGCAAGGACAGCTTGATGCTGAGCTGGAGAAGCACCAGGGCGGCGAGCAGGTCATCAAGCAGCTTCAAAAAGATTACAACAAGGGCAGCAAAGAGTATGAGGCCCAGTCGCAGGAGCATCAGGCTCTAGTCAAGGAAGTTGCCAAGTTCGAGCAAGAACGTGTCAAATTCGACGAAAAGCGCAAATTCTTGACGGATAAGCGGAAAAAGCTCGAGAAGACCATCGCTAATGCCGAGAAGTCTTCGACGGACGCCGATGACACGATTGAGCAATGCAGCGAAGAAATCAAGACATCGACTGAAGAAATCGCCGCTCTCGAGCAAAGCATCCAGGAAGAAGAGGCCGAGCTTGCTAGCATTCGTGACAGTCTCAAGGGCAAAACGCAAGTCTTTTCCGACCAGATTGCAGCCAAACAAAAGTCTCTCGAGCCTTGGAAGGAGAAGATCAACCAAAAGCAATCCGCCATTGCTGTCGCAGAGTCGGAACTTGCCATTCTCGAAGAAAAGGCCAACGCCGGCTCCGTCGCTCTCGAGGAGATGAAGAACAAGATTGCCAGCATCGAAAAGGGCAGAGCTGCCAAGCTCACCCAGCTAGAGGAGTGCCAAGCTGAGAAGGCGGAACTGGAGGAGGAGGCCAAGAACGTCGAAGGTGGACTCGCACAGTTTGCTTCCAAGGAGCACATCATCCGGAACAAGGTCTCAAACGCCAGACAAAAGGCTGACGAGGCTCGGTCGAGTCTTGCTCAGACCCAGAACCGCGGCAACGTACTGACAGCTCTCATGCGAATGAGAGAGACTGGTCGTATCGATGGTTTCCATGGACGTCTTGGCAACCTCGGCGCCATTGACAAGCAGTATGACGTTGCCATCTCTACTGCTTGCGGTGCTCTTGACAATTTCGTCACAGACACTGTTGAAGCCGGTCAGCAATGCATCGAGTACCTCCGCAAGACAAACCTTGGTCGTGGTAACTTCATGTGTTTGGACAAGCTGCGTGTCCGTGGTATGGACCCCATTCAGACTCCCGAAGACGCCCCGAGACTCTTTGACCTGGTCAACGCCAAGGAAGACAAGTTCCGGCCAGCCTTCTATCATGCGCTGCAGGATACTCTTGTGGCCAAGGATCTTGCACAGGCCAACAGGATTGCCTATGGCGCCAAGAGATGGCGTGTTGTCACCTTGGCTGGTGAGCTTATTGACAAGAGTGGTACCATGTCTGGTGGTGGTACTACCGTCAAGAAAGGCCTCATGTCCAGCAAGCTCGTTGCCGACATCTCTAGGGAACATGTCACCGAGCTTGAGGAGAGTCGTGATGTCCTTGAGCAGAAGTTCCAGAAGTTCCAGGAGCAGCAGCGTGAATTGGAAAACCGCCTGCGACAGTTGAAGGAAGAAATCCCTCAGCTGGAGACCAAGATGCAAAAGATCAACCTGGAAATTGCCAGTGCAGAGAAGAACTTGGTCGACGCCCAGAGGCGCATCAAGGAGCTCGGAAAGGAGCACCAACCATCCGAGGCCGACGATAACAGATCCGCTGCTCTGCAGAAAGAGATTGGCAAGCTCAACAAGGAGGTCGAGAAACTGCGTTCTGAGACTGAGGATATCGAGGCAGAAATCAAGGAACTGCAAGACAAGATCATGGAAGTTGGTGGTGAGAAGCTCCGCGCCCAACGCGCCAAGGTCGACTCCATCAAGGAGGAGATCTCATCCTACAACGAAGCCGTCTCAGCTGCCGAGGTCAAGCGCGCCAAGGCCGAAAAGTCCAAAACCAAGCTGGAGAAGGACCACACCAAGGCCAGCAAGGAACTCGCTTCTGCACTCCGTGACCTTGAGAAGCTCGAGGCAGAGGTTGAGAACCAGGGCGAAAAGTCCGAGTCTCTGCAGGCCAACGTTGAAGAGGCTGCAGAAGCACTTGCTGCCAAGAAGAAAGAGCTGGCCGGCGTGAAAGCGGAACTTGACGAGAAAACATCTGAACTCAATGAGACACGTGCCATGGAGATTGAGATGAAGAACAAACTCGAAGAGAACCAAAAAGCGCTCGCAGAGAACCAGAAGAGGCTGCGATACTGGGACGAGAAGCTCGGCAAGCTAGCACTCCAGAACGTCAGTGATCTGGAAGGCGCTCCCGCTCCCAAGGCACCTGAGCCGCCCAAGGACAGTCAAGACAGCGAAGGTCAAGCCGAGGAAGGCCAGGAAAGTCAGGAAAGCGATGAGACACCCGGCTCACCAAGCGGTCAACTTGAGCAAGAGGCTCAAGACGCTTCCAAGGTCGAAGAAGACGAAGAAGCTGACGAGACTGTACTCCATCAGCCCGATGAGCTGCCGCAGTATACGTCCGACGAGCTCAAGGGCATGTCCAAGGAGAAACTCAAGGCCGAGATTGCTGCACTCGAGGAGAAGACCCAGAATGTTAACGTCGACGTTGCCGTCCTGGCAGAATACCGCCGCCGTGTCGAGGAGCACGCAGCTCGATCTTCTGATCTTACCACCGCAGTTGCTACCCGCGATGCAGCCAAGAAGCGATGCGATGAACTGCGTCGCCTGCGCCTCGAGGGTTTCATGGAAGGCTTCAGCACCATCTCCTTGAGGCTCAAGGAGATGTACCAGATGATCACCATGGGCGGTAATGCTGAGCTGGAATTGGTGGACAGTTTGGACCCCTTCAGCGAGGGTATCCTGTTCAGCGTTATGCCTCCCAAGAAGAGTTGGAAGAACATCTCCAATCTCTCGGGTGGAGAGAAGACTCTGTCGAGTTTGGCATTGGTATTTGCCCTCCATCACTACAAGCCCACGCCGTTGTACGTCATGGACGAGATTGATGCTGCGCTGGATTTCAGAAACGTAAGTGGCCCTTTAGGATCTTGCCACCATGATGTGATGCTAACCCATTACCACAGGTATCGATTGTAGCCAACTACATCAAGGAGCGGACCAAGAACGCGCAGTTCATTGTCATTTCTCTCCGAAACAATATGTTCGAGCTTGCTGCTCGTCTGGTGGGTGTATACAAGGTCAACCACATGACCAAGAGTGTCACGATTGAGAACAAGGATTACATTCGCAGAGGTGCACCCGCGCCACGGCCTGCAGGAGGAGCTACGACGACGGTTGGCGGAGGTTCATGATGAGCATAATGAAGGAGTAACGAGTGAATGACTGTCTGGGTGGCTGCACTTGCTGTTTGTTTGTGCCATGATCTGATACCACACGGGGCTCGAAATGGGAGCCTTGGATTATTACGAACTGATCTCATGAGGTCGGGGTTACTGGTTGAATATATTGTGTTTTTGATTCTCCAACTATTCTGTGGTCTTTCATGAACCAGACATCTTTACTTTCCAAATGTGTGTGTAACTCCCATCGCCTGCCAGAAGACCTCAGTAACCTCACAGTAGGTCTCACATGGCTCACACGCCACTTGCACATCTTGTAGGCGAGTCTTGTAAGCCTGTCGTGGCGACTCATGACCGTTGCAAATAGCAGTGCAGCAGCCTGGATGCATACCCGACCCTGCCGTGACTGTGCAAGATGTTGCGCAGCGTACTGCGTACACAAAGCGGCCTCGTCCTGCGAAGTCGTTTGTTTGTGGTCATCGCCTATCGCCGCCCTACGGCCTAAACAGTGGTCGGCCAGCCGAGGCTGATCATTACTGCCGACATTGCGTCGCAATTTTGACCACCTGGTTCGCGGTCTTTGGGGGCAAGCGATTTTCGGCTCGTGGTTTATCGGATGATTTATTCGTCGGATGTTATTGCATGCGATATGCGCGACGTTTCTGATCGATCGATCACTTCTGCTTCATGGCCCAGAAGATGTACCCCCCGACTCCGAAGATGCAGGTTGCCGCTGTATTAATGTCAGCTTTTCTGTCGAATATCATGGCCTCGACTTCAACATACCGACTGCCAGCGTCTCCAGCACGCGGTGGTCTACGTCTCTGCGGGCCAGCTGGTGCGTGATCTCATTGAGGCCGCGGCCAATGAGCTCTGGGTTGAGGACTGGCATTATAGAGAGTCTTGGCGTTGAAGATTAGATAGGTGTGTATATGTTCTTCGCGATATGTATTAGTGCATGAACAGATCATGTATAGTCAACCAAGATTATTCGTGTCAATACTGCAGGTGGGATCGGCAGGATATTAAGTAGGTACGACATGAGAACATCCTAAGCGATCCAAGCGGGCGATCATGACCGCCGCAGACTGCAGCAAGACCTGATCGAATGGGAAATGCTTCAAAACCACTCCAGGCCACGCCATCCCAAGGGGGCTCTTTGGCGCTTTTGCGCCTCCTCGGCGTTTCGCATGCGCCGCGACAGGCCGCTCAGTAAAAAGGTATATACAAAGATACACCAAGATGCTTGGCCTCTTCTGGTGAGGTCTGGGCATTCTGGCCTCATGGGTGGCCTGATGAGGCTATTCTGGCTGGGCAGGAGCAAAGGTTTCAAGTCGCTCGTTTCGGACAGGGCGGAAATGGGCTCATGATGGCTTCACTCGGTTTCAAGCGTATACCCCGACAGGGGGGGCCGACGCCAAAGATGTTCACACACAATTGGAGCATCACCCGCTTAGTCATTGGCATTTGACGCAGGTCCAAGACTAAGAAGAAAAAATAAGCTCATAGCCTTTTCTTATGATTTGTTGGTGTTGGGTGATCAATCGCTTTGTCTGCCGCCCTGTGCTGCACCTTGGGCTCGGCGACAGGGGTTCTCTTGTAGGGGGATCGAGGAGGGTTGCCAAGGCAGACTTGGCGGCAAAGGCACGCGGCACTTGGCAATAGGTACCTAGTTGATCGATTCACATTCGAAGATATGTCGATTGTTTATATTTTTATCTTTTCTCTTTGGCATATTTCCCGGTTCTCGGAGATCCTGCGCATTGTCACCGGGACCATTGGTTATGCGACCGCTGACGCCGGGCTTGGGTTGGAGTATATTGTGCGATGAAATAGTCGATCATTTGCGCGAGTCTCAAAAACAATTATAATTTCTACTTGCTCTACGCCACCTCTACTTAATCTCCACCCCGAGTGCCTCGTATATAGCCTTTATATAAGCCTTGGACGCGGTATTCCCAATCATGTCGTTGGACTTCTTGTTCATAGCATAGGTAATAGTCACCCGGCGCCCGACGTCCATGATGCCAAGCGAGCCCCCAGACCCTCCCCAGTACGCGACCCGACCGGCCGGCAACCAATCGTCCACCCACGTGTCCCCGTCGCCTCGCAGGGCGTACCCGATGCCAAAGCGGATGGTCTTGCCAACGGCGAGGTCTCTACCATAGGACTGTTCGTCAAAGATCACGTCGGCCGTCGGGGCGGACAGCAAGTTGGCTTTGTTCTCGGCGCCGGCCAAGGTGACGTTGGAAAGCATCGTGTTGAGCGCGCGGGCATTGCTGTACCCATTCGACGCACCTATCTCTCCATTTCTCCACGCCTTGGACCTGCCCATGCCCGGAGTCATCATTGGGTTTCCGAGGACTTTGAGAAACAAGGGTCCCAAATCTCCAGGAGGTGCCGAAGGAGGAATTGGGATAAACTCGGACAGGCGCGCCTCGTCTTCGTCTTTAAGACCGATTTGAAAGTCGGCACCCAGTGGGCCTGCAATATTTTTCGCAATAAACTCCTTCAGGTACATGCCCGTGACGCGGTACACGATCTCACTTAGCAGATGCCCATAGTTCCAGCCGTGGTAGGCCGATGCTGTCCCAGGCTCCCACCAAGGCGCCTGGGCAGCGAGCTTGGCCGCCGACGCGGCGACATCGCAGATCTCATCCATCGTCACTTTCTCATCCCAGCCCGCGACGCCTGACGTGTGCGACAGGCAATGCCGGATCTCGACGTTCTCCTTGCCGTTGGCCGCGAACTCGGGCCAGTACTTGGCGACCTTGTCGTACACGGAGATGATGCCCTGGTCTGCAAGCATGAGCACCGCCAGCGCCGAGATCATTTTCGTGCTCGAGGCCACGGGCACGATGGTGTCTTGTGTCCAGGGCCGGGTGTGCTCGACGTCGGCGAAGCCGCCATACAGGTCGATGACGTCTTCGCCTTCGACGTTGACGGTGATGGAGGCGCCCACTTCTTCGCCTGATTCGAGGTATTGCTGGAATAGGTCGCGGACTTTTTGAAATTTTGGGGAGCATGTACCTTGTATTTGTGCCATCTTGTTGTTCACCTCTCCGCACAGAGAATGGTATCAACTATGCTTAAATGATGTTGGATAAATCCGTGGGATGGCATGTCAACAATCCGTGACATGCGGCGACTTGCCCAGCTCATATATACACGAAATGCTATATACCTAGGTATCGTTGTCGCAACTAGCAGACAACGAAGTGGAGCCCGGCGAAGGGGCCGGCAGGATCGGGGCCGGCGTCAGCAGTGTGGGACAGGTAGGAATAGCGGCTTACTTGCCGTGTGAGTCACAGCCCCGAGACGACGCACTTCCCGTATATCCCACGCCGTGATCTGTACTTACCGGAATAAGACGCCGCGTCTTGTCTGGAGTGCAGCTTGGATGGACAAGAATAGTGTCTACAACGTTTACTCAGCCACTTTGTCCGGAGATCATGACATCATGTTCAGCTAAACTGATGTTCTGAATTAGGCCGACGCTGAAGCCTCTTCGTCCCCCGCCGGCAGCAATTACAGCAGAATCTAATAAGTATGAAGGGGCCGGGTTTTCTGCATTGGCCAGCACCCACAGCATGGTCAAGAACGTGAGTTGACTTAAATCTCAGACGGATTTACAACCACTCTTAGTCTGTTTTTTCTTCCATTTTTAACACTGAAAATAAATTTCTGCCAACAGAATAGCACGAAATATTCGAAAAAGAGAACCCCAATGTTTTCAAGATTCGTCCAAATTTATATTGTATTTTTTTTTTCTCACATGGTAGATGTTCTACCTTCGCGCAAAGCACATCCTGTAATCCGGCCTAAGACTTTACAAATTTAATATATTATAGCGCGCAAATAAGAATCAGAGGTTAGACACATTGCAGTGACCAGGATATACCACCGTATAAGATGGCGCGCCGCGACAAGCCGTAAATGCCTCCTGGTTGTCAATGCTCACCAATGCAAAGGATGACCATCTCAACAAGACCAGGAGGACGTATATCACCAACACGTCTGGTCAGTGGATGGCCGAGCTCAAGCCACCTTTCAATCTCTTCGAGCTTGTCTGTAGAAAGGACAGGGTCATGAGCTTCGACCGCAAGGCCAGAAACCATTCGATCAGTTCTCACCTTCATCACTTTGACTTCGAGAACAAGCCTGACAACCGGTGGATTTGCACTAGCCTAGAGCGACAGCGTTTGTAAATAGTAGATCCTGACCGGTCCCAACAGTCCAATCAACTGGGCATCCAAGCTGCCATATATTTCTGGCCAGGTCTGACGCAATTTATTCCATAAAGTGGTTGCGACGGTGATCTCGATACCTGTAGAGAGTGTTAGCTCGCCATTCCTTTTGGTAGAGTGTGCATTTTATACGTACTATTAGTCCCTTGGAAAACTAGGTCGGTGATGTCAATATCCTTGTTTCCGAATTGGTCCACGTTGGCAATCTGCTCTCCATTGAAGGCGACCCCAAACGTCCCCTCGACTTGTCCAACTGACAGAAGGACGCGTGTTGAATTGTCGGGAGGGGTCAGATCAACGGTCGTCTTGTACACGCCGACACCGCTAGCATACTCCAGCGACGTGATGTTGGGCCAGGGAATCAGTTGCGTGAGATTCACCGTGGGCAGCCATTCCTTGACTGTCGCTGAGCTATTGACGCCGGTGGCATTGGGGTACTGCGGTGACCAATCTTGCACCGTCAGCGACCAGCTCGAGGGTATGGCTGTAGCCGGCAGACTGTCAGGCTCCAGGGTGACGGCCCTGTTTGCTGACGTGGTGGCGGTGCACGTCACGTTAGAAGCCACGATGATCTCGCCCGTGCTCGAGACGTAACTCCCACAGCTACTCGATACCAAGTGTTCTTCCAGTGCTTGCGCGTTGAAGGGATTGTCTTTGCCAACGCTGAGAGAGTGTGTTAGCGGTCATCCTGTATCAATACGTAGGAGTCGTGACTTACTAGATGACCACAGCCGACGTCGCTGCAACAGTAACATTGACCGTCACTCGACCTTCAATGGAAGAATACGCCGGAATAGGTGAAACAGAAGCGGACCATAAGTCGATGAGATAGGGAGCACCACTGCCCTCAAAGGACAGAGTCGCAGTCGTCGTGTCATCTCCGTCATTGTATACCCAGTACAAATAGCCGTCATCCTGTGTTCTCCGATAGGTGATCAGGGAAGCATTTTGGACAGACGAGTATTGGACTGAAGGCTCCACAGAGAGATTGGCCAATGCTTCCGACACATCGGCTGTACTGTTGACACTTTTGGTGCTAGAGAGCTCCCGAATGCTGTCGAAGATATCTTCAAGCTGCGATGCAACCTCTTGACTGCTCACATTGGTATAGGAGAAGCTGGACGACGGGTCTGGTCCGACAATTACCAATGGGAGGCCATCTTGTCCGTAAGAGAGTATCAACTCTGCCGTGCTCGCATCCATGGTCGTCGCATTATGGATGATCAAAGCCTTGTAAGCAGGACCGTCCGAAGCCAGTCGCTGGTCGGAGACCTCGACGTCGTACTGCTTCAAGAGATATGCAGTGGGGAATTGATACGAGTAGCCGGCAGCATTCAGACTGGTATCGTCCCAGGCCGCAGTGACACCGGGGTCTTGATCCAGTATCGCAACGTCGATGGACGGGCCGCTTCGCTGCATCAGCATCTGTGCCCTTGCCAGGTAAGCACTCGACGCATTGGCGAACATCCACTGCGGCTGGCGCGGACCCCAGGCGTCTGCAAATCCGTTGGAGCTGGTCCCGAGCGGCGTGAAGGGAGCAAAGCCAGGCCAAACGCTGGAAGGGCCGTCCTTGTAAGGGAATCCGTGAATGACCACCTGGCTCACGCCGAGAGATACGTCGTGATTGGCTGTGCCGAGGATGAATTTCCAAGTGACGCCATATGCTTTGCCCATGTACGCCCCGAGCTCGTCGGACAGGATGGTCGTCTTTCCGCCAATGTCGCGTTCCGTAGCCAGTACTTTGAAGGCATCGTCGTCGCCGTCGAAACCCAGAGACTCGCCCTCGGGAATGTCCAGCACGCTGGCGGCGTAGCTGCTGTCGAACGAGGCGGTATACGGCTGGGCGCGAAACTTTAGGCCAAGACTGTTGACCCACGCTGTGATGCCTCCGATGCGATATTCCGTGTAGAGATCTGTCACGTTTTGGTAAAAGTCGTTTGTGATCTGAGCGGCCACCAAATCGTCGCCCTCGAATGTGTTGTTGTCTTTGAGTACATACAGCAAGAATGGTCTCAGGTCGTAGCCGCGCCTGGTCTGGAATTCGGCCAGGAAATTGGTCGTCCAGTATTGCTTCAGCTTGAGTTCTAGCGAATCCTCAAACATTGAGCCTTGGCTCCTGTGAAATGGTCAGAACATCAATAGAGCACGACTTTTTGTCGCATGTCTTGACGTACTCATTCAACTGTGCCTTCAACTCCGGTGTGAGCAAGTGTTGTTCCCAGTAGTCGACTGATGCTTCCACGCCAGCCTTGCTCAGATGATCAACAATATAGGCGGGAAATGGGTCCGTCACTTTTGGAGCGTCGGGGTTTCCTTCATATACGAGTAAGAACGAGCAATGGAATGAACAGCGGGTAACGTTAGGAAAGTACTCGCCATCATAGAGATTCTGAATCTGTCCCGTACCGCGCCCATACGCCGCGACAAGAACGTACTCTCCATCGGCTGGGGCATCGTATGCGACGGTATTATTGTCAACACCAGCTTCGAGGACTTGGATGGTGCTCGGATCCACGACCACAGCTCCCGAGGTGGAATTACTTAGGACCTTGGCGACAAGCACTGCTTGCAAAACTGGAGTCGAGGTGACGATATTGCTACTCTCGTTTCCGGATGGTGCCAGAATTGGGAGAGGGAGTGAGCCGGAATAGGATTGACCGGCCGCAAGGAAGAGCTGTGCATGTACAAGCTCTTTTGATGTCTCGGGTGAGTCTGGCGTGTACCCAGGTACTCCGGTAGGCCAATGGGGGCCCAAAGTCAAGTCGACGTGACCACCAAGTCTATGGGCGTGGTTAACAACAAAAAACTTTGAGAAGATTGGAGAGACTCTCAGACATACTCGTTACCCTTCTCGTAGGCTTTCAAAACAGCAGTGTTTCATCGCTCTTGGCCCCATCCATAGACTGCTGGGTCCAGTTCCACCTTGACGCTGTCTTCGACATCACCAATTTCGCCACCACCGAATCCGGCCCCGACAATGGCAGTAATCTCATCCACAACTTCGTCTGCATCAATCCAACCACCAGGCCACCACCATCGGAACCTCGGTGACTCGTAGAGTGAAGGGGTATCGAGCCTGCCAGTCTGGTCGTCTCCGCTGCCCTGAGCAGCCACTGGCAAAACCAGACTTACGAATATGGACAGGACATACGCCCTGCGAAGATTTGAATGCATACTGTGAGGTCGCAACTAGAATAACGAAGCAGTAATTTTCGAACCGGTGTATCAATGCGCGAGTAGCTCTGGAGGCGTTTGATACCGTCATCTCCAGATGCTGGATTGACGAAATTCATCTTGACAGATATAAAGCACTATGAGAGACAAAATCCGTAGTATACAAATGAAGATTTACCTGTACCATCTTGAATCTCGCGAGTCATTACACCGAATTTGGTCACAGGCACTAATAGTTCATTTTAACTGACAAGGCCCTCGAGTTCTCCGGTGGATTTATTGGTGACACGGGCTGGATGTTGGAGGCCAAGATCTGTTCGCGATTGGGCTCCCGGGTCACCTTTGTCAATAATACACCATGATGACTGGCAACAGTGCGGGCTTTCACCCACTTACCGGATTGCTGGGTATAATATGTTGCATTCTGTGGGGTACTGCCATCTTTTGCGGGGGGTGGTATTTTGCGGGGGTGGAGAGCCGCATTATACATTGAGCTCGCTAAGCAGTTGTCTCTGTTAGGATCAGATTAAAGACCAAAGGTGAGTGTTCTCGGTGTCTCGCTACAAAGACCGATAGGGTTGCCCTGTTGCCCTGTCGCCACGCCGCACCCTTTGCAGATGGTCGGAATTGGTCATCTTAGTCATATAAGCCATGTCTGCATCCATCTATTGACACAGTTTGACCGTCAATGTTGCAACGTCGTTACCTGCCATCCCAACTAGGGACCGACCATGTGTATAATGCAACGTGCTCTAGGTACCTGGGTCGTGATTCGTCCTATATCCATGAAGCTGGTTCGTAGCCGCCTCTGTTCCATGTTTGACTACCACTTGGCATCGGTGATGATAATACCGAATAACCGGATACCATGGAGTACTTGGGTAGAAATTGGTGTTCTCCAATCTGAGTGATGACGGGGTAAAGGCGTCCCCGCGGCACAGTTGGAGATGCTTCCACACTCTAGGGTCAGACCGTCATCTTGCAGACCGACTCATACACATGTGTTCTATCGATGGAATTTGTACCAGCGTAGATCGGAACAGTTTTAAATCTGAGAGCAAGAACGAAAAGATTGAAAGGGAGCGAAAAGTCTGATCAGAACAAGGCTAACTCGACGCCCAGAGCGACTTGAGAACCTGTTAAGATCCCACTTATGGTGACAATTTCAAGGCCATGATTGGCTCCCGAACAAGTGGTAGCTCCCGTGTGTATACTCCAGAAAGCCAGAGAATCCCATTGTTCCCGCTAATGGCAAACACTTAAGCTTATTTCGTACTATTATAGCCTCTTCGGAACAGGTCGTACACCCGCTGAACCTGTTCGGTAATCTCCAGTGCCAAGCATCAATAGATTACGCGTCTCCTTGCGTCACAGCCACTCAGTTAATGTCACAGTGTCCATGAAATCTAGTCACGGAAACACTCAAGGTCTCGGTTCATTGATGGATGTATCGTCATACTCAAGCAAGTAGCCCTACCGTAAACATTACACAAGAGGACTCTACAGTGATCAACTGCAAGCTCGAATGGCGGATTTTGTCGACAGGGACGAATCTTTTCATATGTCTCCCGTCATGTTGAGCCCACACCTTTGGACGGCAGCACCTTGACCGAAATCGCGACTGGTGGACGGTGTAATGGACTGCTGCATGCCCAAAGACATGAAATGACAAGATGGCCGTTATGAACCCCTGTTGCAATATTCGTTTGCGTTCCCCACAGTGGCAGATTCGCAGCCCCAGATCCAAGACCAATTACTCCAAATTCGTTGTGCTGTCGGACTTTTGATGGGCGAAACTTTTCCAAAAAGCTCAGGAATTTCGAAATGTGGAATCTCAGGCTCATATATAAGTGACAATGTATTGAAAAATATTGGTTGTACTGATGCATGCGACTTATAGATACATTAATGCTATTATGAACGACTTGAAGCAGTCGTTTATGAACCTTTGGATTCAATAGGCTTATGAGAGGTCTGTTTTCGGTGTTGTCTGTTGCGAGATTGAAAACATCTTTGAGTAGGTACCTGGCTGGGTCTATTGTGAGCACTACTTCATGAACTGACTTTCAGATCGAGGTCGCGTAAAGGAGAGAAACTAACATAATGCATTCAAGCTCATAATTCCATTATGCGACTACAGGAAAAACAAGGCTCGATTGCACATTTTGGTCTGGTCCCTATTGGTTATTGTTTCCGTTTTGTTGTTTATTTTTATTTCTTTTCTTATTTTTCATCCGTTTTTTTTTTACTTATTATTTTATCCATCACACTCCTGGCAAAGGACTTTCACTCAGAAATGTGTCTATCGTCGAACATAGGAAAAAAATCATGCAGAAGCATCGCGACATTAAAGCAATCAGGACAGCGGGGGTAAACATTGTTCCCTGGTGGTTCCGGTTCGATGAGGCAGTAGCAACAGTCTGGACAGCCTGAACAGTGCGGACTGTGCGAATCGTGCAGACAGTTGAACAGATCAAGGCAACTGAGCCATATCAAGATCATCAAAATCTTCTCGTCACCCACCAGCCTGCGAATTTCTGGGCTTGATAACGGCGCCGAAAGGTCCCCTTTGTGAAAGTCGCGGTAGTGATGGCGAAAGTGGTCAATTCGGTGGAATGGCTCCGCACTGCGCTCGCATCTCGTGTAGTCGCAGATGAACTGGTTCGCATGGTTCGCGGGCCCATGGATCTCCTTACGGTGCCGCTGCAAGTCCGAGATCATCTGGAAGGTCTTGGACTTACATTCTGGCAGGAGACACATGTAGTCACTCGTGGAGATCCGCCGCCGGCCTACTGACTTCGCATTGTGGGCTCGTAGAATACCATGTACTGGGTCCAAAGCACCAAGGCAGCTGTTGGCAGGGAATGTCGACCAAAACTCAAACAAATTGCCACTATCCGTCCACTGGAACACAAGATTGTAATCGTCTTGGCGATGGAATGCTGTCAGCAACTGTACCACGCCAGTCGAATGCGATGCATTGATATCGGCCATGTCCGCGGGCGTCCAAATTGGGATCCAACTGGGGAGAGCGACCTCATTTGGTGTTCCGGTGAAGAAAGACAGCAAATCTCCCCGGCGATCGGTCTGCTTCTTTCTGGGTTTGCGGGAATCGCCCGTCCGCCAAAGTAGTCCTTGAGACATTCTATCCAAACCATGTATGGAGAGATTCTGCGCAAAAATCTCGGTGAGCTCACGCTTCTTAGCCAATATACCGGACTTGCTATTCGTCAGATAGTCGGTTGAGCCCAGTCGAGCGTACTGCAAAAGCTGAGCATCTGCGTTGCGAATTGTGTCGAGCATCGACGTGGTGTATCTTTCCCACGAGGCTAGAAGATGGGAATGGAATCCAAGTGAAGAGCATGTACCTGTCGTACGCAGAACCTCTGACGCTCTAGCGAGCGTAGAGGCCATGCCATTCTCCTGTAGGACCCACAAACGATCCTGCCAGATATTCTCTAGTCCAGACAAGACAGGCAGGAGGTTGATCTGGCTTCCACGCCCCAGGGTAATGGTGACGCCCTCACTCGGACACGAAGGGTCTGCTCTCATTCTCCTAGTGAGAGGAGCCCAAATGAAGTCGGGCCTTGTTTGGCCTTTGCTGGAGTCATCATTTCTGATGTGTCTCCAAATATGGCCAAGTCGGTCACGGAATTTGATCATCGGATGCAGATCGATTCGTTGAACTTCCGAACTCGGATCATCGCGATACCAGCAAGCAGCCTTTTCCAGTTTCTCATGTTGGAGATGTTGACTTATGACATGCTCAATCCACTCCTGTGTGTCTTCCAAGGAAAACCCGCACGGTATTGTGTGATCGTACTTGCCTGGCGTCAAGGCCACAACGTCTATCCACATGTAATGTGAGCTATCCCGGAGCAAATTTGCAAAGCTGGCTAAGCCGTGGAAACGGTGGCCGTTGATGACGTGGGTGGCAGACGAGGAATCCGGCTCCGGCCAGGAGTAGGAAAGAGCTGCATATTCCGGCATATCTGCCTGGTTGACAGTACCATGATGGATAGCCGTCTTGGTACCCTCAAGGACAAGGTATCTACGACCCCGCGGCTTTAACGAGATGATGTTGTCGATTTCTGCACCGCACTCTTCGCCGGGGTGAGTATCGTCTCGTTCCTGCGATAAGACATGGGTCGAGCCACCAATGGGGTCATTGTTGACGCTATGTTGAGCGAGATCTGCAGTCTGCGCAGGAAGCAGGATCTCCTGAGATGCGAATGCGAACGCGCTGCTGGGAGCAGTTGGCGACGGCGTTGCTGTGCGAGACCAACGTTCGGGATTCCCCTTCAAAGATGGTCGGCGCCGCCGGGCCGGGTGAGGGCGAGAGTTGTGTGAAACTGGTGAGGACTCTTCATATCGTGGTAAGGGGGTTGGCGGCTGGAGATAACGGTCAGGACTTGGGTGATCTTCAGTAACTTCCGATGCAATATCCGACTTTGCTCCGGGATATGACGGTAAGAATGGCGAGTAAGTCCCATAGTTCCACCAAGGTTCCAAGCCCATGGTCTGCCGAGCTGGGTCGAGACTTGTCGGTTCCAAAATGTACTGTGGCTGGTAGCAATATGCCGACATTTCCAAGTCGCAGTATGATGTGGTTTGCTCCATTTGTAAAGCAGGTGGCAGTAGGTACCGCGAATCCGAAGCGTCGATTAGGTCATAACCAAGATCGTCGGATGGCCCATCGTCAGGGTGGATAAGGCTCTGTTCCTGCGACGGAACATGTGGCGAGCCACCCTTGGAGTGGTTCTTGGTACCATGCTGGGCGAAATCTCCAGTCTGTTCAGGAAGCACGATCTCTGGGGAGACGCCAAGTCTGTCTTCCAAGTCTTCGAAAACCTCTTTGGCCGAGACGATATAGGCAATTTGTTCGCCGCGACATCCCCTGACAATGTGTCCATATAGACTCCCAGTCTTTGCATCGACAACGTCTGCACCACAGTCACCGTCAACAACCACAGTGCTGAGATGCACAACGTACAGCTTTTGGAAAGATATTTGGTTGGGATTTCGGAAATACACGGCGCTAGGCATTATCTTGCCACGCGCAATGCCTCCAGATGCTGTCACAGTGACAATGTCCCGCTCGACTGCTGCTATGGGCTCGACACCCCGGATCTGCACATGTGTATTCGCAATTGGATCCACACAGATCCGGTTCGCCTTTTCAGGATCAAAGGTGTCATTGAGCCGCACAAAAGCATAGTCGAGTCCGGGCTTCTTGCCAGCTCGAGAGTTATGCTCAAGTTTTCCGACATTTGTCAGACCCGGAAGCTCTTGCATATCGTCATCTGACGGGGATAACTGATGTGCAACATCTATCGCTTCGATGTTTTTGGATTGTGGATATAGCCATGGATCGCCTGGACTTGAGGCGCCGGCGGTCAAGCCGAAAGATGCAGTGTCCGAATCGTCGAATGAATCAGCCTGCGATAGGTTGTCTTCTGGTGTCATGCTGCCCCGACTCGTGATATCGCTGTCCATTTGAAGCATATAGTTGTCTTCCTCATCGCTGTCGTCATCGAAGCGACAGTAATCGATATCATCTAGTGACTGTTGCGGTATTGGGCCACATTCTGATTCGTCGATATGTCCCACTGTTTTCTGATAGTACTTGTCACCAAGGCGTACGACAACACCGCCGGTACCATATCGAGCCGGTTCATTCTCGGTGGACGACACAAACAACTTTCTTCCGATTGAGGGATGGCGATCAGAGGCCAACACTTCAACAGCTCGGGATCTCTGTTGAGGGCTCTTGGTTAATGGCACGTGGACGGAGGCTGGAACGTCGTCTTGTGGAGTAGTCGTCAACCTCGACTTGACTTTGCCGCCCAGTGGGACTGAAGGCATCGGCTCATGCAGCGGGACGCTGCTTTCACCGAATCCGAACTCCGGATACGTATCTCTGATGTGATGGCTGCTTTTGATTATCCGCAAGACCTCTGTCCTCACATCCGAATTGGTGCAAGAGACTAGAATCTTGGGTTTGGCAGTTGCTTGCCACAGCCCGACCATCACGACTGAGAAGTAGTACTCGGCATACCCAGGATCTTCGTTCTGTAGTAATGCTTCAATCTCTGGCATCACCTCGTTGTCGAATTTTTCCATGACTATACCAATAGCTAGCCAGACTCTTTTCCGCCAGGGTATGCGTATTCTACTGGTTTCTCTGAGTAATTCAGTGCCGCAGGATGTTTCGAAGTTGATCTGCTGTTGATTGAAACTCATCGTGACATTTGGTAAGGGGGGACGGGCTGAGAATGGTGATGCACGATGATTCAACTTGGAGATGCGGGCTATCAACGGCGTGTGACTCGATCCGGCAGAGGCACCTAGGAGTTAAGTACCTGGGTAAAGAGTTCTGCCACATCAGAACTATCAAAAGCTTGGTGATGATGTGCAATGCCTATTTGGAAACAGTTGGCACGTCCTCACTACCAACCAATAAATATGCAAAAGCATCTCGGTTACCGATGTCACTGCTTGGGGGCTGAGAGTCAGCCCAATTCCTTGGCAGCAGTTGTGATAAGCGAATGAAGCGACTTCCCTCAGCCGCCATATGCAGCTATTTTTCTACTTCGCCCAAGCCCCCTCCTTATTGAGAAGCACTCGTACTCAAGTGCAAGGAAGTTGACAGCGCTGCGCACATTTAATACGGCGGTATTGAAGCATGATGAGTTGGCCAAATCGGCTCACGTCCCCGCGACAAAAACCCCCAACATGGACGACAATGCGAAAAAGCTGGTGGAAACCATCTGGCCGGTGTCATCAAGGAAGCCACGGTTGACCAATCGCGATGCAGTCAAGAATCTTACATGCGAAGCATACTACAAATATTACAAGCGACAGTTCGTTTATATGGTCCCTCGTGCTGGTGCGTCGGATATCGCCGCATACTCCCAGCCGAAGGTCCTCAATCTCATCCAGCTGCTCCAGACGAACCCGGACCGAGAAGCCGCTCTGAGGTCATTGAAATCGCAAACACCGATTCCAGGTGACGATGCTTGCGAGAATCTAGTCAATCTCGCAGCTCGGCTGCTTTTAATGCTCAAGTTCGGCACTACTCGACATCAAGCATTCCCTCGAGGGCACCTGAAATGGAACAACGGGACACTTTCCGATTTTGTGCAAGACTCCTTTGCAGAGCCCCCGAAATTGAGTCACGAAAGCATTCGGCTCCCAAAGTTCTTCAACGCCTGGAGCGTCGCGGTAGTAGCCGGGATTGAGATAGACTTTACCGACAACTTGGCCGACCATCTTCGTCTAGTCGAAGACGACTCAAAACTTTTGATCTTTCACCATGCTTCATTCTTGGAATTGCAACAAAAGTGAGTCAACACAATATATATCCATCTCGAGACATGCGCGCAAAGCACTAACCTTGAGAAGCTCGATATTTCCAGATGGTTTCGTGGATGAGACCATCTGCACTTTGGCTCTGCTGTTCCCACAGGCCGAGTTCAGCCCGACACGGCGATCAGCAATCACAAGCGTGTCTAAGCGCAAATGGTTCCAGGCACTGCGCCAGAAACACAAAGACCTTGTTATTGACCCGCGCCTCGTCCTCTGCGGTAACCTCAAGGCTGAAAAGCGACAGATTGACTGCTTTGATTTCTGGAGGGACCGGCTGGTCATACTCAAGCAGGCTTTTGACGAAGCCAAGCCCCGGACGTTCGCCCAGTGGTGGCACGACGGGCGGGATGGCGTGCAGTGGTCGACGTTCTGGGTGGCTATACTGGTGCTCGTCATCACCACGTTTCTCGGCATCATTCAGTGTGTAGAAGGAGCCCTGCAAGTATACAAGTCGTTCAATTAGATTGGAAACGGTGGTACTAGTTCTGCTTCACGCATCTTCTCTCGCGAACTTGTTTACCAATTCCGTAATTGCGAAGGTCATTGCCTTCTACGCTGAGACTATGATGCCAACGTGGCAGAAGGGTACTGTGCATAGGAAGTTCCAATACAAGGGTATTCAGATCACCTCAGCCTCAAAACAGGGCAGTGCTTACAGGGGATGGGAACGTAGCGACAGCAAGCTGCTGGCTGGACAGACATGGCAGATCGACGTGCAGTCTACAGCAGAATTCCAAAGTGGCGTCTGCAGGAACCTTTGAGCTGCATGACATGGCGGCTAACCCTGTCAGATTATTCGACGCCATACTGCTTCGCACAGGTGACAGCAATTGTCACGTACATCCAGACCAATGATAAATACATCACCAAACACATCTCGTGAAATTCGTAACGCGTCAAGCAGTCGCTCTTGAATTCTCTCTCCCTCCGTTCGCCAAGTGCTTTCACGAGTCTGAATTGTGCCTGGGACAAGGCGGATTCCCCACCGTCGTACGGTATAGGCGTCCGGCCAAGTCCTAGCCTGTAATCTGCATTTTTAAGCTTTCTCCATGGCTTGGCAAGATTGGTAGCGGTCGTCGGTTGCTCGAGGGTGGCTTGTAGTCTAAAAAGAGATCTCGTTGAGACGGAGGAGAACCTTTTCTATGAATCTGACTCCGACAAGAACTCCATCCTCATCTTGCATCTCCTGATCGTCGCCAAAGTCCTCATTTCCGTCATCTAGACACGTCAAACACGTGATCACCACAGATGTGTACTTGTCACCCATGCGCAACGGTAGCTTTGACGTGGCCAGGGCCACGAGATGATCCTTGACGTGATTATACGAGGAAATCACTTCAGTAGACTTGGGCGCAAAGTCCTCGATTTGCATGCCCAAGGTTTTCGATGGCCTCGGCTTCGGCTCAGTGCTGCTAATTTCGTGATCGGTCGAGTCGTACTTCACGAAGCTGTCCCACAGCCCAATCTCAAGAAGACATACCCCCAGACTATAAACATCGTGCTGCATGACATACTTGTCTTGTGCGAAGAGCCCCTGTCGTGAAGGGTGTCTGTACAAGTCTTGCTCCCAAGCAGCATCACCATGACGCAAAGTGTGAAAATTGATGTTGCGAAATGAGTCGAACCCCAACAAGTAGGCATGCACTGTGTCCCTTTCGAGCGCGGAATGGTCTCCAAAAGATATGATCGTCTCGGGCCGGATGTTCTTGTGTACAAAATCGCAAGTATGGACAAAACTGATGGCTCCAGCAAGACGTCGAGCCAAGTCCAAGATCCGGGAGAGACTGAATGATTGCGGCTGCATCAGGTCCTGTCGAAGACTTCGCGGCCTGCTTCCATCTTTCGGTGGGTTGAACACTAGATGTAGTGATTGCAGTTGCGTACTGCCAGCACGCTTCCGCTTGACGAAGCCGTGAGCAGCCAAGAGACCAGACGCTTCGGACCTGACGTGGCTTAGTTTCCTTGCCAGCAACTCTGTGTCTGCTCTAGCCTGAGCCACGTCAATGCCGGATTCGCAATCGATCGTGTTTAAAATATAATGCTTTGTTGATTTGAGGCGCGGGATGATCTGTGTGGTTGAAAATGGGACAGTCTCTAATTTGTTCCAGTCTAATCCTTTCTCTGATAAAGGCGCAACGGCCTCTGAACCAGAACCGAGGACAAGCACTTGTCGTAAACTCTCTGCGGAGACGAGAGTTTCGCTGGAGGCCGAGGACCGCCCCGAGGTCACAGAAGTGATTGAGTCATTGATATGTTGAAGATCCTCCTGACCGACCGATAGCTCTTCGTCGATGACTTTGTCCGCAATTCTTAGTATCAGATACCAGGTGGGATCGAAAATTCGTTGCCACGCCTCCAACGCCTGTATAGACTCGTCGAGGGACGCACGAAGAAATGGCATGTGCCATTTCTTGACACCACCGCCGTCGGCCGGTGATTTCATTAGTGATTCTATCTTCGCGATCGCTCTGATCTGCTTGCTGTGGAGCATTTCGAACACCTCGATGTGAATTGAACAATGTTCAGAGCCCATTGTTTTTGCAACCCGTTTTACGAAATCGATTTGGAGCGACGTTCGGCTCCATAGACTTTGCACGACAAGTGCTCTTTCCGAGACGATGTCGCCAGCATTCTGGAAATCTTTATAGGCATTTATAAGGGTCTTGCCATACCTCGCACAGTCAGTCACTTTGTCACACGTGAGGTAATTTGACCTACTTGAGACATAGATCTGCCCCCGCTACAACTGCCAAGATCAGCTCTGCGGACATACTCTCGACCTGAGGCACTACTTGTCGACTGGTAAACCGCAATGGGCGTTTGGTATTTCAATTACTTGTGGACAGACTTCAAAGGGGCAGCTTTATGAGTTCTGTGCGCCGAAAGGAGCGACTCAGATAGATACTGATGCAAGCATGCATCTGGGATATGTACGTCCCTGGTCAGCTGGGCACGCAAGGCTGGCTGGCGGCAAGAGAGGGGTTGTGTACTGTAAGCCGGCGAAGCCGCCTTTGCCCTCCACCGTAGCAATACGACAATCCCGTTGTGTTCTCAATCGCCATCGAAACACGCCCGCTATATTCGGACGAAGTTCTACACTTAATCGAATCTTTTCCTATGTAGCCATGATCTGAGCACAACGTGTCCAGCATGTCCAGCAACAGTATCCGGTCCCCGGCTTCCATCGACGTCCTCTAACCGCCTGCGAACCCCGCATTATGTGTTGCGATCGAGGACAACAGTAACCGCAAGAAATGGCGGGCCGCAGTCTGGTTTCCGATCTTGTCCGCGATTCGAAAATCGAAACCGAGTTCCTAGATTCTTGCTTCCAGCACGTGTTCTACGATACCGGCGCATCAGCGAAGCAGCGCCGAATGCGCCGGGAGGAAAGATGGGTCCGCCAGAGCTTTGTGGGAAGAGGCGCTTTCGGCAGTGTATATCTGGAACAATGTGTCATTGGTACATCGCAGAAACTCAGGGCAGTAAAAGAGATCAAAAAGTCGGTTGTTCCAGGCCAAGAACTCGACTATCTGCGTGAACTGGAAGCAGTCGCCAAGTTTTCGCATCAGAAAGTGAGCCTGTCCAAGTGTTCGCCATTCGTGCAACTAAGACCCAAGCACCGGCTGGTATGCTAACCCATGCCAGTATTCGCACTGCTTCGTGCAATCGCAGGGATGGTTCGAGTTGGAGGATTCCATTTTCATATCAATGGAATATCTCGACGCTGGAGATTTGCAGAGATATCTTCAAAAACCATTACCCGAAAGCGAGACGAAGCAAATCACCTTGCAAGTTCTGGAAGGATTGACTTACATGCATGAAAACGGTTTCGTACATCGCGACTTGAAGCCCGGGGTACGTATCAATACTAGAATAAATGATCAGACGGAGGCTCTTTCTGACAGCGATAAGAACATCATGGTAGTCACCCGGGGCCCCGACTGGTTTGTCAAGATCACCGACTTTGGCATCAGCAAGCGGCGACAGCAAGATGTCACCACGCTTCATACCATGCAAAGAGGTACTATTGGTTTCGTGGCTCCTGAAGTGCTTGATATCCGCCCGGATAATTCCTACACGTTCTCCGTCGATATCTGGTCGCTTGGTGCAGTCGTTTACAGAATCATCACCAATGCGACCGTTTTTCAAAACGTTGCACAGCTCGTCAAATTCAACGAAGGCATATTGGATTTTCCCATGCACGAACTGCGGAAAAGTCAAGTCTCTGCAGATGCCCAAGACTTCATCATTACCTTGTTGAAACCCGACCCTAAAGATCGTCCGCCAGCTGCATCAACAGCCTATCATCCATGGCTGCGAGACGACATCAAAAACAGCCCTGCAGGGTCCAAAAAGGAGTAAGTCGCAATACTGATACCTGTGATTAATTCAAGTCGCTCATTGACGCTCAAATCAGCATACCTGCCCCAGTGGAAGAGACTATGAACTCAATCGCATCCAGAGCCTGGAGTGTCGATAGCGATGCTATTCATGGCCTTACAAACTCATCTGATCAGCTAGTGACAGACTTGTCTCCCAGTATGTCCGATTTGACTATCACCTCGGGCCCGCAGGCACTCGAAGGCAACGAGATAACAATGAAATTATTGCCGATAGCCGCCAGAAAGCCTGAAGGGATTAAATACGAAAGTCCCTCCATCGAAGACGTTGGGGAAGATGGCTCTCCACGACCAATCCTTCCGGCTGACTCGAAATTTGTGCTGGAAACCACGAATTCACCTGGCTCTTATCAAGAGACTGAAAATTCGGACTTGGACATCGGTGATACACAGTCCCGTAAGCGCGACCATCGATTCAGTCGTCCTCGTTACATATCATCCTCGGAAGATGATTCCAGGCCGATAAGCTACAGTAGAAGAATCGCCAATGTCAGATCTAAGACGTACATGGTGAATCAGGTGAACCAACCCCGAAAGCCGACCCCGAGTCTCGCGCTTCGTGATGCGGTACAATCTTGGTCGGAAGAGGTTTGTTGATTGCCAGTTGCCCATAAAAATTCACTATTGACTAGATAACAGGAAGACAAAGCCGTGATCTCGTGGCCTTCAAGTGCAGAAGAAACTAATTATAAAGTTAATCCTGACGATGGTCCCCCGGAGTATAATATTTCGAGACTTGAATCAAAAAGGAGAAGAACAGCAAGTCCGCGGAGTACCAGCCCAGATCCAATCCCGTTATTAAGAAACCGGAAATCCTCAAAGCAAAGCGGTCGAAACCTGCTCACTTCGAGGAACTTGTCTAAAATACCTTGGAATCTTGGTCCTCGAACATTCAAGGGAGATGTTCGCAGCCTAGCTGCTACTGCCGATTCGACATCGCTGCACTCGGCGTGGAGCATTGAAACGGAGAGGAGTGAAGCGGTATTCTACGGATCACGAATACGTCCACTGACTGAAAAGAATCTATCGAAGCTGGCAATTCGATCTAGAGGGTCAGGATCAGGTGATGAGGAGCATAGAAAAATGCCTCGAGACAAGGTTGCGGAACGTGATCGCAGCTTGGATCGTGTTCGTGAGCAACATCATCATCGGAGCCAAGTCAACATATCTGGTTGTTCTCGCCCTTACTACGATTTCAGCGACGAGGAACGCGTCTCTTTCCGTAATAATGAAGCTCGGGAACCCCCTGGAGTAGTGATTCCTGATCATTTCACGAGACTATTCATTGTCGATGATGAAGGGTTCTGTTTTGTCGTTGACCCGGGGCATTTTCACTACAGCTTCTAAGGGAAACACGTCACGGTCATACTGCACTTTTATCCAATAGTTGTCGACTTCTAAACAACGAGCATACAAGCTGATTAGTCATATACTTATTTTCCTTGGTGACGATGGATTGAGCTGTGTATTCGGCTTCACGTCTAGACGACAGCCTCTAATAAATAAAGAACAGCATAGCCGCCATGACTAATATCAGCCTTGTGGCAAGAAAGCAGCGATATAGCATCTAAGACTAATAGAACTGACCTCTCTTGCGGTCCTTTTCTTCATGAGTATCTACACAATGGCGGTATCTCGGGACTGTCCTGCTTTTCACTGTATAGCATGGTCTGATATCGACTCACAGCAGCGGAGACTTCTGGGTCCCGACCAAGGTTCTATCAGGGTCTCCATCACGCCGGCGCGATAGCCACCAAACAACCAGTGAAGGCCGAACAAGTGGCCGAGCGCCATGGACTATAGTCTAGCACGGCGAACTCCCGACGGCAGGGACCCCGATTGTTGTTGCTGTTGTCTCCTCGGCGGTTCAGCGGCCGTACTAGGGCTGCCGGCTCGGGCGTGGAGCACGCTGCAGGAAGGGACTCGGCGTTTATTCGTCAGGATGGTGACCTGTTCGGCGGGCATGCATTTCCCGATGGCCTTCCCATGAATACCACCGGACTCGAGATGGGAATGTGCCAAGGCTGATGAATCCCAGGCTCTCACTTCACGCGCAGGCCTACCCAAGACCAAGGCTGGCGTTGACTATACTCTGAGCGCCCTGGCGCGGAATATCATATTCCAAGTGGACTCTCGACATGGAGTTCCGGAATGTCCAAACGGGCAAAATCGGAAAGCAGACCGAACGTTTTCGGTATCGGATAAAAGACCGTCTTTTGCACATGCCCGCCCCGGGGGTCAGGGGGTAAGACATTCGCATCATGCAAGCAGGGTTCAAAAAAGGGACCAATATATTCCGTATGGGAGATAGTACGTACACACTTCGTGCATACACACATTGTCGGAGTCGCACCTCACCGCAGGTATTTCCAATTCCGGCGTGCTAGGAAGGTATTCGTTATAGGCAAAGCAGCAGCAGCACCCAAGACGCCGAGAGAGATGCACGTGCAAGGTATTTCTCGGGGACTCTTGTGTTTGTGTTGTGGAACCTGTTGGCCAGCCATACCAGTCGGCCGCCTTTGCCGGACGGTATTTCTCATTGTCTGTCCTGGGATGGGTCAACTGTCCAGAGTTCAATTTCGGATTCTGAAGATGGAATTTCGTTTTTCCCTTTTAAGCGAGATAATTTCTTTCTTTTTTGTCACTGTTGGTTCGTCTGGAGTCTGGAGTGTTGCATAAAATACACTATTATAATCAAAACCCGTTACCCGACCGGGAATAATCAATCAAGCGGTGACTAGGTCTAGTATTCTCATGTGGTGCCAGTCAATGTGGTGGTCAGGGAGTTTTTAGCATTCTTGCGCGGCTTCTCGTCGAACCTCTTGCAGATCCTCCCCACCGACCGTGTGTAACAAACAGTGGGTATGGAGTTTTTGTTGGAGCCTCCTGGGACGAGGACTCGAACCGTCGAGGAGTCTTTTTGGCTCTTCTCCCCCCATCCCCATCCATCCCCCCATCGCAACGTTCCAGTTCCAACTGGGTTCAAGCTGGTCTTTGACGGTCTCGATCAGATAATGATTACATACGCACGGGGAAATTTAAAATGAAGGGCGGTCAAAAAGGGCGAGGCAGCTTTCCTCGGCTCTAGAGACGCGAAGGGGGAGAAAAAACTTTCTCAACGATAAATGAAGCGAGGCACGCGGCGCCTTGTTCTATAATACTACCATGGACCGACTATTAGCAAAGAGAAAAGCACTAGGTTGGCCGTGTGTCCTTGCCGCTTGGCCGCATTGGAGGTAGGTATTCGCGCGCGCGCATCGCCTTGCCGGGCGGTGGTGTCTCAGAGTGGTTCAGCGGAGTGAGGCGGCGCCGTTTCGGCAGCCAAGACCATCCCGGGGCTAAGCAGTTTTGGAGATTTCGATAGTCGGGAATTCTCTCAGGTGGTTGCGGAGATGATAAGACAATGCCTTTGACTCTAGCAGGCAATGATCGGATGGGGAGAATGGATTTGTGATCGTGAGGGTTTTATTGTATTTTGTTACCGATGAATTAGTAGTTCTGGACGAGGGACTAGCAACTGCTATTCTAAAACTTCTCTCAGTGTTCATTCTCCTCTCCAGTCTAGTGCAATATTCCCGTGAGATGATGTTTGCTCTCCGCGTTTGTATCCCAATTCAGCACCCAAAGCATATCGATACATGAAATCGTATGATACGGGTGGATAAAATAGAAAGTACGCACAGGCACAAGTGACTGGATCATGGCCGTCTGATGTCTGGTCGATAAGGTTGGAAGAATAAGTGGTCTTCTGTTGCATTGGGCTCTTGCGGTCAGCGAAAACGTGTGGTAGTATTACTATTCTCAGCACTATTCTTCCCACCATTACGATGCAGGTGTCGCATCACAAGTAAGGGCACATGGCCAGCCCAGCTGAAGCATCAGTCGCAAGTAGAAAATGCAAAGAGAAAAAAATACTACATAGTATTCAACTAGTACCCAACATGAAAGATACTAGGAATTTGCTAGGCCCCGTAACAAAGTCTAGCGCTTCCTTGGCCTTTTCGCTACTGCAGGGATCGATCGCCTAACGGGCCGAACGACGCTGTGACGTCACTGCGGCTCCCCGTCAATTCGCAGGCCTTGATTGGCTGAGAGGCGCCAAGACGACCGGCGGCTGACGCCTACGCCGCCGATCTTATCCTAGAACAGGAATTCCGTAAATTCGCATCTCGATATTCTGCTCTGATTTTTTTCAGCATTCCGGTCCCTTTGCGAGCGCTTTTGTTGGCACAGAGCCGCGCATGTTTGTATCTGTGTGTGAGTGTGTCTGACATGTGCGTGCTAGGGAATTATTACCACCGCAATCCAATTCCCACCACCGCATCTTCCCTGCAAAAACCCGACAGGCCCTGGCCGGCTTGGCTGCCTTGTCCCGTCAGCCGCGCTTGGCAATTCGCATCTGATTGGTGTCGCCACGAGTTCAAGGACGAAAAAGGGAAAAAAGAAAGAACGAATAAAAAAAAACTTCTTGTTCCCGGTTCCGCCCCTCGGATGCGCCTATACCCATCTGGTCATGTTCTGTGATTGTCCTGCGCGGAATCGAAAACCCGAGTCATGAGCCTCAGATGCCCTCTCTCGCCCTACCAATCATCGGTAACATGAATCGAAACAGGGCAATGGGAAACTACCGGTTACTTGGTTACACACTTGCGGCACTTGGCGACGAAAAACTCTAAATCCAAATACCGTCATTCTTTGCCTTGGCCCTGCCTGTATTGGTTGGTCTATTGGTGGGAGTCTCCCGTGAGATCAGATTCGAATACGCCTTCTCGCGCCGACCGGGTGGATATCCTATGTCGCCATGTTGCAGAATATCCCAGCCCGGTCCGTATGTAACTCGTCTACACTATGCACCTGTCAGGCAGGAGAACCGAGCATGAGGGCAGGCCGCCCGAGTCGCGCACCCAAACTCCAGACACTTCCCAAAGGCCGTACCGTACCCGATCCACCTTTAAAGATGGGCACTCCGAGATAAGGATGAATGAGGTTGGATTGAAGTTATCGTACGGGCACACACCCACCAACCCACCCGCCACTGGGGCGGCCCTCTGCTCTTGCCAATACCCAATCCTCTCCGCATGGGTCCGACCCGGGGTGAGGGCGAATGGAGGTGCTCTCTGGAGCTGTCTGAAGGGTCCTGGGGGAAGCGATCGCGGCCTCACGTCGGGCTTACAGACCTTGCCCGTCCCTCTACTCCGCGATCCAAACTCCACGCTCGACACCTCCCTTGACTCCCACTGCTCCATGTCGGTGGGCCATTATGACGTTGGTCGTGAAAATTTACTGAAATTCTCTGCGCGCTTGTTGATGCTTCCCAGTATACTCGAGAGAGTGTGCTCCATCGGCCACTCCACTCTGCCTGCTATGCCTGTACTATGGCCTGACGTTTGGACTACATACGGCCAGACACGGCCGGGCGGACGTTAGTCGTGGTGCATACCTAGTCCGTGTACCTATGTAACTCGTGGTAACCGAGTAACAGTCCTTAATCTATGTCATCCTGTCTCGGCGCTACTTTGGCCATATATCAACCTCGTCCCCCGTGATTCTGGGGGACTATGCTCATACGGTTGGATCTTTTTATTATCTCTCTCCCTCTCCGCAAACTCGACACGGACCCTTCCTCGTTCTAGATCCGTCCAGTCCAGACATCGTCAAACTTTGATTTTTTTCTAGTTTCGACCAAGAGAGAACAACACAAACCGTCAACATGCACAAACTCGTGCCAGTGCGGACTGGCCACAAGGACAATGAGGCAGGTATTCCTACCTACTGGTCCAAGAGTGGTTCGACCCTCCAGAAGTACATCACCGCCCTAGCGACGACCGACTTCCTGCTCTTCGGTTATGATCAGGGTGTCATGGCCGGTATCATCTCGGCTCCTGCCTTTGTCTCTGATTTCCCCGAGGTCGACGGTGACTCGACATGGCAAGGTTTCGTTACCTCCATCTACGCTGTCGGTTGCCTCATCGGCGCTGTGTTTACTCTCCTCTTTGGTGACCGTCTCGGTCGACGATACTCCATCTTCCTCGGTGCCTCTGTCATGATTGTCGGTGTTATTATTCAAATCTGCTCGGTTCCTCCTGGATATGGCGCTACCGCGCAATTCATTATAGGACGATGCATCACGGGAGTAAGTTTGGCGCTTGCGAAAGGCTATACTGGAAAACCCCCTGCTAACCAATAACAGATTGGCAACGGTATCAACACCTCTACCGTCCCTACCTACCAGGCCGAGTGTTCAGCTGCGCACAACCGAGGCAAGCTCATTTGCATCGAGGGTGGTAACGTTGCCGTTGGTACATTGATCGCCTACTGGATCGACTATGGTTGCACTTACGGACCTCACGCCTTTGTCTGGCGATTCCCCATCGCTTTCCAGATCGCTTTCGCCCTGGTCATTCTCGTCCTGATGCTGCGACTTCCCGAGTCTCCTCGATGGCTCCTCTCCCATGGACGTGTCGAAGAAGCCAACACTGTTCTTGCCGCGCTCGCTGACAAGCACCGTGAGCACGACGAGGTCCAGACCCAGATTGTCGTCATCAACGATGCCATCAGGGCCGCCGGCATGCAGGGTGGAAACACTTCCATGAAGGAGCTGTGGACCAACGGCAAGACCCAGCACTTGCGCCGTCTCCTGCTCGGTGCTGGTTCTCAGATGATGCAGCAGCTGTCTGGTTGCAACGCCGTCATCTACTACTTCCCCATTCTCTTCCAGACCTCGATCGGAACTTCTGAGAACCTGGCTCTGCTCCTCGGTGGTATTAACATGGTCGTCTACGCACTCTTTGCCTGCACCTCGTGGTACGCCGTCGAGCGCCTCGGCCGCAGAAAGCTCTTCTTCATCGGAACCATTGGCCAGTGCTTGTCCATGGTCCTCGTATTTGGCGCTCTGATTCCCGACACGACCTCGGCCGCCAAGGGTGCCGGTGTCGGTCTCTTCACCTACATTGCCTTCTTCGGTGCCACCTGGCTGCCCCTCCCCTGGTTGTACCCTGCCGAGATCAACCCCCTCAAGACCCGCGCGAAGGCCAACGCCACCTCGACCGTGTCCAACTGGGCCTGGAACTTCTTCATCGTCATGATCACGCCCGTCCTGATCGACTCGATCGGCTGGGGAACCTACCTGTTCTTCGCCGCTATGAACGCTGTGTTCCTGCCTATCCTGTACTTCTTCTACCCTGAGACGGTAAGCTCTTCCCATCTTCACTTTCGCATTCATGAAAATCCGAGTACTAATTCTTCCTTTCTCAGGCCGGTCGATCCCTTGAGGAGATTGATGTCATCTTTGCCAAGGGCCACGACGAGAAGATCAGCTACGTCAAGGCCGCCAAGGCTCTGCCCAAGCTCGATGCCGACCAGGTCCGCGACTACGCCCGCAAGTACGGTGTCGAGAACGAGGTGTCCGAGGAGGAGACTCCCCGCGCCTCCCGCGAGAAGGACGACATGGAGAACCGCGAGAACGCCGGCGGTGTCATTGTCTAAAGAAGTTGCATATACCTTTTTGAGCATTTGCATTTTCCGCGACACCGGTATTATGCCGGTGTTCAAAGCATCACGTCGTGCTTCGTTGCACACGAGACAAAGATCCGCAACCCAACCATAACATCACACGCTCGAGCCGTGACAAACGTTGATCTTCGGAAACGAGTCAACAGGCACATCGACACATGATGGGAGTCGCAGATCTCACCACCTCGTAACGACGCGACATGATCAGCCTCAAAAACCACGATACCGTGGTACGCATACAAAAATCACGAACAGAATCTTACAAAAGCATAACCCTATTAGACGGATAGATTGCATGATTTCATTGGTCACAGCATCCGGACTTGATGTTTTTTCTCCATTTTACATATACCCAAGTTAGACAGACTTAACTTTACGTTTTATCATGATGAATTCAAAGAATATCATACAAACTACTGCAATCTGATGATTCCCACTGGATGAATTGAAACTCTTTCCAATCATGATGTATCTCACATACTACTAAACCACCGCAAACGTCGAGCCTTGACGCATTTGCAGCAATCACAAGTATGCCAGACGTGGACCATTATCTTCGATTAGACCATCATCAAATTGGTGTTCAACCTACAGCTGTAACGGCGCGCAAGTCAAATTGCTTCTTCCCCGGACCGCGGCTGACGACGTGCCTTCGTGCCGCAACACCAGCATACGCAAACGTGCCGTCGATCCCGATCCGTTGCCAAAACTCGCCAAGATCATCGTCTGCCCCTTTACCTAGTTTATTATTCCGACGGTAAGCAACAAAAAGATTCCATAATTTTCTGGGGAAAAGACTTTCCCCGAAGAAACGACACCAAGAAATAGAGTCCCCGACAAACCCCACGATGACGGTTGACATACGAAAACGGGGTGTCGGGTGTGTGGGTTTTGCGGCCCCTGGTTACGCAGTCCCCTGACTCTTTTCTTACCCTCCCTCACGGGCCTCACTGTAACACTTCCCTCCCACTCGGAGAATTTGACCAAAGAGTATAAAGGTAAGGATAAAGAATGAAATCATACCGCCGGGACGATGTGCGATTGACAATGTGACGGGCCTGATCTTTCGGTCTGCGGTGTGACAGAGACGCAGGATCGGACGATCAGGCATGCCAGGCTCGGGCATCGCTGTCCCACGGGATGGAGGGCTGACGTCTATGGGATCTGCCCCCGTTTCTGACGTCTTGCCCGCACATCGTTTCTCCTTCCCTTCGCCCTCCGGGTCCCCCGCCCGCCCCTCGAACCACACCTTGGCTTTGCTTGGCTCGGGGCTCCGCCGCGCCATACCGGATGCAGTCTGCTATAAACCGTCATGACCGTTTGCGATTGTCTCGTCATGTGGGTAACGTTGGAACAACGCGTCCCTTGCCTCCACTTCCCTTTGGCCTTTTCCAACGGTGACGTGCAAATATAGATACCCACGTAAATGCGTCTAGTCGTGGTGGACCAAAGTCCCTGGCAAAGGGAGAGTTTGTTGACTGGACAAGAGAAGGAATGTTTGGTACGAAGCTATCCTGGTCTCGATCCAATCAAGCGACGCACGCGAAAGCGTTATACAGAACTCAAATGACCATGAGATATCAATCCTAAAGTTAATGACCGTGGAACACGTCGCTCCGTATCAGCGCGAATGAGATACCAACCCACTACATGCCTTGTTCCTATGCACGATTGCATAGTCGCCGCGAGATCTATCCCTCCTCCCGGTACGACTCGGGCTTGCAGTCTTTGGAATCCGTCCCCCGGAAACGCACAGTGGTGTCATACTACAGCGCCAAGATCTGGTCGGTGGGCACATATTACACAGTAGTAGTACACCGATCCTCTGGGTGCCATATGTATTGACCACCCACCAGCACCGCTGTTCCGATTACTCCGTATCATACAACCGTGCGAATGCCTCTTTTTAGACCATCGTCACATCGTGCCCAAGAAAAGGGCAGTCCCTACGAGGTACAGATGGCGCTACCAAAAGTTATGGGCGACACAGCTATGAGCCACCACACAGTGGAGTCGCCCATGACTTTTGAGCGCGACCTCCGTACGTAGGATGGATATCCCCCTTCCCCCCGCATACACTGGGCCCCCGCGAACAGACGACCCCGTCTTTCATCACACGTGCCTCCTGGGGGCTCGACTCTGGATTATTGTCAGCAAGATACGCAATGGCAGGAGGAGGTCCAACGGCTTGTCGGCCGCCTTTGTAAGCCGGTTACTGCGCAAGGACAATACATATGTACGTTCAGCTCGTACCACCCGGGGTAAGTGGTCTTAACGGCCCGTTCTCTAAAATCCATAACTTTATTTATGCGATCGTAGTACGGAGTATTGCCAACGCAAGGCCCGTGAAAGCTTATAGGATCAAGCGAATTGACTGAAGACAAACAGTTGCTGTGTTTGGCTGTCGGGAGGGAAATAGGTGATCAAGGCATCCTCACTAGGTTCGACTGCCTCACAAAAGTCACCAAGAAGACAGATGTCTGAAGATAAGCTTGAGATGGCCTATAATTGACTTGTACGTCGGCTACTTTGCCTACTGTCAGATGTCAGCCAATTGTATGCCCGCTCTGGATACAGTAAGTCTGTAGATAAGTAAATACCACTTTCAGAAAGGGTTTATCGCTACGAATGGTGATACTCGCAGGTTTCGACTCTTACTTTACGCGTTCGGTGCCATCATAAAGCACGACGTGATTTTCTCGCTGTCCAATGTCGTGCTTCCGTGACCGAGGAGTGATTTCAGTTGGTGGAAATGTAGCGATCTCGCACCTCGTGTGAACACATCCTCAATCGTGTCGAGAAAGCATCCATATTTCCATCGCCATAGAATAAGCGATCACGAACCATGAGTTCCCAAACATGTTCGAAGAAGTGGTCAACAATGGTTATATAATTATATCCACTACTCCAAGGACGCCGGCAAAGGAGAGCATCTTACAGCTCCGAGACACAATCAGAGAAAACGGGGTATGAGCCCATCGAGTAATACACATCAATCAAGCAACGATTTTTCCAGAACGCCAAACCATGCGTGGATCATAACCGAGCAGCCAACACCTCTGGAAGCCGATCGGAAGAAAGAAAAGGGAGGTCAAGAGAGCAGTCGGGTGGTCAACCTTAGGCCTCGGACTTCCTCTTCTTCTTCTTCTTTTTCTCGCCATCCACGGCTGCCGGCTCCTCGGCGACGTCGTCCTGCTTTCTCTTCTTTTCCTTCTTGTCTTTCTTCTCCTTCTTGTCCTTCTTCTCCTTCGTCTCCACCGTCTTGTCCTCGGTGTTGCCGGCCATGGGCGCGTCAATCATCTCAGCGTCAATGGCGAGCGACTGGCCGTCGGCAAGAATGTCGGCCATGGCCTGGTCCTGGATGGGGAATTAGTAAAGAAATCGATTAACTTTCTCGGTAAAAAATGACTTACCATGGCGTCAGCGTTCTTGGTGGGCTTCTTTCCGCTGGCGTAGAACTCCAGACGGTCCTCGACCTGCTGCTTGAGCACCTCACCAAACTTCTTGGAGGGCTGCTCGGCAAAGTTGTCGATTCTGCTGGCAATGGAGCACTTGTTGGCGAGGTATCTGGATATGCGACCCTTGTCCTTGGTGTTGGCCTTGCCGATGAAAGAACTGTGGTAGATGAGACCGAACTTGGGGGTGTTGCCCTTGGTCTTGAGGGCGCGGAACAGGGCCTTCTCGGCTCCAAGAATCTGGAGGGTCGAGGCGGGGTACTTGGACAAGTTGGTCAAACTTCCGGCCTTCTGGATGAGGCGGGCAGCAACGACCTCTCCGATCAGGGCAGCCAGGTTGGGAGCAACGGTGCTCATCTTCTCGGTGAGGTAGTTGTACAGCGACCTCCTGTACTCGGCGAGCTTGACGACGCGGCTGGCGAAAGAGGTGATGTTCTCGAGATCGGCCTCGGAGATTTCGCGACCCATGGAAATCTTGGCCTTGTTGATGATTTCGTTGGCCTTCTCCTCATCTTCATCGACCAGAGCGGCCAGCTCGTGCAGCTTGTCCTCGCTCAGGGTGGACTTGTCGCCAATGAACAGAGCCATGCGGGCAAAGCTCAGGTTGTCGGAAACAATGGCGTACAGCTCGGGGAAGTGCCACGAGTAGGCTTCTCTGAGCTTCTGAGAGAACAGGTTGATACCCTTGTCCAAGTTGTCGAGGGTGGCAATGGCACGGATGACTAGTGGGGTCAGTTAGTAATAAGAAGACTTGAGCGCATGCGCACGACGCGCAAAGCTGTTAACGCGCTCGAGGCGCGGTGAAAACAACGTACTGTGGTTGTCGTTCTTGTGGACGTTGAACTTGACCTTGCCACGGGAGTAGGCGTGACCAAGACCGAGCTGGGCGCGGGAAACATCTCCATCCTGAAGACCCTTCAACAGCTTCTCAGCGTGGGTTCTGACACCACGGAGGAGGTCGGCAGCGATGTCGCTGGTGTCGGCGGTCTCGGCGTCAATGCCGGGGAAGGCAGCCTTGATGGCACCACCCAAATTCTTGTCCTGAACAGCCAGAGTGACGGGCGACTTGCTGGAGGCCTTGGGCAGGTTGAGCTCGAGGTTGGATCGGAGGTACTCATTCAGGATACCCTCGGAGATATCGTTGATGTTCTCGAGAGCGTCGGCAGCGTTTCTAGAGTGATAGAATTGTCAATTGAAATCCTGGCGCGTAAACATCCCCGGGTCCATCTTGAACTCACCTCCAGGGAGCAAAGTTGACGAGCTGGACCATCTTGCCAAAGGTGGCCAGGTTCTGCGAGTCGGCGCCGCTGATGCGGTCAGGCTGGCTGACGACCTTGAACAAGGCGTAGCCAGTGGCATTTTCGTGCAAGAGAAAGTCGATCTTCCCCATGGTGCCGAGTTTGCTGCTTGGGCAGTCGTTGTCGAGAGAGGGTATTTGGCTGGGCGACACGGCTGTCTCTGGGTTTGAAGCTTCACAGACTTTCTGCTACTCCAAAAATTTTATTGAAAGCTCCCCACCAAAAATTGCTGGCCGCAGCGCACAATCAAGAGCCCCGGCTAATTATTGCTTCCGCTCCGGCCAATCAAATTTGTCTTTGTCGCCCCGCTTGGCGCCGTTTTGCCTATCGCTTCTTATCAGTCAGGTCTTTTTTTTTCTATGTGCGGTACCTCAGTACTCTGTGCTGTACTTCACATTGGTTCAATGGCTTCAAAAATGCAATTGATTATCGCATCGTGTCTTTGAATGGCTCAGAAATCACAGGTATTTCCAGTATTCAAACTTGCTTTTGTTATGATACTCAGAGTATTGGATCTCCTCTGATGCACTGATCATGAACAAATGTTCAAGCAACTACCTTGCGTGCAGCTAAGAAAAGATCTTGGGTCCACCCACAGCAAATCACACCCACAGTGAATCGCAAATTCGCAAGATGGGTTTCCAGCCTGAAAAAAATGTGAGACTTGGCGTCTTGAATTTGCAATTTCAAATATCCAATAGTTTTGTTATAGAATCAGAATGACGGTCGCTGTATCGCAACCAGCTTCAGCAGTGAGTTTGTCTTCGTGACAATATTCATGAACGACATGCTGCAACGAGCCGAGACGGCTGACGATCAACTTTCTGGACCGACAGGCAAAAATATGTGTTGATGAGAGTGGGATTCGAACCCACGCCAATTACTTGACTACGATTTTTGAACTCAGGAGGACCTGAACGTAGCGCCTTAGACCGCTCGGCCATCTCACCCAATTGATTGGTAATTTTCGAGTTCGTGATGGATTAAGAAGTGCAGCGTCTGACCAGGTGCCCTTAATCGTGTGCGCGGAGTTACCCGAGATATTGTGGCCCGGCATCTGACCCTGGAGAGAGCCACATGCGACAGCCAACATCATGCAGCCAACAATAACACAATAGTACCACCATTGATCTAGTCGAACGAACTCGAGGCAATCAAATTTGATTGCGTTCATCATGGCCGCCAAATGTACGAAATTCTCCACCCCATCATGGCAACAGATATGGTCATCTGGACAAAGCTACGCCACGGTCGAAGGCTTCAAGCCATGACTTGCACTCATTTCGATTCCCAGAATTGATTTCGCGTTGATTTGAGCTCTCTCGATCCGTTGTGATTAAGTAATTGAAGCCCAGCTTGCATTTCATTGGTTTTTTTTTTTCTTCTAATTCCGTCGCGATGGCGATAAATCTGCTTTGGACGGCAGCTTGTGGCATGGGTGCCATTTGCATCTTCCTTCTCATGATTTTACATTTGACCGCGCATCTAAGTGATCAACTCGCTGGACCTCATTCCCGTGGTGCAGCGCCAGTGGCGCACCCTCATCGTCAGGCCCATCTCTGTCCAAGCAGCCCAGGCGGCCATGGGTGCGAGCGACGAAGCGCTGGCCATCATGAGGGATGATATGGTCACGCCGACGGAACACGGCTTCATCAACGGCATGATCAAAGCCACTCACCCTTCAATCGGCGGCGGGCCAGGACTGGACGAGGTGAACGCCGCAACTTTCCGGGTCTTTGATGACTAGCTGAGACAAATTTCGAGTATGAAAACTGTGAACTTGTTCGAATGGATCAGTCCGATGATGATGTCGAGGTCAAGTTCGTGCCTCGGCCAAAAGCGAAAGGCAGGACTTGGGGCAGCTCGTTTTCTGGGGAAAAGGAGGAATATCTATCTGCTGATTTCTGAATGAGCTTTCACTAAGTCTTATGCAAGCAGAACAGACACGATGAGGCCCACAAGAACGTTCATGAACCATGCAGCTTAGGTAGATATACCATCGATGATAGAAAGTGATTTGTTATGTTACTCTAGCCTCACACACACCATCAAGACAACGGTTTTTAATATCAAAAGTCACTTGAATGATTGCACACTAGGCCCGGATTACCAATTGAGGGTATTGCATCAAGAAGTAGAGAGAGAGACAAAATACAGAAACTTTTCAATCAAATTCAGGGCAAGGGAAAAGACTTCAATTTCGAGCTCGCGTTTTAGTCTGTGACAAGCCGACCGAGTCCTTGGCTTCATTGACGTCGTGCTCTGATCAACCTCCGGGGCGATGTGTGATGCGTTCATAGTGTTGACTTGTCACGGAAAACTGTACGAGTCCCATTTTCAACAACTGAACGAGTTCCGTTTTCAACAACTGAGAGGTGCGAGTGCGAGTAGGAGCAATTGAAGTGTTGTTCGGAGATCCGTGTAATCGCCTCCGATAGCTCCGCAAGTGACAAACTTGAAAAGTCATGTTCCGCAACTGTCCTGCATGTCGTTTGACCAATGTAGGCCGCGCTTACTGGTTACCTATACCGGACAATGAATCGTGCAAATCGCTTGAATGGTAATGATAGCGAACTGGCTCACATATTAAGAGCACCAAAACAAGAGATGCGGTTGGAGGATGATTATAGATTTAGTCAGTACATATGCACTTCATGTGTTTCTGTACCTCCTCTGCATACCACCGTTCATCTACAGCCAAGAAGCATCTCTATCAAATACCCCGCCTCTCTCCATGGCATTTGTATGCAATTCCATTCGGTACCTACCTGGTAAGCCACCAACGGTTTTCGAAGGGTCCGGACTGTTCGATCGCTTGGCCCTGCATTACCCCAGGTTTTTCGTTACCGCCAATCCTTGTAATTGCGTCGATCCCATTAATTGGTTCCACGGCGAACAGATGACCGACATCCGCATTTCCTCGAGAGATGCCGGTGAAGAGGACTTTTGGTCCTCCCCCAAGCTCTTGCAGTACACAGAAAAGAAGCAACTGCTCGAAACCGGGACCGACCCCAAACTCCCGTTTTCGGTTATATGTCCGTTGTCAACATTGAAGCTTAATGTAGACGACCTCTGGGCTGACGCCTTATCCAATCTAACGGGCTGGACGCCAGGACAGATGGCTGGAAGCGCGTCCGTCGTACCATTGTTGCGTCTGGGACAAACTCTTGTCAGTCGGTATGAAGCTCTACAACGTCATGGCGCATTTCAGCTCTTCGAAACTGCTACCTAGATTCTCAGATGTTGACCGGTGCAACAGGTTCCGGGTGAAGTCTTGGCTTGCAGTTGGAATTAGGCTGCCCACCAGCCCGCGAGCCCCTCCAATAGAAGAGAACGAAACAAAGGAGAAAACCAAAAAGCCGTTGACACTAAGGCCCGGCACGGTTCATCTTGTCTTAGAGCCCGATGCGCGATCCAACACACACCCGGATGCCCGCCAAGCCTTGTTCAGAGCTCATTCCTCCACTCCTGGTGCGGTATTCCTGCGGCTGAGTTGCAGTTGATTCGTCAATGGATTCGGTGTCGATCGATTCTGAGCGGCTGGAAAAACCATCGGTGGTGACCGATCGAGAAACACCAGGAATCCTTTCTTGCATTATGCCATTAATTGGTCACAAGATATGCGTCTCCCTGCATTCAGCCATTTCGTTGCTCGCTTTGCGAGAATCAAGCTCATGTCGTATGCATACATGCCAGTCTCGTGGAATTCTCATCGTGATCTTCTGGATGTGGTACTGGTACCGAGCTCCAGGCACATGGCAGGCGAATCTGGATACGTGCAGTCCCATCCCTGTGTGACTTGACTAACACCAAGCATACATCAAGCCTCATTTGGATACATACATCCGAAAAGGAATTTCCAATGAAACGGTCCTTGCAGCCTCAATTGATGGCTACTACCCCTCACCGAAGACGCCTCACCCTCGATACAGCGTCAGCTCGATCATTGTCATCGTCTTGTCGAGCCCTGTGTCAGTTATTTCGAACCTCGCCGGCTGAGTCTAGACCCCATCCGATGTGGAATCAGCAAAGGTCTCGAAAAATGGTATGATTGGTACTCGTGGTAGCCATGCAGGGCGAAGACCAAGCTGTGATTGGTCGCAGAGACATAAAGGGCGATGTATGGAAAGTTATGCCCGTGTAAAGTACAGATTCAACAAGAAGTGCTCCAGAATGATGGTATTCTTAGAAAAACAATTTCTGCTCGGTTGAAGAAGCCTTGTCACGATCAGTCATCTCCCTCAAGGCGCGTGCAACGAACTTGAGCAGTATACTTCATGTGTCATGTTATGAACCACACGAGTACGCCGTACACCACGTGCAGATGCGACCAGCATGTCTGGAATCATGCTGCCAATATACAACCGATGAGCCAACTCTAGAAGTACTCTAAACGACATTGTCGATCAGGTACGATTCTCTCTTCTGCCCTCCGCTCCTCGATGGAACGAACACGTGGATACCATTTATCCGGCGGATTGCTCGCGACATGGTATGTCGGCAGAAGACAACTTTAATTGAAAAGGTTAACCTTGTTCCACATTTAGCCAAGTGTCCGTTGAATGCAAAGAGGTTATTGGATCACAACATAGCAACCGATTCTGACAACAGATTACCCAGATACCTATTGATTTCTATCACGATCAACCCGTGTAGAGCAAAAGAATTCTCGGTTTCGATCTGTTCTAATGACTATAATTGAACATGAGACCCACTTGGAATGTCTATCATCACCGCGGTCATCAACACGAAAATGTAGTTATGGAGTACAGCTCATCTGGTCCCAAGTCCTGTCCACAAAGGAAAACAACTGCATCGACTTAATACATACCGGCAATGCTTTGGTGGCTTGCCACGACCTGCAGCCTTTCTTGCCAGCCTCAATATAACTGTAGACGAGTGTCACAATGATACTCTTGGCATAATGGAACGAGACGCCTGCCACGGCAGTGAGAAAAGGGCTTCCTACATTGACTATCGATTCGTACTTTGAGGTTTACGTGAGTGGCTCCGACTCGGCGGTTACTGACTGGCTCATATGCAACGCCTCTTACCACGTATCGACTCATCTTAGACGTCACAGGGGAAATTGGCATGGGGATACATGGACATGATTGATGGGAAAGCTGTTCAAATAGTCTCATGCATGATTGCCATCCTGGGGAGAATGGACGATATCAAGGCCCTTATACACCACCTTCGTGATGCTGAATTCCTGATCGAAGTGAAAACTTCTGTAAATAGCCCAGGAGTTCTTGCTCGGCTACATTCGAGGCTGGCCAATACTTGCTCAAAACGGCCCGGAAATCACACGAAGAGATCGATTGTTCACCCATCTTGAGATCTGGGCCGCATCCTCCACGATGCAGTGTTACTCCGTTGACAAGTTTGAACATGGAGAAATCCAAGATAACCGCCATCGGTCAAGGTGTCCACCAACAACCGTGTGCCAGACATGAGCATATTTTGGAAATAATCGCTCCAATCATCTGATCCATCACCTAGAAGAATGGGATAATGGATGAAAGATTCTCGAGTATAAAGTCTTGTGTTCTCCTCCATCATGTCCAGTCTAGTTTCTGATCAGCAGTAGCAACACTCAAGCACTTCACTCTCTATCTATCCACCAGAAAAAAACAGACTCCAAGAACAAAACAGCTCGAAGGTCCTTCTCTTCAATATGCAGCTTACAGCACTCCTTCTCCTCCTCGGCGCTACCGCCGCTATTGCCACACCGCTCCAGGGTCGCGGAGGCGGCGGCGGCGAGGGTGGCGGCGGTGATGGTGGTGGTGAGGGCGGTGGTGAGGGCGGTGGTGAGGGCGGTGGTGACGGTGGCGGGTGAGTACATGCTTTCAACATCAAGGCAGCGTCAAATTTCCTTGACAGCGGGCTGACTTAACTTCTCCGTACCAGTTCCGGCGGCGGCGGCGACGGCGGCGGCGACGGTGGTTCCACCTACGTCGCTTGCACCCCCGGTGCCTTGTACACCAACGCCCAGTGCTGTGCCACTGATGTCCTTGGAGTCGCAGACCTCGACTGCGCGAACCGTGAGTTACCTCTACCAAGCGAGTAGTCTTTGGGCCGCCGACTGATCAACTTTCTATAGCCGCTGCAATCCCCGCCAGCGCTGATGCTTTCAAGGCCGACTGCGCCACCGTTGGCAAGACCGCTCGCTGCTGTGTCATCCCTGTTGTAAGTCGTTTGTCGTTTGAAAGAGTCTCCATGCTCTCAATTATACTAACACATCATCAGGCTGGCCAAGATGTTCTCTGCACCACCCCCCAGGGTCTCTAAGCGCGCGACTCGCGACGCAGCTGATGCTCTGTCCTAGACATGCGTCACAAAGAACGAGATTGGAATGGAAAGACAGTGAAGTCGGGATGATCATCAGGGAGGACTTGTGGTGGAAAGCTGTTTCTTGGAGTCACTCGTTTACATAGTTCTGATTATCTCTCAAAGCAACAATAATCAGTTTGAGTAATTCCTTCCGGGCTTACGGGGTTTTTGCTTGTGACACTTGGACCGTAGCGTGTATGAAAGTCGCTGAGTCATGTAGGGTTTTATGTCATGAAAATCCCAGGCCAGAACGAGATCCGATATTTGTATCTTGATTTTTGGTTTACTCGAACTTTTTGTCAAGTCTTGGCACTGAAGACGCACTCAAACCCAAACGCACTGAGGCTATCCCCACTCCACTTTTACAAGCATTTCAGTTGATGCTTAGCGCACTCGCTCTCCAATCTCCAACATCAAATCACCCATCCTCTTCCATCCATGCGCATTGCGTCTTAGACCACCAAAGCAAATCGAAGGAACTCGAATTTAAATCTTGTGCTCATTGTATAGTGTATAGTTCACGGAATATCCAATGGACGTTGACCCGCCCCTCCTCCTGTTCCGGGCGCAGTATCTCCAATGCCTCGATCCGGACTTCCTGACCTGGCCCCCGGCGTCGCTGCTGAAGCAGCCCGACGCGCACATCTTTCTCTACAAGCGCTTGTTCGATCCTGACAAGGTTCCATACAGGCCGTCTGTCAGCTACGAGATCAAGGTGCTCGAGATGTTGACTGCCAGGATACAAACAGCCGTGTCCGGCGCAGCAGCTGTGGAAACTGTGAGTCCTCACTTACATACCTACTTTACATACAAGGCTTGAAATACTGAGCTCCTTTCCAGGAGCCGCTCCAAAACCTACACAATCATCTCGCCAGCCTAAGAGACCAAGTCTCATCCCCATCATCAGGCCCTCTGTCCTGGCAGGACGCATACCTCACCTACAACTGCGCTCCCACGCTCGACGCCTGGCAGCCTATCACCCTGCACGAGCCGCGGTCCCTGATCGCCGGGACGGCGCACACGGGCCACCGGACCTGGGAGGGCGCGCTGCACCTCGCGACGTACCTGCTCGCCCACCCGTCGCTAGTCGCCGGGAAGACGGTCCTCGAGCTCGGCGCCGGCACCGGGTTCCTCAGCATCCTGTGCCGCAAGTTCTTGGATGCCGCCGGCGTGACGGCCACGGACGGCGAGGACCGCGTCGTCGAGGGCATGCGCGAGAACCTGCGGCTCAACGGCGTCGGCGACAACGGCGTCGCGGCGCGGAGGTTGTGGTGGGGTGCGGAGCTCGAGGGGGACTGGAACGACGGCGGAGACGCGGCGGCGGTTGATGTCGTTATCGGAGCTGATATTGTGAGTACCAACTTCTATGTCTTCCTGCGAGTGCACACGTACTGCAAGCATACATCTGACCCTTTTACGTACCAGATCTATCAGAAAGAAGGCGCAGAGGCACTAGTCAAGGCACTGCGCGCCCTCCTGGACCTTCAACCCCGGGCCAGGATCATCCTGTCCAACGCGCGTCGGTTTCCGGCCGTCTTTGAGGTTTTTGAGAGGGACTGCCGTAGGTGGACACCTCCGAGCGAGTACTTACTTCTGATTGCTGACATTTTCTATAGAGCAGAACAATTTGTGCATTCAAGTTATTCCATATCCAGTCACTCCAATATTGAGGCAGAAATCCCTCTTCTTTTCTACTGCCATTCCACTTGAGATGGTGGAGATCAAAGGCGCTCAAGACGGGCAAGGGCTGTGAGAGATACGCTTCATTCCGCACCCCAGACAGGATAGCAACATCACGAATTCCCGGCCTTTCACCACTGACCTTTCGCAAGCATTTTCCGTTCTCAGAGCACCATTCACTCATGACCATCTGCAATGTGACTGCAACTTCTTTTCTATAGACTACCTTGACACTCCTTTCATCATGCCAACGTCGCAAGACTATATTACAGCCATTTTCTCCTTCTCCAAGTCTCACGTACACAATAACTTCCCGGACATCATCTAGAACGTGGCCTTCGAAATGTGTCCCCAAAAGAACCAGATCTCCGTTACTCCTTAACAATGCCCATCGGGGGTATCATATACTCTGCCAATGCAAAAACCCAAACATCGCCGTTCAACGCCTTCAACTTCAAGTTCCTCTGGCAGTCCCGAAAGATATTCACAGCACACCTATTTGGAAAGTCGCGGCTTCTTGGGATTGGGAGCTTGCTCATCATCCTCGGACTTTGACCGCTTCTTGGGGTTGGGAGCTTGCTCACGACCCTCGGACTTTGACCGCTTCTTGGGATTGGGAGGCTGCTCACGATCAGACTTTGATCGCTTCTTGGGATTGGGGGCTCGCTTGAGATCTGACTTTGAACGCTTCTTGCTCCTGCTCTTCGGATGTGCAGCTTTCCAAGCCCTTGCCCATGCATGCACGAGTAGTGAGTGTTTATAGGCCTAGAATATTCGTTCACTCAAGCGCTGGGTCGGGGTGGAAGCATTGCCGATCTTGATGAACTTCTCAGGTCGCGAGTCAGTCATGTCAACATCGTCGTCGGGTTCAACGCCATCGATTCTCTGCATTTGCGACTGCTTTTGCGACGGCATTTCCTTCGGTTCCTTCGGAATGATGGGTGTGCGCTGGGGAATGCCGACCAAGTCGCTCTTGTCATGATCGCGGACGTATGCGACGTAACAAGGATCGCCGCTCTTGTTGAGCTCATCAATGACAGCCTGGGGATCGCGCTTGTCGACGGTGACGACGCTGTCGTTGTACTTGAGCCAGCAGTTACGCTCAAAGTCACGGATCCAGACCCAGTAGTGTCCGGCCGAGGCTCCACCTGAATGACAGATGACTGAATGCAGGCGGTACTTGTGCTCTTGCAAGCTTTCATAGTACGACGTAACCTTCTTTTCGGTGTCATTAGCATCGGAAATCTTCGTCGTGGATTCTCCCATGGCGGCTAGAACCTTGGTAAGAACTGGCACGGTGGATGCTTGCAAGCAGACAGCGTCGTCATTGGGACTGATCTTGCGCTTCTTGGTGCTGTCCGAGGAAAGAGGACTCGATCTAAGGGTACTCTCCACAGGGTCCTCGTCAGGATCAAGTGTATTAGCATCATCCACAGCCATGTCATCCTCGGTCTCGTGAGCAGATGGCTTGGAACGCTCCATTTTGGATGGGGTGGTCTTTTGGGCCTCCTCGTCGGCTTCTTCAACCTTCTTTCGATAAGCACGCATAGTCCAGTCAAGGACACGCATGCGATACAGCTCAGAGTCCTGAGGGGCGTCCATGTATCTGTCCAGATATAGTTCGTCGACGAGCACAACAGGGTTCTGATTCTTGGTCACGCGGTTCTGGCTGTCAGAGGTTGCGCGTCCAATACGAATGTGCATAATCGGGGCGAGCTTTCTTAAAGCAGAGTATTGTGCTCTTGGTCCTCGGTCCTCGGTGGTGCTATCCAGCATTTGCAGGGTAAAGAAGCGAGCAAGTGCTTCGTGAATTGTCGACGAAACACCCTTTTCGGCGTCGGGCAAAACGTTGATCCATCTGTCCGGGATCAGCTCAACGCCGGGCTTCTTCTCCGTGTTCTTCATATCGAGCACATAGTTGATGAATATTGGGAAAAAGGTATCGGTGATGGCGTCAGCTTGAAGATCAAGTTGGTCGGCCATGAGTCCGGTGGAGGAGATGGCGCGCATGATGTGCTCAAGAATGAATCCAATGATCTCCTCGACATCTTGCTGATCTGTTCCCTTACGACTAGACAACTCCAAGAATTGCGAGATCGTGTTGGTCACCGTATCCAAATCGGAAATACCGGGGGACGCAGTTGTTGACGAGATCTCTGCGCCGACTGTGGTCGAATCGGCCATGGGCTGCAGTGTGCCCTGAGTTGTCTCGCCATGTCCATCGATTTTATCAATGGACATAGCACTGTCATCATTGACGAGTGTCTGAGAGCTGACATCACTTGCAGTCTCGACCGGGTCGTTGATGGGCTCGACGGTAACACTGATCTTGTTTGTCTCGGAAGAAGCTGTTTCGGCCGGAGCCTCAGAAGAATGAGCCGGCAGAGGCGGGGTAGTGCTCTCGTCCTCGGCCTTCTGTGTCATCTGACCCAACAGGGCGGATGCCGAACGAAGAGCAGTATTGGCCAGTCTCTGCGGGGGTTCGCAGTAAGCATCAGTCGTCGAACTTAGGTCTTGGAAGAGTGCCTGCAAAGATTCAACGACTAAAAATAATTAGCGACAGTTACAAGAGGGAGAAAAACAACGAGCTCACATTGACATCCGATGATTGCCTCTTCACGGCTCACTCTTAGGCCATTGGCGATCGGCAATATACGCTGGCCAATAGCAGTTTCAGAGTTCAAATCAAGACTTTGCTCTGGGTAGCGCAGCACCAAGTTACGGACAGGGACCACTGAGTACAGGTACTGCAGCAAGCTGTTCAGATAGCAGGTGTTGCCAATGTTGCCGAGACCAGGAGGCGTATAAGGGTCCAGTGATTCGCCGACTGCTGGCTGATACGAGCCTGCGACGTTCTGGACTTCTGGCTGATAGAAACGGCTCATTTCTTCGTATCTTGCAGCAAGTCCAGGATTCGAGGATCGAGTGTGTTCTGCATAAACCTCGAGGGCTTTGGCAATTTCAGTGTTATCTACTGAAGCGTCTTGAATCTAATTGAAATGGTCAGACTTTTAGAAATGTGGTACTCTATATTTTGAACTCACCTTATTGTTGACAATCTCCAGCAACACATCTTGTCCCCAATCTGGGGCAGAGTCACCAAGGATGGTCTGGGCCCTGGACAAACTCATCTGGTTTGTCGACGTATCTTCTTCAGGACAAACGAGCTGTCGTAGATCTGTGTTCAAGTACTTTCCAACAATTGTGATATACTCTAGAGCGCGACTTCTGAAGGACGGCGAGTCATCGTTGCCGGTCATAAGAAAGTACTTATTCACATAAAACTCCTGGTCCTTCTGACTGAGGTAGGCCGAGAAAAAATTCAGGGCGCCTTCTAGACGTTCCATGTCGGGCACGTTGACAATGTTCGATTCGAACATGGCCAGCTCGTTGGATGCAAGCGAGTCGCGATCGCCGATGGATCGACGGGCTGCCTGGGTGAACTCGAGAGCCCGTCGCGGGAACCGGTCCGAGAGTAGTCGGGCGGCCTCGAAAATGGCCATGGGTTTGTAATATGGCAGACAACCCAACAAAGCCATGTCTGCCTCGTTGACTGAAGGGTATCCGATGGCGGATTCGTTCTTCTCGCAAGCAAAGGCACGCTGGAGCATGTCCCAAGCAGGCCTGACCTTTCGGATGCCTCCGGTGGTGGCACCAGAGGTATTGGTACCAGACATTAGTTCCATAAGCACCAAGCATTCAGCCTCGACGTCCTCCCACTTGGCGCGAAGAGTTCCACACATCGTCGGCGAAGAGGGATTTTCGAGGACTGGGAAGACCCAAGCCTCGTCTCCATCGTCGATCACCTTCAAAGTGCAACCAAGCGATCGCAGCAGAGGGTCAAAGTCATCCTTGAATGCGACAAGGAACTTTTTGTTGTGGCGCTTGATCTTCTTGGGGGACTCGCCAGGCTTGGTCTCAATGCAATCTTTGGAGTAGCGCTGCAGCATCGCGAACAAGTCGGGCACCCAATTATCCAGATCCTTGAATCTGTCGCGGTGCTCAGCACGGACGATCTCAAAGTTGTGAGCGACTCGCTTCTTGTCCTGCATAGCCTCGACCTCCTGTGCACTGATGCGAGGAGGAAGTCGCTCCAACACCATCTTGTAGTTGCACTTGTCGGCAATGCAACTGAAGTGAAGCCGATCGAGAACAAAGTCCCCACTGCCGCGGGTTGACTCCAAAGTCACGTTGGAATCGCGATTGTACAACAGGAACATGTGAGTTCTCGGCTGATGTTGATCAGACAGGCCGCCAGGAGCATCAATCGTCGAGTTGACCGAGATTCTGAAATGATAGCGACACTTTCTGCAGATGCAGGAAATGACTTCCAAGGTCGAGTCTCGGGATTCCTTTCCGGATTGACTAGGGATGAGTAGTAGCTCATGAGTCTCGCAACCATCCTGTCCATTACGGAACAGCTCTCCGGAGATGAGTTGGGCTAGCAGGCGGGACGATATGAACACTATAAAGATAAAATTAGTTTTCCAATCTTCGAGTCTAACACACGAGAGGGACTTCAGAAAACCGTACCTCGATCGTTCGGGCCACCAGGGGCAGCGAAGTCGTTTGCGTCAGCCATGTTGTCGGCTCAGATCGCGGCCAGCAGCGACGCGATGGACTCCTGCTGGGCGAGTGGACGGGCAGCTGGCGGGAAGGGTGCAAATTCGAGAAAATGTGGATGAGTCGGATACCACGATGATTCCTATCCTGGCGTCAGTCTCTGTAGCTCCGCACAGATGGTGACAGCCGGACAAGAACGTGTGATGATGGCAACACAGAAACAATTTGATGGAGTGGGAGAAGCTGGGAGCTAGATCGAAACTTCGCAGAGAAAACTTTGAAGGGCGTGGGGTCCCAACAGCTGTGCTCACTGTCGCCCAAAAGCAGCCTAGGGCTTAAGCTTGCTTGCCCCCAAGAGGGGACCGCATTTCGGCCAGTCACGATGCGGCGTTGGAGTCGCGAGGGGCAGAGGTACACCATGAGGGTACCTACTCCCAGCCCAGGTCAGACGACTAGCCTCGAGACCCTCAAGGGGGCAGCCCAGGGAGGGGCACACAGGACTACTGTGTACCCTCTCAACCAGGCCAGCACATGGCCTCTTCCCTTGCCATGCTTCCCAGTGCCAGTAGATCATGAAGCCACTCAAGGAGACAGCCTCACCTCAGATAGTTGGTAGAGCCAGGCTTGACACAAAGAGCCGTGAACTTGTGTGAGATGGCTGACCGTATGAGGTCTTGCAATTAACAAGACAGGGTGGAAATCGACTGGGGTATCATGAAAGCGCCCTGTATGTAACCCAGATAAAACAATGAGAATAAACTCCAGGTCCAGATGCTGCTGATATCGCCGATAAATGCTGACGTAAAGAAACCCGGAAATAAGAAGCGCGCTCTTTTCGATCCAACAAAAGAAGACGTTCGCTGATGAAGTTACTTCGCACGCTAGAAGTGAACCGAAAATGCGACTCGAAGATGATGGAGCGGCGCCGAGGCTGGACCAGGAAGGGTGTTGAGGGCGGGATGTTGTGAACAAGGCTGATGATCATCAGCAAGCAGTGAGCAGCAAGCTCGGAGCTGGTTGGTAACTGTTGGAAGTCTACGTAATGAAGCGAGGGCAAGCTCAGGCGATTTGGCGCTAGCGGCAAGCCTGGACAAGGGGATGAACTCCTTAGCGCATTTAAGCCATCACCAGCCCGCTACCTAGGCATGGAGAGAGGATTAGGGATCTTAAGATATTCCGATAGCCGAAAGGCAGCCGCACGGACCTCACTGCCCGACCGGCCTCCACCCGTCACAACTGATGCTGGCGGGCCTCAACCTGGGGAACAGCGAACTCGAACCACCCGGTTGATCATCGGCTAATCCACCTTCGACCAACCAGCGCGAGCCAATTCGAGCTTGCTACAACCTCCAAGCTCTCGAAAGTCGACGATTGGAAGACTATCATTTCAATCCTCGCCCATTGCGACCGCCCATCCCGCCGCCCAAGATGGCGAACCCGCACCCCATCGCGAAGCTCTACCCAGAGGAGCCCTACCACGCCAAGAATGCCCTCACCTCCGGTGTCAACGGCGCAGCAATTGGAGGTGCTGCCGGTCTGATCACCGCCGCCGTCCAGAACTCTTTGGCCAAGTCGAGCGTCGGAGCTGGTGGTATCTTTTCGCGGTCCGGCGCCACCATTGCGACCCTGAGTACGTCTACCTTGGGGGGACAAGAGGCAGTCGACAGAACAGCGCGACAGCGTCTGAAGAGAGAGAGCCCGGCTGACCATTCCGTGTAGCTGCCGTGCCTACCGTCTACTGCTTCGTCAAGGATGCCTCGGCCAACCTACGAGAGAAGGACGATACCCTCAACACCACAATTGGCGCTTTCTTTGGAGGTGCCATGCTCGGTCTGCGATGTAAGCATCCACGATAGAACCCGGGACCGGTCGCGAAGGAAGGCTAACATGCTCCGGGACAGCTCTCCGCATGCCTCAGATTCTTGGCCAGGGTGCCCTCATCTCCGTCGTTCTGACCGCGTTCGACTACACCGGAGGCCGCCTCGCTGGCTACAAGACCGACTCGCAGTTCGTCGACGAGTACGAGCGCAAGGAGTACCTCAGAAACAACCGCAGACGGCCGTTAACAGAGACGGTGGCAGACCTGGGAGAGGGCAGAGGTACGGTTCACGAGATCTGTCCGAATCGATCACGCACTAATTTTCTATCTTGCAGGAATCAAGCCCCCAGGATACGAGGAGCGGAGACGGGAGAGGCTGAAGGAGAAGTACGGCGTCGAGATCAACCCTGTCTCTGCCACAGTCGAGTAGACGATTGCTGGCCATGGAGACTATACAGTGTACATAAGAATCAATGGGATTTCGTTTCAATGTTGACCTGGACCAGAGTACTTGGTGCATTGAGATGATAAGACGGATGTATTCGACGCGTCGCGGCAGCATCCGGCCTTTGACCAGTCAGCCGATCCAGCTCTCCTTTGCAAGGAAATTTCTCTTCCAGAGCCACAGCTGCCGAAATACACTGTTCGATGTGTTGTCATATGAATGGAAGAAAGCATCCCGACAACAATCGATTTTCACTAGCTACACTTGTCAATGCATTGACCGTGTTTCCCCAAGTCTGCGAAAGCTGTCGAGGGCCCGAGGGCTGGAGTCAGTTCTATAGTATTCGCATGTGCTGCCTGTGGGGAAACCCAGGCAAGCGAGAGCGGAGGTTGGGAGAGCTGGGGAAAAGCAGAAACGCGGAAGAGTGACTCCAGAAGTGAGGAGGAACTAAGAAAGCACACAAGACTAGATACTACTGCCTGATTGAGTGCTGAATGTACCACTGCAGGCTCGTGACAACAATCACGGATGCGAGTACTCTGAGCTCGCGATATCCTCCCAGCCCTTTTCCGGTCGACACCCCAGAGCGCGAGCTCTGACGAGATCCGGGACGTGGTTGCTATAGCGCCTTGCTGGGATTCAGGAGCAGCATAATCACACCTCGTCTTGAAAACGCAGTCATGTGCGGAGAAATCAACACGCATCGAACTGCTAATTTCATGGTGTGAGCACTTATGCTCTTCATCCTATCAGTCTAGAGACACAGATTCAGTAGTGAATTTGGGACCGTAGTGACAAATGGATATTCGATATCAGTCTCTATGCGATCACACAATCATCGTACCCTGAGAAGTCAGCCGTGCTGAAATTCTCTTAAAATACCGCGACGGAGGACTGTAGACTAGACTTGATCCTGAATGCATGCCGACTGGATTCAAGAATCGAGAAGCCATTTGTTCAAATTTTGACAGCTGCTCAGTATAATGGTCACCAAGACTGCCCAATGGCTTCCAACTACGCGCCCGCTACACTATTCTTACAAAGTTCTTCGAGGGATGATGTTTTTCTGTTTGGAGCTCCTAGATCTACGCTCTTTCAAAAAAGAAAATTATATTCGGAGGAAGCCTGACAGCTTGGCATTTCCATTCAGGGCTTTTGTGATATGTTTCTTGAAGAGCAACTTTGTCTTGAGGTTGTCGAAAAGAAAAATGTATTTGCGACGAGCTAATTATGTAGGGACGGTGACGTTTTCTAGATCATTGTGTCAATTCCTAGATATCAACATTATTGATTGACAGATGACCGCTGACCTGGGAAGTAATCTGATTACATGTCTACTGCCTTGTCCTTATCTCAATTTGGATATTTTGGACATTGGACTTGCACAATGTCGACATGGGGCTGCGGCTGCCTTTGAGCGGAATGGTTACACAACATTGGCAGCCCGATGGTGGGCCTCCAGCATAATCGCCGTGCGGGTGAGCGGCGAGTATCGATATCTTGTACATATAATTCGTTGACTGTTTATAATCGTCTCGGACGTGTTAAGATATGATTGCTTAAAATTATTGAGGATTGCATTACTGTTACTAGTTGTTGCTTGTTGGGCAATAATAACGTGACTGATACAGGGAATTTCACCTCCTCCTCTTCAAACTGGTAGACTATAAGTGTTGACCACATTTATCGAGGTTATTTCTGTACAATTTCGATATATCAGTCGTAACAAGCATAATTACGGATCTGATTTCACCTTTGATCTAAAATAAAATGGCTGTAAGTAATATCTCATAAGAGAAACGGAAAGCAAGCTCACTTTCAAAGCCCGGAACACGAACCCTCACCATGACAATGGCAAAACCTCCTCCAAACGAACAGACACAAACCTGCCGACGCTGCAACAGACCCGTCCAGCGCCGCATCACCAAGCAATCGAACCGCAACGGCAACGCCGGCCGGCCGTACTACCGGTGCGTGCCGTGCAACAAGTTCATCACGTTCGACGACGACCGCGGCCGGCACAAGGACAACCCGCTGTGCGAGTGCGGTCTGCCAAGCCGGACCCAGCTCAACGGGGTACATGCGAGTCCTCCGCGTGGTGTTCACTACGTCTGCGGAACTGGGAAGTGTAATTACTACGCGCGCCTGGTCAAGGACGAGAAGCAAGTCGTGGTGGAGGAAGATCTGGTTGAACGTTTTGCGAGGGCTTTGATCATCTAGAAGGAATTGGGATATAGGATCCAATATCGTACACGATTTGGTGGATGTAATGCAAAATGTGCTCGACGTTGTGCTTGATGTGTTGTCTCTTATCCAGTACATCGGGATGGCCGCGTCCACTTTAGCATACACACATCGATTGTACCTCACCCAGACACGAGATGAGGCTATCTGTATTATCTCATTTATAAACGGATTTCCAGGGTTCTCTCCACAGATGTTGACTCCTTGTCTATTGTCTTGGAACTTAGAAGTAAGGTTGGCTTTAGTGCGAGATGCCAATGCTGGCCGCACTAAGGATGGTGGTGACGACATCACCTCGCTGCATCATTCCTATACACGGGGAAGTACCCAGGTTCTCTATCCAATTCGGGCATTGTTTTCAGGTGCACAAATACCGGTCCGACCAACGAGATATCATGCCAGATTTCACGCAAACATGACCACGCTCATCGAGTCGACGCCGCGCGCGGTGCGCATGAGCTATCGCATCGCCCGCGGCGAGCAAGGAGTGCTCACCTTTGAGCCGTACAAGTCGGAGCTTCTGCCGCTCTGGCGATTCCGCACCGTGGCCGTCGCGCGCAAGAGCGCCGCCGACCTGTGGCAGCGGTTCGAGGAGTTCGACGGGCAGGGCGACTTTGTTGGCATGGACATGGCGCGCAAATTCATCCAGATGGGCATGACGCGCGCGAAGCGGTACGCCAACCACGCGGGCGGTCGCAAGTACAAAAAGGGCACCAGAGAGGAGCTGCCCAAGAGCGAGAACCACAAGGACAAGAAGGAAAAGGAGGCGGCGAGCCTGGTGTTTAGGCAGGTCTGGGAGAGATGCCGTGCTCATGGAGGATACCAGAAGCGCAAAGAAGAGTTCCTCGAGGAGCAGAAGGCCTGGGAGAAGAGTGGCGCGGACAAGGTCAAGACTGAAACTTGAGGGTATTGGGCGTACCCAAACTCCCGCCGCTCGCATTGGAATTTGGAAGAACCTGGCCAGGAGTAATACCGTTGTTGTACGAAGTACTCCGTACCTATACGTATGCGATACGACCGGGAATAATGCTTACGATGCTGATTATCCCCCGCAAAATGGTCAGCCAGTCAAGCCGGTCGCGAGCAAATTCCACGGCAACCCAACAATGTTTACGGTCAAACCAAACGTCAAGCATTCTGAAAACAGCCTGCAGTGAGGCGCTGACGAGGAATGCTCACTGCAGCACCACCCAGGGGCTTGCCGGCAGATCGATCCTTGTCGTCGACAAAGCGACTCTAGAAGTTGGCTTCCACGGGCTCGTTATGTAGTAAGAGCTGGAGGGGTGCCTTGGCGACATGGGTATTCGGGTCGCGGATGACTGCATGGACTGCATGGACGGCGAAAGCGAAACGGCGGCACAGCGAACGAGTGAGGACGCCCGCATGCATCGCGAGGTGTGCGACGGCTCGGCTTTGTCGAGTCCAAATATATCTCCGTATGCAAACCTGTCACTGACTAGCCGCATCCATCCTGGTGTTGAGCGTCCCCTGAATCTAGCATCGCGACCGTAGTACGGGCCGAAGGCAAGGGGAGAGGAGAGGTAGAGGACCAAATGAAATCGAAAATCAAAAACGCCCCACACGTGGTGGTTGGTACAGTGCAATTCAGCATCCGACATTTGGCGCCGTCTCACGGTCTACCGCTTAGCGCACCACGCGTCGCCAAGCGGCATCAAACCATATTTGACAAGTCCAGGAAAGCTTGTCAAGAGGATCTCGCTATGGATCATGTTTCGTAGTTCTAATAGTTCTGTTTTGCGGTTGCCCAGCCGCTGGCCTTTCTTGGTAGACGCGGGAACCAAGACACCAAGAACATGAGGCTCGTCTTGTCAAAGCTTCGCGGGCAACGACATATGGAAGTTTGAAGTTGAACCATGTGCATGTGAAAAAATGGATGCCCAGATGTATGCAAGATACAGATCTGAATCAGCAGTCGCCGCGCGCCGGTTTTACTGGACCTTTGTGGGTGCCAGTCCCTGACCTACCTGAGAAAGTTCGACCCGGCTCTCCAATACTCCAATGGATCGACATGAGTGACAGCGGCCGGTCCCCTTTCAGATGGGAACAACAACATCGACAAGCAATCGCCTGTTGAAACTTGACATGGCAGATGCAAAACACATGATACGAAGATGTCTGCACACCACTTCTGAGTATTGTACTCTCATCGCCACACGAGCAATTTGAGCTGGGAAATTTGCAGAACAAAGACCGGTCGACACGGGCCCTTCCCTCTTGGAGCGTTCGCGGCCAGGGGCTTAGCACCATGTGGATCTTCAATATCATTACGAATCCCCTGCTCCGCCAAGACCCCACTCCATCGTGGATACAATGTTGGAAGGACCTGGGGGTCAACAGACATCGTGCGCCCATCGACTGCCAGATTCTCGGGGAGACATTTTCCTATTCTTTTAACCTTCTTTCGACAGTCCACGCTTCCAGAAAGGCCCATTCGAGGCCCCGTTGTTGAAGCAGTCGGGCACTTCCCCAGGCATTGAAACCAGTCACTCGTTTCTTTTACATACTACCAGAAAACCTCACATCTTTGCCGCCTCTCGTCATTCCTTCATTCCTTACGCCGCTATTCCTTTGTAATCATGTTGGGGGTCCTGCGATCTGTAGGGCTGTTCGGCCTTCTCTTCTCTGGGGCCCGCGCCATCGATGTGGATTTCACCAGTGATGGTAGGAAGATTCGCCTCGTTCCGAGAGACTTTGGACGAACATTACTAACCACACCACAGATTCCATCAAGGAGGGCGCTGCCACCATTGCCTATGGCCTGGTGAAGTACTACACCGGTAGGTTCAACGCGCAACCGCCGCCGCCATATATTCGCAACAACTCACTGACATCCCGCAGGTAACAACACTGGTGATGTTGCAGGCAACTTGCCTGATCCGTACTACTGTCGGTCCGACCCGATCTTGAGATCTTCGATCCCTTCTTACTAATACTGTTTTGCAGGGTGGGAAGCTGGTGCCATGTTCGGCGCCCTGGTCGATTACTGGGCCTTTACAGGTGACGACTCATACAACAATATCACATTCCAGGCCCTGCAGCACCAGGTCGGAGACGATGCAGACTTTATGCCCGAGAACCAGACGAGGAGTTTGGGAAACGACGATCAGGGTTTCTGGGCCATGGCCTCCATGACGGCTGCCGAGATGAACTTTACCAACCCCTCCTCGGATGAGCCGCAATGGCTGGCCTTGACGCAAGCCGTCTTCAACGAGTACGTCGACCGCTGGAACGACGCGACCGGCTCTTGCGGAGGAGGACTGCGATGGCAGATTTACACCTTCAACAACGGTTACAACTACAAGAACTCCATCTCGAACGGGTGTTTCTTCAACATCGCCTCGCGACTGGCACGATACACTGGCAACGATACGTACGCAGACTGGGCAGAGAAGATCTTTTCTTGGGAACAGGGTGTGTCCTTTATCGACACGGACTGGAATGTTCTCGACGGAGCAGGATATGCCGACGACGCAAACTGCAGCGAGATCAACGCTGCGCAGTTCACCTACAACGCGGGCATCTTCATGGTCGGCGCCGCGCACATGTACAACCTCACCGAATCCGATGTTTGGCTGGAGCGAGTCGAAGGACTGGTCAACCGATCTTCCACGGTCTTCTTCAACAGTGACGTCATGTACGAGCCTCCTTGCGAGAGCTCTTCTTGCAACACGGATCAGCAGGCTTTCAAGGGACACTTGGCTCGATGGATGGCCTACACGGCGAAGCTCGCGCCCACCACCAAGGATACCATTCTCGCCCTGCTGAAGTCTTCCGCCACCGCCGCTGCTGAGCAATGCTCGGGAAGTCCTACGACCGGCTTCAAGGGACACACCGGTACCGCCTGTGGTTTCAGCTGGTTGGACGGCTCGACCTGGGACGGCAACTCTGGAGTCGGTGAGCAGCTCAACGCCATGTCTGTCGTCATGACGACACTCCTCGAGACCTCGCCGAACCCGTACACATCGACCACCGGTGGCAGTTCCGTTGGTAACGCGAATGCCGGAGCGAGTGACAGCAGCAAAATCCCAACGACCAGAGCCATCACCACTGGAGACCGCGCCGGTGCTGGAATCCTCACAGCTTTGGTTCTAGCGTCGCTTCTAAGCTCGCTTGCACTCATGATCAAGGACTGATATATTCAGCAGAGACGAGAACTATTTGTTCCTTCTTGTTTACCCATTTTGCGTGTATTTGGAACTTGCATATCAAGGAAAGTTAGCGGCCTCGGGCAACTTAGATTGTGCTTGGAGTTTGGCGTTTTCTTCTGTTTTTACAAATATTCATCCGCGCCCAAGATATTGGCGCGCAAGACAAATCTGCTTCGAACCGTGTACTGTTGACTACATAAACACCAGGACTGCTGTGCCTTGACTTGTGCACATTTACGATATCTCAGTTTTGGGAACCAATTTCTTGCTATTCATACCAAACAAATCGTACTAGCTGACTGTTCAAAACTGCAAATACGCCTTTGGCTATGTCCCATTACCCCAAAAACGAGCACGGACAGTCATATCCATCGATATCTGCCGTTGATCGTCTTGGCATCCATTCCATCGAGACCAGGGTCGATGCCAAGTTCCCCTTATACCGCTTGGCGATCGCCAAGATTGCCTTGGAAGGCGGTGACGGATTCGCTAATCTAGGTGCGCCCAGACGCACTATTGATGGTTCCCGGAGGCCAAGGCACGAAGCACTATTGGCAGTCGTCTTGGCCAAAACAACTTGCATCACCATCTTAGTATAGACTTGTTATGTTTAATATACTTTTCAATTACCTAGACATCGGTAATAGATGATACACTAAGAAAGTTGGTTTGGCACTTTGACGGATTCAGAAGTTTGTGTTTGTGGGTGTTGTGCTTTAGGTAGGATATGCCAACATGTGAACGATGTGGTTTACCAGATTACCAAATTCTATACTTGGTGGGCACTGTTCTGTCCTGTATTTCTCCAGAGGAAGACCTTGGAGCCTATCAAACCAGATCTATCAAAAATACAGTCACTTAGAGATTATGATGCGCCCTTATCAAGACAAGCTTTGGTCCTGCGGCGACAAAACAAACAGACTGGTTACCGGAAATCAAGTAAACCTAAAATTCACGAGAAAGATCAGTCTTGGATTGTGAGAAACATTCGACTTAAGAGTGCAAAAGACAAAAGAAAGGAGCGAAAAGCTCATCAGGCTCGAGGTCACTCAGACCCTGGGATCCTCCCTGACTCCCCTCTCGATTTTAGGAATTCTTCACATTTTTACTATTCGATCAAGTTCCCGGTGTGAACGGTTATGTGATTAAAAAACAGTCAGCTCTGTGATTATATTTGACAGTCCCTCATGCCACTGACCTCTTCTCCGCCTCCTAAGGGTATTGCTGGACCACTGATCAAGCTCACAAACGGACGCCGTGCAAGACAGCACCGACACGGGTGGGCGACGCTCCAACCTGCAGCGTTCGAAACACAAATCCTTTGTCTGATTTAGCCGAGCGCCGAAACAAAGACAGATAATGTGCAACACGCCGATAAGTTTTCAACAACCACTAAGCCTTCTGGCTTAGTGGTTGGGCGCGACAGACTGCTGGTGACGCAGACTCGACCCTCGGAGGACTGGAAGACTCTACCTCTCACACCTTACAACAGTCTATTCGCACCATTTTTTTCGCCCTTTAATTTTTATGTGTACGTTTGAGTCGCGGATTGGACTCACTAGATCCAGAAGCACACTCAGTAGAGACTACCAGACTGGAGGAGAAAATAAACATTTTTGGCATTCTTTTGGTGTGACATAGCATCGCGGAGAAAGATAAGATATTGGACCTAGTGCCAGTCTTGGAGTCAACTTATAGACAGACGATGTCACAATAGTCTGGAGAGTCAGGATCTCTGAGAAGTGTCGCATTAAGTATTTTTAAATCAATCGTTACAGAACTATTTTTTCAATTACTTGACTGCCGAACTTGCGCCATGTAACGTATCTTCCGCTGCTGGAGGCCACAAAATTGTATTCACTGCTGCAAGACTACAGTCACCATCGATCGCGACGGCACATTGACAGTCGCCGCGCTGTCCGTCACGGCAACAGCCAACTCGTCCAGATCATGGCTATTATCTGTGACAAAAGCCCTGGCACCTTTGATGCCCGCCCCGACAGTAGTCCCAACAGCTAACGAAGCAGCCGAGGATCCCGTATTAATAAACTGCACAGCGACATCCCCATCGACATTGCGAAAAGCCGATATCTTGACACCCGACTTGGTCCCCGACACACCGACCCTGACGGCACCCGGCCGCACGAACCGGCTCCACTGCCCAAACGCCCACAGCCGCTTCGACGCCGCGACGCTGTCCCCGCTGATGCGGACCAGCTTCGAGTTGGTGTCGCCGCCCTGCACGCCGATCCAGTACAGGTACGCCGAGCAGTTGGCGCTCACCAGCGCCGCGTAGATGTTGCTCGCCCACGTCATGCCCTCGCCGGCGCCGCCGCTCGCGTACCACGCCGCCGTCCACGCGCCGTTGAGGTCCGCGGCCTCGGTCTGCCAGACCGGATGGCCCCGGGCGCTGGTCATGGGCGACCCGGGGGACGAGGTGTACGCGTGAGATGTGATGGTCGATAGATACTGGTCCGCGGAGGATAGCTGAGATGTGATGGACGCCTGGTTCGACCAGCCCTCGGCGTCGCAGCAGGTGATGCCTACGTCAGAAAGGTTGGCTTTCTGGAGGGTCGGGCCTAACACTTTGATAAAGTCGGCGGCTTGGGTCCCGGAAGAGCGCATGGAGGCGTAGCTCGTGCTACAAATCTGTCAGCAATATTCTTGAGGTAGGACTAGGACTTTGAATTATGGTATATTATACGTATGACCACACTTTTGAGACGAAGCGGGAAGAATATACTTACGTCAAATCGGGCTCGTTGAGAAAACCCAGGTGTGTGATATTGACTCCCTCCTGCGCATAAAATTTGACATATTGGACGAGATAATCTGCGTAGGCTTGTTTCCAGTCGCCGCTCGAGCATGTGGCACCACTGACGCCGCAGAGGCTTCCGCCATTGGCATCGTTTCCATTGGTCTTCACTGCATCGCGATGAGTCAGTCAATAACTTTCAATGCTGGGTTGCTGGTGGCCAAGCGACCGTAGGAAGAATTGCAAGCAGGCGCAAAGAAAAGACGTATATGGCCAAAAAGTTTGACAAAAGAGCAAGGGACATCACATCACTCACTATACCCCGGCGCGGACCAAGCATCAGCATAAATGGTCCGGACCCCACGCTTGACGGCCTCCCGCGAAACCCACAGTTGCTTGTTGTCGCTGCCGTCCCAGCTGTACACGAGCGGCTTGGACGGACCACCGGGCGACTTGGGCGCGATGCTGACCATGTGGTCGGAGCTCATGTCGGGCGACGAGCCGATGCCGTTGCGCAGGATGGACAGGCCGGCGCCCGTCTCTGTGCTGAACAGCAGGTCCAGCGCCTTCTGCTGCTGGGCCTCGGACAGCTTGGAGATCTGGACGGCGCGCTGGAAGGCCTCGGAACACCCGAAGCCGTCGATGCGCTGATATGTCTGGTTCAGGTTCACGGTGATGGTCGTGGCCGACTGCCGGGGGTCCAGAATATCCGAGGGACTGGCGGAAGCCCACGAGGCAGCTACCAGCCCAATAACGGTCTTTAGTCGCATGGTTCAATAACGAGATCTCCTGTAGAAAAGGGTGATTTAAAATAATTGACTTCAGTGTCTTCCGACAACCATACAATAGTAACTCATTCTTGACCGTCTGAAGTAGACGTGATGCAACAAACGCAGCAACATGGGACACAATGATTCCTACCAAAAAGATTTGAACATGTTGCAATGCACGTCCGTTCTGCTTCTGGCGTGTGCGATCAAATTTAGAGTCCTTGGCGATACAGTTGGCAAAAGTCCCGGCTGAATTGCGCTGGTATACTCCATATTGGAGGAAGAGGCTAAATTGGCAATACATCGTAGTATACCATCGCTGGGAATTCTCAGATTCCTGGGAGACTTTAGACATCATTGCCGTAGTAGGATTGGTACACTGGGCTTCTTGTCGAATCTTGGAAATATACAGAGATGTACGACCGGCTGCGTCTATGATATCTCTTAGTTCATGTGTTTCTTGTGAATGTCCATGCGCCACCCGCTGCTCGGCCACTTCAAGTTTTTGTTAATATCATTGTCTGAAAGCGTAAGAATCAGAGCCAATTTTCCTTGTAATTCTATCATTACGTTCTACGTTAGAAGAAGACTTAGACGGACCCGGATAACCAATTCTGGAGTGCTTGGCGACACGGCCAATAAGCAACCAGTGCATGAAAGCCTTATTACGCAAATTGGTAGATTTTCAATGATACGTACACAGGGTACTTGATGACATTGACATCAGCTGACTTTTAATTTCAAAAGTCCTTAGGAATTGGATCTGTGCCTGTCCAGATTCTGGACAAGTCGGGAGTCTGTGCATGATGCGATATTGCTGCATCCGCCCCCATCAGATCCCCGATCATCGGTACAATCACCCACATGAGATCGTCCGAGGGAGTAAAGTTGAGGCTTCCGGGATTTTGAGATGGATTTGCATAGGTAACACGAATTGAAATGTTCAGCGCTCGTACTCCATCAGCTGAGGCCATGGTTAATAGTGAGGCTCGGGCAATGAGGTGCACCCTAGTAAGCTTACTATGGGCCCGGCCTGTAACAGAGTATACTGCTCCAGACTATAATAACTTGCCAGAAGCCGATGCTATTCGAACGGGAAGAATCGCATGGGAATTAAATCATCTCTGGAGACAATCAATTGTTACAACTCGGTGAGCAAGAAAGAAGAAAATCACAACCATGCTTGCCACTTTGATTGCGCCCGTCCTGGGTGCCGTCGCGCTGTGGTGGGTCTTCCGGCCGTGGGTGCAGCAGGCCGCCTTCTCGCCGCTCGCTAAACTGCCGACCGTCCACTGGAGCTGCGCCTGGTCCCCGCTATGGGTCCTGTACCTGCGATACTCGGGCCGGGAGCTCGAGGTCATGCACGAGGCGCACCAGAAGCTGGGCCCGGTGTTGCGCGTCGGACCGCGAGATGTCAGCGTGAGCTGCTACAATGACGGCGTGCGGACGATTTATGGCGGCGGCATGGACAAGCCCGACTACTACGACTACTACCAGTACCATGAGTAAGTGCTTTCATGAGATTTCCCAATTCGCCGTCGCCGAGCTATTGCTTATACACTCGCCCGAATAACAGTGTCGAAAACTCCTTCTCGACTCTGCTCCGCGGTGACCATGCCGTCCGTCGGCGCCGCGTCGCCGGTGTATACACCAAGACCTTTGTGCAGAACTCGCCTCACCTGGCGACGCTCGCGCAAAAGATCATCGACGGCCGCCTGCTGCCCCTCATGACGGACCTGGCCAAGAAGGGCGATACCTTTTGCATGCTGCGGCTGACCTGGGCCCTGTCCTTTGACCTCATCACCTCGTTCATCTTCGGCCTCGAGGCCGGCTCCAACTTCCTGGCCGACGTGTCCAAGATCGACGCCATCACCGACGCCTACGACAACCGCTACCCGCACGAGACCTTCTGGAAGAAGGAGACGCCGGGTCTGCACAAGCTGCTGGCGGCGTGCGGCCTGTCGCCCCTCGGCCCCCGCAACGCAAAGTACCAAAAGGCCAAGAAGTTCCTCGAGGCCTTTACGCTGAGCTTCTGCCACCGCGCCGACGCCGTGCTCAAGCGCCGCGGCGGCAAGGCCGTGTCCAAGGAGTCGGGCGACTACCCCATGGTCTACGCCGCCATGCGGATCGCCGTCGACAAGGAGTATCCCCACCTCTCGGAGAAGGCCAAGATGACGCTGATTGCCAGCGAGATGTTTGACCACTTGTGTAAGTAGTCACGAGAGCTTTCATTTCCATCTTGTCCGTGCTAATATGATTCCACTTATAGCCAGCGCCCACGAAGTCTTTGGTCTCGTACAAGCCTACACCCTGCGCTTCGTCGCCCAGAACAACGCCGCCCAGTCCCGCCTCCGCGCCGAGTTCCTCGCCAACCAGACCGCCGCGCCCTTCTCCCCACAATCAGCAACCTCTCTCGGCGGCCTGCCGTACCTAGGCGCCGTGATCAGCGAGTCCTTCCGCCTGCGGCCGACGGGCACGCCGCTGCCGCGCATCACGCCCGCCAACAAGACGACCAAGCTGGGCCAGTTCGACGACATCCCCGGCGGCGTCCGCGTCAACACGTACCAGTGGTTCCTGCACCGGGACCCGCGCATCTGGTCCGCGTCCGAGGAGTGGGTGCCCGAGCGCTGGATGAAGGCCGAGGGCAAGGGTGACGGCGCCGAGGGTGTCTTGTGGCAGTTCTGCTCCGGCCCGCGCATGTGTGTCGGGAATCATTTGACTGATTACTGTAAGTTTGGCTCATACCAAGTAATTGACTTAAGAAATGAAACGGCTAATCGCGAGTTCAATAGTGATGCGCCAGATCATGTCGTCCATGTTCTCCAACTTTGAGCTTCGCAACGAGTACACCGAGGCCCGCGACCGGGAAGACATTGGCACGGCCAAGGACAGAATTCCCATGGTCATCAAGGCCTTGTCTTGAAAGATCTAGACAATGTTGTCTTTTTCACCGGTTCATTCGGAGTTGTCGCTCATGAAGTGGCCCGAAAATCTGTTTCATCTATAATACTTGCGGCTTGATCTTGTTTCTTTCCTTCTTTTGGGTTTCAGGCGTTTTGGCTTGTTATTTCTCGGATCGCTCTCCACTAATCCATCAAAACCTGTCAACGGTGACAATACACGCATAGGCCACTATTACCGGTTATGGGTTTTGGAAGATCGGGATTAGAAAAAATGGTGTTATTATCATACACCAAACTGAGCCATCATCGGTTTTGATTCGCCGCGGCCGCTGTTTTGTCTTTTTGTAGAATTATCCTGTTTTGATAGAGTCGCGTTCAAGGTACGGGAGTCTGGCGCTGAATCTTCGTAGTAACAAAAGGTCTTCAGGATGGTATAGAGTGATCAGTGTTTTTGGCTAGACAAATTTTATTCTTGCAACACGGGCGAATGCGAGCTAGAAGCATGTTGCGACTGTGATTTGTGGAAGCTTTTCGTGTAGAGAAAAGCATTCAACAACAGAGAACTCCGTAACTCGAGCAATATGTCGTGGTACGTTTATTACCGATTATAGTTCATAAAAAGTCTAGTCTAGGTATGTGTGGTCTCTACTCTGCATCAGCGTTATTTGCAGACCTCTCGGCCAAGCTTAGGCCGCTCCCTTGCCGGGGCCCTTCTTCTTCCTCGTGTCCGTCCAGCCCATGAAAAAGGCGGCGACGAAACTGGCAATGGAGCAGACGGCGAGCATGATGAAGACATGGTCGACACTGTTGGAGAACGACAAGAGGAGTCCCTCGAGCTCCGGGCTCCCCTCGGGAAGGAGGCCCCGCACCGCCTCGGCGCTGCCACCAGCCGACGATGCGGCCTCGGGCGTGACAGACGGTGCGTGCTTGGGGAGCTCCGTGGCCAGGCTCTGGTTGAAGATTGTTGATGCGACGACCAGGAGGATGGATCCCAGCATATTCTGACAGAAGACCTGGAAGGCAATGGCTACGGGGATGTGGTATCCTGGAAGACCCGTCTGAATCGCTATCATAGCCTGTAACATGACATGTTAGTGGAGAACATCTCTTGCGAGTATACGATCTTGACGTACCATTTGCATACCGGCACCACGACCAGCACCAAGCAAGATCTGGTATCCTACCCATTTGGCAGTCTCTGTTGTCGGCGAGAAGGTGGACACGAGACCGTTGCCGATTGAACTGAGGACTCCAGAGGCAATTGGCCACGGCAAGTAGTAGCCCAACTTGGAGACTATGGTCATATCAGTATCGGTCAACCTCTGGTGTGGATAAATGCAAGCTGAGAGACATGCAACGTACCTAACCATCCTGAACTGACGACCAAGGCCAGTTGGCTGAAGATGCTGGGCAACAGGTACACTCCACTCAACGCGGGGCCCGCGCCTTTGACGGCTTGGAAATAAATAGGGAAGTAGTAACTAGCCACCGTAACAGTGCCGAAGAGGAACATGCCCTGTATTGTGATTAGAAGAGAACACAGAAGATCAGGGATGTTGGAACGAAGCTTCTTACCTGAACCGCACTACTAATAGCAATCCGTTGCGTGATAATCTTGGCAGGTATCATGGCCTTGTCTCCCACACGGCTCTCCCGAATCACGAATATGATTGCAAGCACACCCGAACCAAAGAAGAGACCGACGATACAGGCGCTGCCCCATTCATACTCATTGCCACCAAGTTGGAGAGCCAAGAGGAACATAACAGACGTGGGAGCCAAGAGCGCAAATCCAAGAAGATCGAGTTGGGGAATGACCTTGCGTATGAGGGCAAAGCCGAATTTCTCCTTCTTGGTGAGGTCGGGAATATCAAGTGCTACAAGTATACATGCGGCGATTGCTCCGGCTGGCAAGTTGATGTAGAAGCCTAGATATCGGGTCAGCATCAAATATGGATTTGGTTCTCCGAATAGAACACTTACACCATCTCCAAGTTGTGTATTGGGTAAAGGCACCTCCAAGCAAGGGACCTGAGATTAGACCAAGCTGCCCAACTGTAAAACCAAATCAGCACACGATCGGTTGTTAGACTTTTGCAAATACTCACTGCCCATCATCAAGCTAGTGTGAACTGAACGAAACCCGTTAGCATGCTTGTCTTCAACAAGGACGTATCCCGAAACTTACAGGCACGACGTTCCACAGGCACAGCGCCAGAAACCATGGTCAACGCTCCGTTGATCAAACCTGAGCCTCCCAGCCCAGCCACCACGCGACCAATGATGAACATGATGGAGGAAGTCGAGACACCGCATATGAAGGATCCTATTTCGAACAAGAAGAGGAAAAAGACAAATACCCACTGTCGCAATGGTCAGTTTAGGGATGCTAGTATGAGGCTGAGGACTGTGGATGCATACTTTTGTGCTGAAATGAGTATAGAACTTTCCCGTCAGGGGCTGGAGGGTCGCACTGAGAGGAAACGATTAGCCTTCAGACAAAGCGTAGTGATAGTATAGCATGAACGTACCTCGCCAACTGATACGCGGCAGCATACCAGCCAACATCATCCAAAGAGTGGAAGTCAGATGTGATCTTTGGAATAGCCTAGAGTTGATCGATCATAATCAGCCTCAAGTCTTGCTTGTTTATCGATGTGACTTGGTATTGCGCTTTGCACGCAACGGCTGGCACTTACAGTAGCGATGATCGAAACGTCCAGTAGCAATATGAATACAACCATGGTGATGCTGCCAATGACGGCCGCGAGCTTGAACCCAGATATATACTTGGTGTCATCCTCCTGCTTGAGCGAAAGAGGCTCCGTCGAGCTTGTCGTCGCGCGTACATCCTCGCTCTTGGTGTTTGAGGCTTCCGGCTTGGTCTCTTCCGGCCTGGTCTCCTCTGGCTCGACCATGGTCTGGTTTCCCGTCGACATACCCGTCGTCGAGGGCGCCGGGGTATCGTTGAGCTCGTGTTCCATCATGACTGCCTGGGAGTCTGGCAGTCTTGCTTGACTGGCAACTGCTCGTCGATTCTTGTTGCAGTGATGCTGTTCCCTCTGGACGACCAAAGTGCTGATCTTGACGTGGCTGGCAAGATAGAGAGGAAAAGTTTGCAGAGTGACGGGGGTAGGAGAAAAGTCACCGAGCTCTTGGCTTGGATATCCACGCAACCACGTTTCCCAATCCGTGCCGCTGCAATGTAACGCCCAGCAAGGCTGTCTCGACCGGCCTTCCGAGGCGAACAGATGTGTTTCAATATCGGCCAATTCATCAAGTGCCGGAAGGCCACGACGCAGTGGAGACTCATGTCGCAGTCATGGCCAGAAATCGCAACACAGACTGGTGCACAACTCGCCGTCGAGTATATGATAAGCCCGGCGGCAAGCTACGCGAGTCTGATAGCAGCTGCGATTTTCGGAAAATCTCCACCCTCTGGTCGATATAGGCAGGTTCTTAAATGATTGCTGCATCGTCATTCGCCCCCTGCCCAAACAACACATGTCCAGGGTCCTGTATATTTACCAGGGGTTTTCTTCTCTGCTGCCACCGACCCGATTGGGGTATTGCGGCAGATCGCCCGTCGTCTCCACTCACACATCAACTCCCGACAATCTCGGGTATAAATCTGCGCAATCATACAATTATAGCTTTGTAAGGCGGAAAGAGGTGGATGACAAAGTATGGGAAGAAGCCTTTTTTATCTGCGCTGGTGCTCCACTCCTCCTGTTCTGGCCCCCTGCTCATGTATTGAAAATATGCAGTGCACGGAGTATAGGGTGTGTGATCTGTAAAACGCTACGAGTCCATGTAATGATAAAAACATTGCCGCACTTTATCGATCTGATAGGCCAGCTGTTGGCGGGACATTCCATTCTTGGCAGAACGCTTCGCGCGCAATGCGATGGAAAGGCCAGGAGCGCTCTGGTAATGCAACCTTGCAACCTCGTTTTCATATGGGCGCCAAGATGTTGCAGATTCGCTATAGGTTGCATACTGAAAACCTGTTGAAGATGCCTTGGTATTATAAATAAAGATATTGAGGCTGTTGGTCCTCTCGTTTCCCGACTACGAGTTGGTCGCGTCAAGTTTTTCTCCCATATTTTCACGATGTCTGGCTGGAAACACGCGTTTTCTGTCTCCAAGGAGGACCTCAAGAAGGCAACGCCTCCTGGGACGGTCGTTGTCACACCTGGTGAGTTCCTACAATCAGAATAACGGAAAATCGTAGTCTCGGCGCTTTCCAACTCGTACGGTGAAGCCACGGAAGCCGCTGACAACAGGTAGACGATGTGAGCATCTCCAATGCCGAAGTTGTTGAAACTGCGGGCAATGTTCACCGGTTCCCCGTTCCTTCGGCGGATCCGGCCGACCCCTTGAACTGGCCCAACTGGCGTAAACATGCCTTGCTGGCTGTCGCAGCGGTGTACTCATTCGTTGCCAACTTCTCCTCGGCGAGTGTGGCACCCGCGCTTCAGCTATGGCCCATGTTCTTCCCCATGGATATGCGGACATTCCCCGAGCTGACCAGATTGGTTGCTGTAAGTGGTATCCCTTCAGTATCGCCGTGAAGCCAGCGTCCCTAATCTGTTTCTGATGACAGGTCAATGTCCTCATGATTGGTTGCGCCAACATCTGGTGGGTGCCTCTCTCCAACATCCTCGGACGACGACCCGTTCTTCTGGCGGCCATGCTCGTCTTGGTACTCACCACCTTATGGTGCGCCCTCGCAACGAGCTACAACTCGCTCCTCGCCGCCAGAGTTCTCCAAGGTGTGGGAGCTGCCGCCGCTGATACGGTGGCCCCGGCGCTCGTCGGTGACGTGTACTTTATGGACGAGCGTGGACGTGCCATGGTAAGATAACACCGACCCATAATTTGGAAGCATCTGGACTAATCCATGGACCAGGCTGTTTACACCATCTTCCTTGCTGCTGGTTCTCTCGTTGGTGGCTTGGCTGGTGCCAACATTGCCGCGAACATCGGGTGGGCATATATCTTCTGGATCGTCTTTGCACTGTCCCTGGCATGTTTGGTCGCGACCGTATTCCTTATCCCGGAGACTCTTTACCACAGAAAGGCGGCGACCCTGCAGGCGACGGATCTGACACCGCAGGGTTCCTCCAAGGGCGTCACTTTGCAGGAAGAGAGCGCCTACCCGCCATACACCTTTGGCAAGTCCATCGGATTCCGCAAGCCATCAGGCGGTGTTGTCCACCACTTTATCAAGCCCTGGCGATCGCTCGCACTGCCCGGAACCTGGGTAGTCACCCTCCAGTACGGTGGTCTTGTGGGTGGCATTGTCACCATCTCCACGATTGGCCCGCAACTGCTTGCCATGCCCCCGTACCTCTGGGGAAACAATGTCGGCCTGATCAACGTCGGTGGTCTTATCGGAACCGTTCTCGGCGCTGTGTACACCTACGCCGTGTCCGATGCCCGTCTCAAGAGCACGGCCAAGCACCACCATTACGTCGAAGCCGAGGCTCGACTGCCGACCATGTTCCCGGCTCTGTTCATCGCCACCATGGGCTTCCTGGTGTTCGGATTCTGCGCTCAGAATCCGGGCCCCAACGTCTGGGTCGGCCTCGAGTTTGGCTACGGCATGATCACCTTCGGCTTGATGCAAGCTCCGTCCATTGGATTCAACTACGTAAGTTACAATCCCAAAGCAGATCTAGAAGGGGAGAATACTAATGTAAGCAGTTGATCGACGCCTACTCGTACCTGGCCGCGGATTGCTTCGTTATTGCTGCCATTCTGCGCGCTATTGTTGGCTTCGCCTGGTCCATCTTCGTTGCCGACTGGATCCAGAAGGACGGCGCTGCCGAGCCATTCGGCATCTTTGGCATGCTGATGGGTATTTTCTCGCTTCTTGCCGTGCCGCTGTGGCTTTATGGCAAGCGCCTGCGTATCGCCACTGCGAGCACCTTCTCCAAGGAGAGAGTGTACGAGCAGAGCCACATGTAAGATCGAATGTAAGAAATTGTGGCGGGCGTTCGACCTTCCACAGCGGTAGCCAAGGCCGAACAAGGACTCCGAGATTGATGGGGTGTTTTGAGGGTAATTAGATAGTTGAGCTTCTTCCGTGAGTGTTTCTTGCTGTTACTCGAATACCCTGCATTAGTTTATTTCGCGAAGAATCAAAGTTGAGCATCTCAAGTAATGACAAGAAGAACTGTGCATCACAAAGGAAGACTCGGTGAAGTGAAGAAAATCTATTGACTGCGCGTGCAGATGGGCCGATGGGTCAAGTGAGGGGGTTCAATGTCAGTGCCGTTTATTGCCTCTTCACTTCAGGTGGCTTCGGGAGGGGTCACTGCAGGTCGAGCACCTAGACTTCGGGCGCTCGGCACTCGTTCAGGTGTTCCGTGCGTCGCCCGTCCTCTGGGTCGACCACTAAATCTACAGTAAAAACGGACCTATGGAAATCAGTGTCCGCTTACAACTGAATTCCCAGGCATGAACAATTGTTCCATAATTATGTATTCTGTGTCTATTATTCAATGATTGGATAAGTATTGAAATGCAAACCCTTAGTCGTGGAAATATACAAAATGAATGGAATTTGTACAAGTGCGCCGGCCATCTACAAATGGGTAGTCGTACTTGGGGAAATCAAAATAGATATCCGCCCTGGTAGTTCTTGCCAAGCTTAAGCTCCAGGTAGCTTCCCGTCCGATTTACGCCTGGATCTTTGCGTACTTCTTCACCTGTCTCTCAAAGATGGCAAGCGCATCCAGGTCTTCGTTCTCCTGCTGCAGCCTCAGAGCCCTGTGCTTGTAACTCGGAGTCGTGAAGATCTTGTTGCATGCTTCAGCAACTTGCGCGTTGGTCGGCCTCTGCACCCGAAGATTGATGGCGAATCCGGCGAACTCGCCCCTGGCGCACACTTCGGCCTTGTCCTCTGTGGTTCCGGCCAGAATCATGGGTACGCCGTTGAGCACTCCGTGACTCAGACCGCCGTATCCTCCATTGGTGAGAAACACGTCGGCGTACTCAAGGATGGCATCGTACGAGAAGTAGTCGATGATCCGCGTATTCTCGGGAATCTTGAGATCCTCGGACGACTCCAAGGTGGCGCCCTTGACTCCGAGAATGGCAATGGTGATTACATCGGACCTATCCGCCAAGCCTAGGACGGTGGGAAGGATGAGGTCGGCGTAGTCGAGAGCAACAGTGCCCTGTGCTACAGCAACCACCTTTTTGCGCTCCTCTACGGGAAGTGCAGCATTGGCCTGGATCTCCGACCACCAAGATGGGTACTGGAAGTTGGACGCAAGAGGTCGCTTGGGAAGTGCGCCAGAGAAGCGAATGGACAGATGCAGATCCGATCGGGGATATTCGAGGCCAGGCACACACAACTGGAGGGTCGTGTCGTACGACTCAAGCCATGCATTCTGGAAGAAGACCTTTGGTACAGATGTGGCACCGACACTCTTCAACGCTTCGTGGAACACTTTGTTAGTGCCGCCCATGGGTCCCCTGACGAGCATCTCGTTCATGACCTTGTTTCTGGCGCGACCCGACTCGGACGCATCCGGGGGCAGACATGGGCCAGTAAAACCAGTATCGATGCTCAGCAACATGATCGGTACGGTGCTGATGTTGATGGTCTTTGGGAATGTGTCATACCCCTTGGGCAGGGGTGCGCCATAGATGAATGGCATCGGAGCCAGCGACATGGTCTCGGTCACAACCACAACATCGCGAGCCGGGTCGCGCTCCCGGACGAGCTCGAGCATCGATCCCAATTCTGCACTCCTGGGCAGCATGGGCTTGATGAACATGTTCTCCATGTCGGCCATCAGAGTGGGCAGTCCAGGAGGGAGTGTATGTCTGGACTTGAGATAGTTGATGTCGCAAAAGGGAGTCTTGGACTCGTAAAACTCGGCACCTGCCTTCAGAATGGCTTCCTTGAACTGGGTAGTGGACATGAAGATGACTTCATATCCTCGCTTGGTCATCTCAGTGGCAAGTCTAAGAAGTGGACTTGTGTGGCCCATGACTGGAGGTGCTGTGAAGGCCAGCAGAGGCTTCTGGTTGCTGGAAACACTCGGAGCGCCATTATCGCTGACGATGCTACTGTCAGCTGTTGCGCCGGTGTCACTGGGTGCACTGCTAGTAACGGTGGCGTCGTTATCACTCGCTGCACTGCTGGTGTTTTCGACCTCGCTGGTCACCTTTGTGGTATCTTCCTCAGCTTCGGGCTCGACGGGGTGGATTGCCGTGATATTCGAATGAGGTGCTTCGACATGGTCTACAGTTACAGCGCTCTCGGCAGCTTGGTCCTTGTCCGCTGTGACTTCAACATCTGGCACGATCTTCTCATCTTCCTGGGGTGCAGTCTCAGGCACCGCCGCCTCGGGCTCTGCTGGCTCTGTCTTTTCCTCGGCAGTTTTTGCAGCCACTTCTGCGATCGGAAGTATGGGCTTGCTGTCTGGGATGGCGTCACTGGCCACCGCCCCGCGGTGTTCGATCGCTGCAATCGCGTCGGCGACGATGGTGTTCTGGTCTGTCATCCTGATCGGAGTTTTTCTTCGAGAATTTGAGCCGCAAATTAAATCGGAGAATTTTGACAACAAGAAATCGAGAAAATTCATGAATTCTACGACAGCGTCACCAGAGAAGCAGGATCTCTATTTACGGCGAATATCTACCTATCTGGACCCAGATATTGTTACAACACGTCGCCGGATTGTTCAAGCAAAGTAGCATACTAGCATCAACTCAGTCAGCGATATCTATTGGCCTGCATATTACTACCCTTCTCGGCAGGAGCGCGCGTCCAGATGTGCACTGGGAAGGCATAGTTGCTGGCGCACGGCTATACTCCATACTTGTCAACGCGGATGGCGACAATATCTTGGAACCACCCTGAGCCGTCAACCCAAAAATCACAACTATGGAGCCCGGAAGACAGGCGTGCTGGCTAAGCATTTTGTCGGCCTCAACTGCATATGTCGCCATTCGTCTGCATCGTTGGGGGTTCCATTTGTTGTTCTGTGCATTGGCGCCGGTACATGGGCCCAGGGTTCGGCGGCCTGGCAATACTGGCGAGACTGGATGTTTGTCACGGGAGCGCTTACGGTCACTGCCAACTTGCTTAAGGTCACTGTATCTAACTTCTTACGGTATAGATCCAAAAATCGGTACATCGCACCTACTAAGTGACCTCCCTTATTGCACACAAAATAGCTGTTATACCACCAAAACTCACTACCTCCAGCGCTGCAGCGTGAGGTTATCACCACTTCTAGCCACCCTTCAGCACTGTATCGGCGAAAACAATTCCCTCCCTTCCGCACCGCAACAAAAGCCTTTTTTGTCGTTTACATACGGTACATCGGCATTCCCTTGATTAGAGTTTATTTATTTTTTTACAATTTTATTCCTTACTTTTTGTCACGAAAAAAGTGTATTCGCGGGTGATGGATGGGGCTGTTCTGGCGTACAAAATGTATTGCTAGTTGACCAGAAGTACCGCAAACTTGGCGGGTGGGTCGGTGCTCTCAAATAGGTTTAGATACAGTGACCTTAAGCAAGTATGCAGTGACCGTAAGCGTTCCCGTTTGTCACAGTGACCAATAAGTATCGTATGCAAGAGTGCGGGCCAAACACCCCGGTATGCATGTGCTTATCTGCCGAATAACTGATATTAGTCGCTACTCGGAGTATTGTGCCGACTCAAACGTCTCAGTTCAGTGTGCAAATGGGACCCCATGTCGGCATTTTGGTGAGAGCTCCCCCACCTAGCCTTACAGCGACATCTTCAAAAGGAGAGCGAGCCCCGAGCCGGCCGGGGTTCGTTCCTCATTCGAAAGCGACTCGCATTGACCCTGTGCACACCAGCATCGGGCGGCAGATCCGAGAGAAGAATGTAGCTTCCAGGCTTACGAATCCTCAATGAACTTTTACTCTAAACGCTGCGCGCGATGAACCGCAAACACCACCAACCTGGACTGTATCATTTCTTTTCTTCCTAGTATGGCATGCAAGAGCACGTCCGCTGCAACGTGAAGTATTACGCAATGTTCAGTGGACATGATACTGCGCCGAAACTCGGATGATTCCATCTGTCTGTCTATCAGGTCTGCGACAACATGTTATCGCCATTTCAACCGGGCAATGCACATACTCCGACATCCGCTGAGATAATACGTCGCGTATCTCAGGGTCCTATGTGAGTCCGTGTGACTAGATCCAAGAGGTGACGGATTCACTTTTGGCTTAGTCTCATTGAGATGCTGAACATGCCATGCATCTCGCTTAGGCCAAATATGTCATCACTTTCAGCTCCATCAGTCGTGGCCACCGCCATCTTTCCGCCTTGATGCACTTGTCTTTTCTAATCTACGCTGCTAGATATACTCTCGTGTCTATCATTTGATCAATACAGCATCTCTTGACAATCATCTCAGTATGGCCGAAAAGCCATTCAACGTTCTCGGTCTCTGCAATGGGAGCCAAAATGGAAATTCGGAGATTCTGTTGAAAGCGGCACTGAAATCGATAGAGTCATCGAGCGAACGGCCCACGAAGATATCGTGGGTTCACGTGCCCTCGGTAGAGATACCCAGGAACCCTAGGCCTTTGAAGAACTCTGCCGATATCTCGCTAGGCCATGTCCAATCAATGAAGGCCGGTGTTCTGGCGTCTGATGCTCCTGCAGACGACAGACGTGCCATCTTGGACGCTATTCTAGACGCAGATGCCCTCATTTTTGCGACTCCCGTCTACTCCCATCAGCCTCCGGGCTTCCTGAAAGCCGTGACGGACCGGATCATGGGGCCTTTCACAGATGCGGCGTTCGTGCAGAGGGTGCTTGAGCGCAAGGAGGCGGGCGACCCCAAGTTCAAGGACCAGGTGGCCGATACCCGTGTACTCAAACCCCGGGTCGTTGGATTCCTGGTGGTGGCCGGGTCTCATTACAGTGAACACTACACCATGGCCCTGCCGACTCTGCATCAGTTTGTCTATCCGATCCACGCCAAGGTCGTGGACCAGATCATATTTTCTGGATACGCCAGCCCCGGCTCGGTCATTTTCAAGGACGGTGGGAGTTGTGTCGAGCGAGCCAGGCTTCTGGGCAAGAATGTCGCGAGCCAGCTGGGGAAGAAGTGGGACGACGCAACGTTTCTGGGACCAAAGGCGGAGGGATCATGCCCCTACTGCCACCTCACGCAGTTCGAATTCGTAGGAGGAGCCTCCAATGAGATTTGCTGCACTGTCTGTGGAATGAGGGGGACGCTGGTGGCCGAGGGTAACGCGATCAAGCCGGTCTGGTCGTCGGACGCGAGCCAGAGCTGCATCACAATGGAGGGCAAGTTTCTACACGCCGACCATATCCAGGTTGCTGGAAAGGAGGAAGCAGACGCCCGGCAGGCGTTTACCCCCCAGAAACTAGAAGCGGCCAAGGCGGAGCTCTTGAGTGTCGACATTCCGGCTCTGCCAATGCCGAGTATTGCGCGATCACAAGGCAAGAGTAAGACTCCTAGCTTTTGCACAGTCATGTGATTCATGATTCAAAACAAAGCGATGGGATGCTGGGGTTGACTTCTCTCGAACGTACACTGTTGTCAAGTCAAGAGACCCTCTGTAATTGCACTATACTAGATACCTATCTATAACTGATTCATGTTTCATACCACAATCTTATACTTGCCAACTGGGCATACAATGGTCCAATTGAATACAATCTACAGATTATTCATTGCTTAGTTAATGTTGGTGGTTCTCAAAGTGAGTGCATGGATAACTGAACTAATCGTCTTGTCTACCAATCGCCAGTTTCTTCTCTTGCACAGAATTGGGAGACCAAATCTACGTGCTTTTAACCTTTCCTTACTGCAAAAAGTTACACTCCTAGCCACAACTGGCACATTTGGGCCGCGTATCTAGGTATGCAGGCACATCGTACATCCTAGGCTCCAGATTCTACGGTCAGATACATATGTAAACAAGATATGAAAACCACGATGGCGGTAAAAAGTGGGACATTAAATACTTATTCGTCAAGCCACATCGGTGCGCAAATCAAGTGCGAATTCACAGACCAGGCTGTTCTGTCAAACTGGCCGATGCTAACGCAAAACATTTGCGCAACAATTGGAATTACGTTTCGGTCGAGGTGGGCAGTTGTAGTAGAATATTCCAAACATCAACGTCTATACAAACTACCTACTCGTAGATCGATGAGATCTTTTGGTTGCACTTATGGGTGGCTATGAAGAAGTAGGAACGTTGCACTCATCAGATGTCTCGATACCGCAACAACTAATCTCACATAACCGTATACAGAAGCGAAGTATATGCTTGATTTAGAATAGACATCCCGAGTGGATAGTAACGGCTATAGCTGCTTGGGGATAGGGTCGTCACCGCTACTGGACGAGACGGTGGAACATTGCTGAGCGAGACACAATGTTACTGGAGCCCGACTATATGTCCATCACACAAGATGATTTCCATTAGATAATCTGAAATCAAATGATCGTGCTTCCCAAGAGATCTTCGAAAGTGTATCCCAAGTCCCATTGCCAGCACCAGACACCATCCCTGTGGGAGGGCTGTAGTTGTCTTGGGGGACGTCACTCCTCAGAACCGTCGAACTGGCTGCCGATGTACTGCAGAGCATAGTCCTGGTCGCTGGAGAAGGTCTCGTCACCATAGTAGGCGGTATTGTACTCGTCGACGGACTCGACCTGAGTGTTCGTGTCTTCGTAGTGTACTCTGTCAGAGGTGGAGGAACATTCGACGACGGTGCTGGATGGTGCTTTCGCTTTGCTTTTTCTTGTGGAATGTTAGCGCTTGGAAGCAAGTGTGGACAGATATTGACAGGTTTATAGTATCATGACAGGATCGTTCCATACTTGTGCTGTCTTCGACTCCCGCCAGAACTTTGCTTGGAGGAAGATTTTGACGTGGGCATGGTGTATATGTAGGGTTGGTTCTGATGACTCTGAATTGAATGTGTATGCTTTGGATGATCTGGGCTCTTTTACAAACGCTGAGAATGAAGGGAAGACAATCAAACTTTTATATCTAACGTCCTGGATTTTGAGCTTCGTTTGATTCGCCGGGTTCCAAGAACAATGTAGGCCTCGGGGACTGTCACTTCTCGTATCAAAAGCTGCTAGGCATCGAGTCGCCATTACTTCGCATGCTCTTCTTTTTCGGTAGATATTCAACAAGATGCTCGAAAAAGCCAAGTATAGGTAACCTCGACTTCACAACGCTCGCTGTGGAAGATCTTGGTAAATTATACGTAGATGGTTGTTGTATCACCGCCCCGGCAGCTTGTCCATGATGTGCACATGTCCCGGCTTGTCTTCTGTGGATCCCTCATTCTATTCTCATTTCTTAATGTGTACGACATTCATCTACATCATCTCTTGCAGCGCCGCATCTGGATCTATTCCCAAGGTAGCTGCTCAATTGGCCGTTGTCTTTTTGTTATGCTGCGGACCCGTGTCCCGTCTCCGCAATTCCGTACTACAGGTATATAATCCCACGAGGTGTGTTACCGGTACAAGGCCAGAGCTGAATCGTGCGGTCATCGCATTGGCTGTTGGCCTTTTGTTTTGCGGGCCCCCCCAGACTCTATGGCCGCGGATCGGCTTGGCACGCACGGGGGTCGGGCGGCCAACGAGTATCTGGTTTCTTTGATCTCAGTCTCAGGCTCACCGAACACAATGGACCAGGTAAGCTCGGTAGGTCCGGCACTCAATCAAGGCGGCTGTATGTAAGGAAAGGGTGCCACGTCTCACTTCAAGCCCACATGGGCCTAATACTACCCAAATCTGCTCGTGCAGCATCCAAACCCATGCCACTGGTCAATGTCTTTTTGCAAAATGAATCAATGGATCTTACTGGTCAGTGTCGTTTTGTATGCATGACCAAGACCAACCGAGTCGCTGCCTGGTAGGGGCGCCAGAAATTTTCTTCTTCTCGCCCGATTCGTATGAGGCTCCCAGACCAGCCAAGAAAACCCAGGTGCAAAGCATATAACCTCATCCGTTCCGATGCTAGGACACTTCTATTCTTCTTCTCTTTCAGCTCTGATTCTCATAGCAATATCACCATGGACGTGGACATCTCAGACCCCGACCCCTACTTTCTTCATGTCAAGTTTGACAAGCGATGGGAATGCCACAAAAGCACCATCGTGCGGCTGTTTGTCGACGAAGACAAGTCAATGAAAGAACTTGCTGACCAGATGAAAACCCAATACCGCTTTGATGCTAGGTGAGTACTGCTACCCAGGTCCAACTTTTCATACTATAACGTGTTGCTGGATGTAGCTGACGTAATGTACAGTGTGCGGCAGTACAGATACCAGCTGAAGAAGTGGAATATAGCAAAGAACCTTACATCGGCGGCCAAGGAAAAGACCATTCAAGTCCTCGGAAAGCGGGCACGCGATGGCGCTGAAACTGGTAAAGTGCGCTACAATGGTGTAGGAGTAGACAAGAAGCGTCTACGCCGGTACCTGCAGTCAGCAGCACGGCAGCAGTCCGAGTTGCGTCTCAGTGGCATTGTGTACGTCAATACGAAATCATTCCATCACGCGTTGACTGACGATCTTTTCGCAGATTCGGTCGCTGGAATCTACCCTACGAGGCTTTGCGAAACCTTTTCCCATTCCAAATCGACGCCGCGACACCAAGCGAAGTCAGTGTCTTCAGCCCCCGGGTGAGCAGCCCGACGCAAAGAAACGCGCCATCGCCTGGCAATGCACCGTCTCCAACAACGGCAGCTATCGTCGCAAGAACACACAATCAAAGAGCGAGGCACCTTTTGGGAGGCCGATTGCAAGACCTCTTCACCGACATGTCAGTCGCTGAGTCGAAGTAAGATTAACAGAAAAGTTCGATCATCACATGAGGCTAATGTTCTATCAGGACTGTCACTGATTGGCTTCACAATTTCTGGCTTTTCTCTTTCGTGACCGCAAACTATTGGGGCAGAGGTCCGACGCAGTGGACCTGGGAGCTACTCAACTTCAAGATCCTGGCAGACGTTTCGTCGTCGCCCAACAGCCCTGGCTTCGTTGAAGGTTCGACGTATCATCCCAATGATTCAGGAACAAACCGTGAGAGCAGAAGCTCTACTAGCATCATCATTGAACCCCCCATGCTTTGTCGCTGGACAATCCATCATCGGGATCCTAAATACGATAGAGTAGACTCTCCGCCACGTCACTCCTCCGACCAGTTTCCCATGGATGCGCCTGAAATCTGGCCGTTGTGGACCACAAATGAGGCCCCACAGTCTCTGGCGGATCATCTCACAGAAGCCATCGAGCATAATTCATTCACCAACGTCCAACACGAATCTTTGCCAATCTCAGCAGCACAAATTGTCACGGCTGTTGAGAAGTCGCCGGAAGAACTTGAATTAGAGTCGCTCGGCTTCGCGATAATGGCACAAAACGAGGAGCTTATCATAGATGCGTTCGACAAGCTACGACGAAATGTTGATTTGTCGAAGATGTATCCGTTCCACTTGGCGGCAAATTACCTGGCGGGTGGCAAAACTTGTTGCAATATTCTCACCTGGCTTGTTAACAATGTTCAGGGGCACAATTCGATAGTAGGGCTCTACATCAACGAGATGGGCTACACGGTCCTTGACTCGCTCATGTCATCCGTCTTAAAGAGTCATACCTCCTGTATACCAACGACCGTGGATGCTCGAGTGCCAAAGGGCCGGTCATTCGATGGAGAAGAGGTCGACATATGCGGACGTTGGGATGCGGACTCGGCTTGTGTTATTTCTCTACATAAGCAAGGTCATGCGCGTATCCCTTCACGCTGGAAACACGTTTTCTGCAATACCTCTGCACAGACAATCTGTCACTCGATCATTGCCATATTCCGCGAGAACTGGTCTCCTGACATCAACACGCCTAGTGGCTTGTTTCTCAAGTATTGCCAAGGCTGCAATCAAAAGCTGTTGTTACGTCCCTTACACACCTTGACCCTTGTTGCATTTCACTTGGGTAGAGATGGCACCGAAGGCGAGACCTTGTTTGGCGTCGTTGCTTGTTTGTTGTGTCTCCTGATGCACGGTGCCGATCCCCTTATGGAGGCAGAATTGTCCATTCCTGCATTGATTGGTATTGACGGAGAGGAATGCAGTCACCATCTCCTGACTCCTGTGGAACTGGCAAAGAACGTCCCACGAGAGCTGTTCACAAACTGGTCGGGAGATGCCCGTCTAGGTTGGAATGTCTTCGTACGGATCCTGCAATATGCCGCAGATGAGCGTCGCGGTTCAAGACTTTCCACACATTCGGAAGTCACCTCCGACGTTGCGCGGCCAAATGCCCAGGACGATTCCCCGGAAAGCATAGAAGAGGATACCCAGGAAGAGTCGTTGTATTGTGACCACATGTACGACAGAAGCGCTGGATTCAAACGTCAAAACCTCTTCGGGGAAAGCCTGGAGCTCGGTAAACTTTGGGCTGCCGTACAGACTGAATTACTGACATATCGTCGGATCGAGGCAAGTGATGCCTGGATTTCACCACACTTCAACATGCGTGCTGTATTGGAAACACTTGGCAGCCCTGGGCTCATGGATGAACTTCCATTCTTCAAAGACTCGATGTTGAAGCGCTTTTGTGTCTGCGGAAGATTTGAAGAGGCACGGGATGAGTTGTGTCCAACAGTTCAGGAGGCGTGCGAGCATTACTTTTCCAATATGGAAGACTGGTCTCGGTCTACTTTCATTGAAACTCCTGAGGCCATACGACACTGGTAGTAAGAGCAATATGCATCTTATGCCATTCGCCATGACAAATACATTCTTCGATCACAGAGTTCTCGCTCGGTATTTTTCAAGTCAAGTGTGAAGCATTATGCCCTCCAAAGTCCATTAGATATATGTCTGTGCAAGGGGTGTTCAAGGTGACGATACAAATTAAACGCCTCGATATCCAATACAAAATCGCTACATGTCGCTATTTTTAAAGCAAAAGCAAAAATAACTCACAATGTCCTGCTTCTGGCGGCTACTGACTGAGTGCTTTTATTCGTGCGCATATCTTGCTTCGTTTTACAGTAGTGAAGCATCGTGCTTGACCAGACAGTACCAGAATGATCAATGTCTTTTCTCCCACATCTTCAAGCCAACTGGACGCTTGTATTACTCTAATCTAAGCCATTTTGAGCCTTGCACTGTTCATTTGTGCTTCGCATCAAGGTAGTCTGTTTGTCGGGTGATATAACGGGGTCTCAATATATAACCCGTGCTCTTATACTGATGATCATGTCTCAACATCAAGCTAGCGTTGTCACAACTTTCAATAAAGATGACAATCAGAAGGCGCGAAGCGAGAAGGCTTCCAGTGAGTGTTTGACTATAGCTAGATACGTGACTTTGCTTCCAAAAAAAAAAAAAAACTGATTACAGTCAGTCGAAAATCTTATCAGCCTCCTGGTGAGGCATCCCATGGCATACCTTCTGAAGACTCAGAAAACCCTTCATAATCAACTCGACCGTTATTTCCCGGAACCGTCAAATTGACTACCAACATATTGCAGAACGTAGCCATGGTCGCCGCAGAATGCATTGGACTCATTGTATCCACTGCCCTTATCAACCGTCGAGTCAGAATAGATGTTTGGGTCTTGGTAGCGTTTCTCTTCAGCATCGCCATATTCGGCGACAGTACTCGAGGGCGATTTGCCTCCACATCCCCTTTGCGATGTCAACGTTCCGTACGCTGACTACTTGGTGGCTGCCCGACGAGCAGCATGAAGGTAGAGAGGCTTACTTATGGTATTTCTTGCCGCTGCTGGAGTGTTTACCGGGTAGGGAGCTTGTGGAAGTAGGCATGGTGTTTGCGTTTGGTCGGTGGGTAATTTACAAGATGAATGTGATTGATGCGACGACTATGATCCGCTGCAAGATCCCAGAGACAGAACAAGTCTGGGTATTTATCCTTTCTGGATGTCGCCTCGGCTGCCATTTTTGAGGCAATAATGGACGCATTGTTTCCTTAGTTGCCTCTCAACCACGACTGCCTCCTTGAAACGAAAGGCTTGATCATGCTTGTAATTCAAATGCGGCTCAACATAGGTCCTGGAAGGAAGGAAAGTATACGTGGCGCCATCTTCCATAGCTTGCATATAGAAGCATGCATGAACTGTACATGGAAGTCCACTTCAATCGAGTCGTGCGAACCGACCGGTTTGTCGTGAATGATTCAGCCGTGGCGCAACGGTCAATGGTGCTCGCTACACAGGTGACAGCCATGTCGCCCTGACTGCCCGGGACCGAAAAACTACCCATCGTACAATGTGGACAGGGTATACAAGCCGAAATCCCCGGGCCTCTTCAACGTGACATCTGGGTGACCAGCCTTATGGCAGTGGTACAGGGATTTGCAGAATACCGCAATACGATCGCGAGTCGGGTATGTTGTTGGTTAATGTCCGCAATATCTCGCTCCAAGTCCAAAGTGCGAATTTCTTTGCTTGATAATAGACCCTGGTTCCCGCCTCAATCTTTTGATGACCACGGAGCTCTGTGTTGCCATTTCACCGCCGAGTCATCCGCGTCACACAGTTATAAACCAAAGCGATAAGAGTGTCATGACTTATCACGTAGCGTTTTCCGCAGACGCCTTCTTTCAACCGATGGCTGACCAGGAGCTGGTATCGTAGAGATCCTTTACCGAGGGCAATGAGTACGGTGACGGCGAGACGTGAATCGACTTGTGTTCCTGTCTGTATGATCAAGACTTGGCGCGAGTTCCTGTCAAAGGGACACATGCGCTCTGTCATATTCGCAACCAGAGAACACATTGGATCATTGGCCTTCGACGGAAGGTCTTCTCCAACATCAGCGCACCAGTCAGTTTATTCAGCAGATACTAGTGGAACTTGTTCGAAGACCGGGCTTGTATCACCATTAATCGGTAACTTCATTGGTTATATATCTCCACAAGGAGTGTTGAAACTAATAAAACAAATGAAACGCCCCGATATCCAATACAAAGTCGCTATGGGTCGCTATTTTTAAAATATACAGGCAATTACAAACAATAATCTCTCATGATGCCCGGCTCCGAGGAACCATTGATCGCGTGCTTTCGTTCGTCTTATCGTCAAAAAATTCGAGATTATCCGACTCGTGAATCGTATCGTAGACGGGGCCCTTCTTCATGCCGAGGCGACCAATCGTGACCAGCTCCGTCGAGTTGCCGCTGCTCTTCTTCTCCGACTCCTCCTTGCGCAGGCCCTTGACGAGGTGCCGCAGCATGGGCAGCGAGCCGGCGATGATGGCGACGTCGCACTCGATGACGGTCCACTCGATGAGGTGGCCGAGGCCGACGAGGTAGTCGGTCGTCGCGGTGTAGGCCGAGCTGTACTGCAGCCGGACGATGGTGGCGACGGACGAGAAGACGCCCAGGCCGAGCACGAAGGACACGGCGATCTTCATCTTGACGGGCATCTGCAGCCGCCACAGGATGGCGATGGGCAGCAGCGAGACGGACCAGTCGGTCGCGATGTTGAGCCCCGACACGACGTACGTCAGCGTGATGAGCACGTTCACGTCCATGCACTCGCCCGCCACCTCGCCCCACGACGCCGCGAGCGGCCGGCACTGGATCCAGACGCTGATGAGGGTGACGAACGTCGTCAGGATCGTGACGACGATGATGCCGTAGAGGAAGTAGATGTACCGCCTCTGTACCGAGAGTCTGATCAAGGTCGCGCAAATGCTCGTCTTGATGAATACGGAGCCGCTCATGTAGAAGATCTGCCATAGTGTGACCATCTGCAGTTGACTGTTAGAAAAGAGTGCGCTTTCGATTTCCCAGAAGAATTAGGGAAGCGTCGGTTCGAAAACATACCTTCATGCCCTCCATATAAGTCGGACCCGTCGTTCCACCGGGTATATCACTATCTGCCGAGGCGATCCCCGACCATGTACCATATGAGACGATGGCATTGTGTGCCATGTTGATGACCTAAGCAGCGAGAGTACACAGGTCAGCAAGGAGAGACTCCCAAATTGTTGCGATAAGGCGTAAACCCACATATCCAGTGCACATGAGATAATCCTCAACTCCAATCGTGTTCAGCTTGGTGCGACACCATACTCGCAGTCCCAGGGTTATGGTGCAAAAGACTGATAGGACGACCGTCAATGTGAATAGTGTTACCGCATCTCCCTCCGGCTTCATCGGTACCCATCCCGCTGGCGCCATGTTTTCGGCTTCGAGTCGACTGCGTCGTTGTGTCTTCTTTTCCCCCTCCTCGTCCGTTTTCAAATGGTTGTTTTTGATCGTGAACGTATAGTTGCAAAGTAATCAGGGTCCGGCCTCATTAAATGTCGTCAAACATGTCGCTCATAAAGAAAAGAATAGATGCTTCGATGGTCGCTCGCTTCAGGTAAACAAAAACAGAAACCCCGGATATTCGATATCATAACAGACGACTCATTGATCGAGTCTGTTCGTCTGGTCCGCGGGGAGAGAGGGCACGTGTGCGAATCATATAGTCCAAGTGTCATCAGTATCCGGGTTGACCTTTTGGGGGAGTATTAACTTTTGAGGGAAAGGGCCGTGGTTCAGATCAAGGTTCGGATCAAAGAAGATCGACCTCGCATCAAACTCGGTTCAAGGCGACGGACCGGCCCCCATGTCTCGCTAGGAAGTTTTCCTTACACCTCACAAGGATCACAAAGGTTAGTTTGGTACTCGGTTCCAGATTTTCTGCCACTATGCTGAGTAAGTAGTTGCGCCATAGAAAATGGGTGATAGGATACTGATTTTCATTGAAAACTGGGACTGTACCAAACTAACCTTCTTAATCCTTGGGGAGGTGTACAATCAACGGTTATTTTCAAACTTGGCAGAGCAAGGCGAAAAACGCCCTGGTCCCGTAACAAGACCTGGGGCCCGGATTGACTCCCCGGCGGGAGACGCTAGGTTGTTAGATTTCCAGCCCACTCATTGCTAGTCAGCAGCCTCTGAATTATCCTGGCAGTGATTCACCGGTGACCCAGGGAGTTGGAAAAAGTACACGGCATACGCACATACCCTACGTAGATTTGTGCGCAATGTCCTATTTTGTTTGCTCTCACTGCCCACTGCCCACTGCCCGGCGGCCGCAGTTGTGTTCGTATACCTGGATAATGCAGTGGTAGCCGTAGTCACATGAAACAATCATGGACAGAAGATTACTGCGTCAAGGTCACGTCAACTCCACATGACGGATAACCGTTTTGCCCTGGTCCGGGCAGGGGATCTGGATCTCGTGATGCTACCGTGTATAATTGAGGTTCCCAAGATATCAGATGTATGGTCAAGTCTTGATATCCACGTAACCATATTCGATCTATCCGTAGTTTATTGAAAGTTTACCAGGTTGAAGCCAAGACCGGGTCGGAGAATTCATTGCCAAACAGCCCTATGAAAATCAGCACTACGGCTGAGTGAGGGATCCCATGTGTAAAGCCCAGGAGCCAAGACACAAGAAAACAAGTTGTGCTCTTGTGAACTTGTGATGATCAGGATCCGAGACAGCGAGTTGCAGCGACAGCCGGACTCAGAGGCCCAACATCAGGCGTACGAGCGCGGATTAGTCACTCCCGCATCCCAGAAACAGCCTTGTTGCCCCGACGAGAACTGGAGATGAACCACAGACAGTGGGAAGGGAGATGTTCAAAGTCGCAACCGCGGAAGACGGGCGCCCCAGGGCCCAAGGATCTCCTGGGGGACCCTTTGTGATTCAAATTTGAAATCCTTCGAGGGAAACTCGGGAAAGTAGCCAAACAGCGGCTTTTACCATTCATCATTCGTGTTTGGGACCTGTGCCTATTATTCTCCACCGTGCAACGGGTCCATGGAGCCCACTGCTAAGGAGAAAGCGGAATGTCCCTCGCCCGCCGCTCGATCGCCCTCTGGCAACGGGCCCTTCCGCCACAGACTAGGCCTGTTTTACCAATTCTACTTAACTCGATACAAGATAGCGTACGAACTGAGGGCCAGTGACGAGTCCTCGAGCCCACGAGTCGAGGTGAGCCGTTGGCACCAAGTGGACCTGCTGTGAAGAATAAAACGGCCTATATTCCGTAGTGTCTTCAGGCTTGAGGCTAGCAGCCCTAGAGGGTCAATCGGCGCCATTAGATTAAACAGCAGCACAGCTGAGTTGTTGGCCTTTTTTACGGCGAATAAGCCCGAGAGTCTGAACAAGTCGAGACTTGTTGATCGTGTTTTCCCAATGGTGTTTTATTGATTGTTTTACGGTGCTCAGACGTTGCAGTGCTAGTCGTAGTGTACTTAGTGTACCATGGGCGAATCCTTCCAATGAACCAAACTAATACCATTGACCGACTATACTGTCCCGCCGAAATACCATCTGCGACCACTGAACCGACCCAATCCAGGTGATCCAGCCGCATCTGCCGCGCATATGCAATTCGAGCTGCATCTCTTTCGTCGACTCACGTGGCCGTACTGCCATGTTGCGGTGTGCAGGGGATCCATTCAGGGCCGCATCTTTGCAGCATTGCAATTCAATAAGCAGGCAGACTCATATTCGACAGCCGGGAAAATTGCTGGGGTACATTCTGCAGTGCTGCACTGCATACTCTGACAAACCCTGGTAGGCATTACGGTCATCGGGAGCCGGGTCCCACGTATCGGCATCGTGTTTTCCGCCGCTTGGCTGGCAACTGAAGAGGATTGAACGAGTTTTGAATTGGAAAACCAAAATGTTACATGACGAGTCTAGAATTATAATCGACGATGCACGATGAAATGTTGGGGGAAACACGATCAGCTAAAATCACGGGCGGCAGGGAACTCTGGTCAAGAGAAAGGAGCCTTTGACGAAGCCGTCGCCTGGAATACACGACAACCTCAAAGGGTGATCCCTCCAACAGTCCAACTTATGGAACCTGTCCCGCTTTTCCTTGTTCACCACGCTCGAATGGGGAAGATGCTGGAAGATGGGCAACCGCAACCACATGCCAAACCGATTGTCCCTTTGACTCGGCCGGCAACTGTCGCGAGCTTCCCCGAGTGTAGATCTCATTCCTGATAAACTCCGACGCCTGGCCTTTTGCTTTCACGACTCCTACCAACAGCCGCCAAGTGCAGCGAAAAAGACGCGAGACAGAGCCGAGGCGGGCTTTCGCGGTAGTACACAGTAGACCCCTGAGAAATTACAATCCTCCCGCTCTGATGATGAGGGGACGGGATGAAGATCATTCAATGTAATAAGAACCTTGCCAGGGGAGCAGAGTGGGCTATCTTTGAACCTGACTTCGAGAAGGACCGGATGGATCGCAGCCTTATTAGGGGAGGAGTGCGGCACTTGGTGAGCCCTTGTACGGTCACCGGTATCAATGGCCATCGGTTTTGCATAATGTAGAATGCCTCACGATGATAGATGCTCAAGACTCACAAAGTAATCATGCAAGATGATGATAATGATGTTGAATATCTGCGCAAGTCAAACGCTTGATACAGCTTGCATCTGCACAGCAAATCCAGACTCTTCTGATAAAATGCTCGCCGAGCTCTGACTGGTGACAAAGACAACTCCACTCATCAGCCCATTTTTCTCATGATTCGTCCAGTCAATAGAAGCCATTTCTTGCACAACCCCTGAGCATGAAATATACGGTCACAAATACCGGGGCCCATTCTCCATCTCAAGACGAAGCGGGGGCGGTCAAGGGGGGAAATGGGAATATCGAAAGAGAGGCGACGGGTAATGCTAACAACACCTTAAGCCAGCCGTCCTCTCGGTTATTTTCCCTGTTGCATATATTCCCTTGTTCTGTTTTGTCAAGACTTCGAATCTTTTGGGTGAAACGGTCCTTGCCAAATAAACTTTACACAAAATCTTTCATTACTAGTTGTAACGAACTAGTATTATACTACCACCTATATCCATATTACCACTACTCATCATGTCTTCCTGGGACGTCAAGGGCAAGGTTGCCATTGTGACCGGTGGTGGCAGCGGTACGTCATCTCACTTCAGTGTTAGGGATCTTGCGAAGGGACCCTCTCAGGCTGACATGACTAAAAATCCTAGGTATCAACCATGCCTTTGTCGAGGTCCTCCTCAACGCTGGCTGCAACGTAGTGGTGGCCGACATCAACCTGCGGCCCGAGGCCGAGGCCACCCTGGCTGCGTACCCTCACCCTGCCAAGGAGGAGGGCCGCCCCTCGGCCGTCTACAAGAAGACGGACCAGAGCAACTGGGCCCAGCTGAGCGAGCTGTGGGACTTCTCGCTCAAGACCTTTGGCCGGGTCGAGCTCGTGTGCCCGGGCGCCGGCATCTGGGAGCCTCCGTCGTCCAACTTCTGGATCCCGGCGGGCACGTCGGACGTGGCCAAGGACGACCCCAGCGCGGCCGTGGGCCAGTGGTACACGTTCGCCGTCAACACGACGGGGCCCCTGCGCCTGGCCCAGCTCGCCTTTAGCTACTGGATCGAGAACAAGATCGAGGGCAACCTGCTCTTCGTCGCCTCCATGGGCGGCTACTGCGAGACCGTCGGCACGCCCCTCTACTACGCCTCCAAGGCGGCCCTGCTCAGCGCCACCAAGTCGTTCGCCCAGATGCGCAGCCGCCTCGGCATCCGCGTCTCGGCCGTCTGCCCGGGCCCGTGCTACACGCCCCTGTTCTACCAGGACTTCGCCGCCGCCAAGGTCCGCCCGACCGACTTCACCATGACGCCCAAGGAGTGCGCCGAGACCATGCTCAAGGTCGCCTCGGAGCCCCAGTACGGCGACGGCCACATCGTCGAGGTCATGATGATGGGCACCCGCGAGGAGCCCCGCCTCAACGTCCGCCACGTCCCCTACGAGAGGCTCCTGCCCGAGGGCGTCGGCACCCTCGGCGACGACAACAACATCATCAAGGAGGAGGAGAAGCTCTGGGCTCACCTTCCCAAGAACGGCATGACCCCTCTGTAGAGAGAAAGCAAAAAGAAATGAGACATGAAGAGCTTCATCGGATGTGAGAAACACGAAAAATAGGAAGGTCCGCCTCGGCAGATAGTAGCGGTATTCTATATACTAGGTCTCCGATAGAGACCAGATCGAATAGATCCCCTTCGAAGCCAGCAGCACCACGATACTTTGACATGACCACTTTTATTTATGAAAATACCGATTTATGAAGACGGTGAATCACACGATGAAGACATGGCTCCAGCTCTTTCATTATTGGTAGCAAACATTACTCGGATATCGCTTTACTCGGCCGACTTTGAGCTCTACGCGCAACTGAGACACCTGCAACGTACGACTAGACTGGACATGTCTCAGGGCAACATTCATGACTGGCCCCGATCCGACTGATGATCTTCCTCTTCTGGGACTATACAAGCGCCGTCCCTGGTCTATGAAATACGGATCTCTCTCTTTCGAAAATTGCCACAAAGGATTGGATGCCTGCTCACCGGTCGCTAGCGGTTGCATGGGTTCTTTCGACCAAAAGATGAAATGAGTTTTCTCCGCGAAGGCTAGTATACTGTCATTTGTACTAGCCAATATACTATTGCTCATCCTGAATATAGTAATCAGACTTGGAGCTCGAAACTTTAACAAGAGCCAAGACAGCCCAGGCACCATGGACATACACAACCATCCCAGCCAGATCTCGGAGATAAGCCAGGCAGTACTCTGTATGACGAATGAAGGTTACACCAATATACTCCGTAGTATACGCGGTCCAAACTCATTACCTATGTATCTTACAACTCTATGCTATCCCATCGACCCAATGTTGCAATAGTCGTCGTACGTACCTTTTCCAAATGACCAATAACAGCGACAACCGAACGACCGGTTACCGATCAAAAGTGCATGCAATTTGGTTTATTACCCAAGGATGCGCAACTATTGGCATGTGTATGTAATATTTTCTCTCTTTTCAAGCCACTGCGTACGCCGTACGCATGGGAAGAAGTGAGGGGCGGCATTGCGGGTGCTGGGTAGCCAATGCAACATGCAAGGGGGGCCCAATCCCCGTCTCGATGGGCCCTGCATGACTCGACTCTGGCTCGAGACACCAACGCACCGTGTCGGAAGCACCCTTCCGGTTCACGGGTTCACGGCCGGGAAGTCTTACTCAGCATCCCGATGGCTGCCCAAAGATATTCTCAGGCATGCCGGGTAGGTATTCTTGGGCAAGGCACGGAACTGGCACATCAAGGGTCAGATGCAGTGATCTTCTGCGCGGCGACGATCCATGAAACAAGAGCAACCTGACCCAATATCGCATCGACGATATTCGTACGTCGGAAAAGCGCAGTACTTGATGGCCATGATGACCATGCTGCTCATCCGTTTTCTTGGCTACGGAGGCGAAAATGCATTTCCAAGGGATCAATTCCAAGCAAAAGCTAACAGCTTGCAAGCAAGGTCTTCGAACCGCCAACCATGGCATTCATCATTCGCGGCCGACACAGAGCCACGGACAATGCCTTCCAAGATATTGTTAGATCATAGGGCTCTGTTCTGGGGGATGGCCAGGAGTTGATTTGTCTATGCACTGTACCGCAGAGACCGCGTAATAGTTCGTCGATCGCGACTCTTGTTGGGAGCATGAAAAGCAGTTCAGGGCAACAAATTTTGTCCTGCACAATTGTTCCGCCTTCGTAAACCAATCCGGCTCTCGACTCATTTGAGGAAAAATGGCAGTCACAGGCTATTACGAGCTATAGTGCGATCATATTGGTCCACAGCAACCTTTGGTAGAGCCATTGTGTATTCAAGCTCAGTATATCTGATTCTAACAAGCATCTGGCCCATGTTGCCAATCGCTCTTGAAGTCGCCCAACCCAAACGCCATGCTCACAGTAATCTACAGAATAGCCGACACGATCGACCCGTCCACTCTACAGCGCCTCGACTGCTTTGAAGAACGGATTCGCGACCAAGCGCTGGTCATTCTTCACAAGGTCCCTCATCTTTTCGACCATCTCTTCCTTGCTCATACTGCCTCCCTTGACCTGGTCTTTCCACTTGACGAGGACTTCTTTGAGCAAAGCACTTCCTTCCTCCACATCCTCTTTGCTGTATCCCACGCCCAGCCCGTTCTGTTCGTGCTTGCCAGTAAAGTCCTCGAGCTCGTCGGCCTTGCGCTTGGCCATGCGGACGACCTTGTCCGGGAAGCGGACAAGCTCGGCGACGTGGATACCGAAGCTCTGATCGCAAATGCCTGGCTCGACCTTGTACAGCAGTGTCACCTCGCGCTTGTCGGCAGTCGAGTCGGCACCGGAGATGTGCGCCGTGACGTGCAGATTGCGGACCTGGGGATACGTGTCGGCGAGCGCTGTCAGTTCATGGAAATGTGTTGCGAACATAGCGGAACATCCAATCTCCTTCACGATATGCTCTGAGATGGCCCATGCAAGACCGAAACCATCATAGGTAGAAGTACCACGGCCTAGCTCATCAATAATGATCAGTGATTCTGCGGTCGCGGACTTGAGAATGTTCGCCGTCTCAAGCATTTCGGCCATGAATGTCGAGACACCCTTCAGCTGAGAATCGCTAGCTCCGACACGGGCCAGGATCGAGTCAAAAATGGTGAGCTCGGCTTCTGTGCAGGGTACAAAGCAGCCAACTTGGGCCATCAGAGCAATCACACCAATCTGGCGGATATACGTAGACTTTCCGCCCATGTTGGGGCCCGTAATGATCAGGAACGATGATGAGTCCTTGATCAAATCCACGTCGTTTGTAATGAACTGGATATCGTCCTGCATCTCCAGGCAAGGGTGGCGTGCTTCTTTCAGCACCGTTTGACCTTCACCACGAGGATGGATCTTGGGGCGTACATAGGATGTTGGCGCGTGGACGGAACAGTGGGCAAACGAAACAATGACGTCGAGGTGAGCGAGAACGCCCGCCAGTCGCTCGATCACGGGACAGTAGGAAGCTGCAACTGCGACGACCTCGTTGACCAGACTGCTCTGAGTTCTGTTATAGTTCTGAGACAGCTGGTCAAACTCGCGTCGTAGAGCTTGTAGTGTCTTGGTGGTAAAGTAAACGCCGTTCTTTTGTGTTGAGCATTCCTGGTATTTGGACTTGTTGCGAATGCAGCCGGCCTCGGTTCGCGTCAGTCGCATGCACCAGCCGTGCACCTTGTGGTTCTCCATGAAAATCTTCTTGCCTTCCTCCTGGCCGAGATCGTCTGCAGCATCTCTGAACTCCCGGTCCATGTCAGATCGAAGCTTGTCCAATCGCTTGCGAATGACCCGCAACTGATCATCGAACTCGGGCTTGATGATGAATTCATGGTTGTCCAGAGCATCGAGGTCCACGGTCGTCTCGACCATTTCGGCAAGTTTTCCGAGACTATCGGAAAGTTCGCGCAACTTGGAAGTGTATGCCTGGTCCAGAGGATCCTTGTATTGCTCGTCCATGACTGCTTCAAAAGTGCCAAGGAAACCAGGCAGACGAATAACGACCTGGTACGCTCTGACAACATCCTCGAGGTTGGCCTTGTTGCGCTGGAATCGGTTGGCCAGGCGGTACAGGTCAGGAACAGACTTGAGATGCTCCTCCTGTATTGTCTGTCGTAGCTCTGTGTCGTTGGCAAAAGCTTCCACCAGCTGAAGGCGCTTCTCGATCTCATCCCTGTTCATCAGAGGTTGCTTGAGCCACTGAGACAGCAGGCGACTGCCGACAGGTGTCTTGCAGTGATTGAGCAGACCGTACACGCTCATGCTCTTGACACCGTCCCGGGCCCCTGGCATGAGATTCAGCGCCTTCAGTGCTGCGGCGTCCAGCTTCATAAACTGTGCCAAGTCGTGCTGGTAGAGCTGATACTGGCCAAAGTTGGACGGATCTTGCATCACGCTGAGGTACTTGATCAGAGCTGCAGCAGAGCCCATGGCAAGCTTCAGGTCAGTCTGAGGCAGGATGCTGGCGGACCGCTCATCTTTCAGCAATCTAGCCAGGTCCTGCTCAATGTCCTTGACGCCAAAGTCGCCGACAGGTCTTTCTGATACAGCAACACCACAATTGTCGATGATCTGCTTCAGCTTGGCGAGTTCGGGGTCCTTCTCCTTGTCGGACTTTTCAAACTGTAGCAAGCACTCTTTGATGCCGAGTTGAATGAGTAATGCCTCAAAGTTGGAGTAGAGATCGTTGTCGAGGAACTCGCTCACGCCCAGCTCTCGCACACTGGCGTCGGCGAAGCAAACTCCGACACTCCTTGCCTCGGTCTGCTTGGCAGATATCTTGACCGCCAAGATCATGGGCGCCGATTCAAAGTGTTGGCCCAATTCGTCCTCGACATCTTGTAGATTTCCTGGAGACGCCTGCTTGACAATCTTCCAATTCATCCGCCCGCCACTGCTGGCGTATATCTGCACCCGCTTTCCGAGCTTGAATAGTGCTTCTCGAAGGAATTGTCGGAATACGGTTATGGTCATGGTGACCGAGGGCAAGCCGCTCGCATCGTTTCGGCCAAGCTGTCTGACGACCGATGTTGTCTTGTACACCTTGGAGTCGTTATCGTTAGTCGAAGTATTCAATGAAATCCATAGTCGTGGCAGAGCTTACTGTTCTAGCAATAAAGTTGGCATCTTCGCCGTGGGCCGTATACCAGTCTCCTCTGTCGAATATCCGGACTGTCTCATCTGTTACTGCTGGTAGAGACTTGAAGAAGCGAATGAAGCCGGTCTCATCCTCGACCTTCAACTCCGGACGGGACGACATGCTGCTCCTCTTTTTTGGCTCTTGTTCGTATGTACTGCAAAAGATATCAAGAAGACCCTCTACATTCGTCTTTGTATAAAAATCGTCGTCAGATCTGTTGCTAGAGTTTTGGAAATTTTGTCCTGGGAGCTCCAGACATGAAAGTCGCGTCGACCTGGAATCAATTAAAGCTTCTGGGGTGGGGAGACGCGCCTCTGATGCAGCACGCGAATCCCTGCAAGCTGCTGCATTAGAGTCCCCTCAAATTTGACCGCCCGGGGGTTTTGCCGGGCATTGGGGAAGCTTCAGCCCGCGTGCAGTTAGTGCATCAACCCCACCATCAGATGCTAACGTTACTGTGCCAATTTTTTTTTTTCTCGTCTTCAGATCCAAGTCAATAGTCGTTACGCACCACTGCCACATAGCCAATTCGTGTCGCAATGGACGAAACAACATCGGGCGGCCTCGAGACGGTCGCGGCTGAGAGGTCGGAGATCCAAGCACAGGAAAAGCAGGATCAGGATCCGGCCATTCAACCTTTGGCAAGCAATGATGCCTCCGAAGAAGCCAGTCGTGGGGTGAAGCGCGCGGCCGAGGACGAGGCTGGAGACGAACAGGAAGCCGACGAGTCGCAAGACGTACAGATCACGACCGAGGGTGATGCCGCCGACAAGCCTCTGTCCAAGAACCAACAGCGAAAGCTCAAGCGCCAGAAGATGTGGGAGGAAAAGAAGCAAGACCGCGCCTCGAAACGCAAGGAGAAGCGGCACACACAGCAAGAGCGCAGACGAGCGGAACGCGAGGAGGAAATCGCCAAAGCTAAAGAAGAGGGCCGCGCGCCTGTGCTGCAAAGAAAGGAACGCACTCGCGATCCCAAGAAGAAGACGCAGGTGCCCGTATCCATCATCATCGACTGTCAATTCGAGGAGTACATGTTCGAGAAGGAGCAGATTTCGCTTTCGAGTCAGGTCACGCGGTCATATTCCGATAACCGCACGGCGCAGTATCCGGTGCATCTTTCTGTCAGCTCGTGGGGAGGCAAGCTAGAAACCCGATTCGACACGACACTCAAGGCGCAATATAAGCAGTGGAAGGGCATCGATTTTGTCAAAGAAGACTTTGTAGGCGCTGGAAAACTCGCGGCAAAAGTAATGGCTGGTGAAGAAGGCGGTACCGTCATTGATGTACTGAAGCAAGCCGAGTCGGGCGATTCGCTGTTCCTGGGAGAGATGGCGCCAACTGGCAGGGCAAAGAAGCATGACCCGACACCCCAGCCGGAGCCAGAAGCCGAAGATGTCGACAAGTCCATCGTCTACCTTACTGCCGACTCCCCATATGTTCTAGATCGTTTGGAGCCAAACACGAGCTACGTGATAGGAGGTATCATCGATCGCAACCGACACAAGGGTCTCTGCTACAAGGTGGCACGAGAGAGAAACGTCCGCACAGCCAAGCTCCCCATTGGCGAATTCATGGTCCTCCACGACCGCCACGTGCTGGCGACAAATCACGTCGTGGAAATCATGCTGCGTTGGTTGGAGCTGGGCGACTGGGGTGCTGCGTTCATGCAAGTCATTCCCATGCGCAAGGGCGCAAAGTTGAAGGATGACGTGGACGGTTCCGAAGCTGCTGAGGATGAAGAGCAGGAAGAAGATCAAGTTGATGCCGCTGTTGAGGAAGCTGAGGCTGCAGAGGAAGCTACGGCTGTCAACGAAGCTGCGACTATGGAAGAGGCCACTGCCGTCGAAGCAGAGGTCCAAGCCAGCTAGAAACTCTCTGCTATCAAGAGGGATGTGAAGGCTCAAAATAAGATACCCTTTTTCTTGTTCATACATTCTGGTCGGGTTCTTTTGCGACCGTAGCGCTATCAGCTGAGCCAGTCCGGATGAAAAGCTCTTTTGGAGCTCGTGAACGCAATACAAACGACCATGTTCAGCACTACACTGTACAGTTTAGAACCTAGCCAATAGCAAAAGCTGCCGAATCCCGGAACAGGTTACGCAATAATCTGCGGCATTACCCAATGACAGATTACTGTGTCGAGAGATTCGCATCGACAAGACCACTGCCAATTGCTTCATCAAGGCCCGAGGACAGGCTATAAGTTGAATGCTGCTGTCCTTTGTCAATGGCAACGGCAAACGAGGAAAGACTAGCAATCGACGATAGGAGTAGTATTCAAGAAGAGGCAGTGATGAATGTCAGAGAAATAGCAATCTGCCATAATCGACTGACCGCGGAATGTACTGTGTTTCGAAGCCAGAAACATTTCGCGAGGCTGCACTTTCCCATGAAAGACTTCTGGTATTCGAGATACATGTGCGGTGCGATGCTTAGCAGGCTACATGGTTAGCACTTGCCTGTTTGCTGTGTAACAGAGCCCGTCTATGATGTAGGACATACATGTGCTGGAAACTGCGACCAACTCGTAGACGAGGGTACAAGAGACAAGCTCCAGCTGAGGAATCTTGCCTCAACTTTCTCCGCATCATATCACCGTTCACAGGGCATCATTTCTACCCTGAGGGCGAGGTGTGGGTGGGACGCTTGAGCGCACGTATCAATATCACAGCAAGCACCACATCACTGGGTCCCAGTCACACATATAGCTACGCACAACCGACCACGGCTTCACGAATATATACAAACCCTCTCGTATCGAATGCTCTACGAATATACACGGACGTGGACGTATCGAGCGCTTTACGAGCACCCAGCGATTCCAAAGACCAAAGCAATTCGACATCAGCAACCAGACGCGAAACGCTGACCCAACATGCCGAGGTTCGAAGACGTCATGACCGCATGGTCGCATTGGGTGCACTGCGAGTACGAAATGGCCTTAGAAGAAATCCGACGCATGCCTGTTATTCGTGATTAGATGCCAGAGGGTAAATACATATTCTCATACTAATCTGGTAGGAAACTACATACTAATATCACTGATAGAAAAATGGGAATGGCGTATTTCCCTGGCTCCAATACGTCGAAACAAGCTGCAACGCGAGGCACAAGAGACTCGGGAAGCATTTTACAGAGACTTGACAGATTGGTATCAAGGAATAGAGTAAATGTCAGAAGCACGGCTCGCAGAATACGATTGATCAAATAGCGAAATACTTCGTCCTATCGTGTAGCATAAATGATGGAATTGACCGTACTGGGGTCGACGCAAGCAAAGAGGGTGCAAAATTAAGTGAGAATAAGTACGAGATATGCTCATAAGTTATCAAAACATATCCATCCGATCGCTGCAATTAACATTCAGATGAAATTGATAAAAACAAATACAAAATTTAAGCTAGAGTAGAAGTATTTACTTTTCTGGTTGTGCAATCAAGACTTTTGTGCGAAAATGTACAGTATTGGCAGCGTACTTCAGCGGTATCTCGCTTTCTTCGTCCCCCGCTTGGCAAGGTATCGACTGAGCAGCAGACGAAATAGCTACATGCTCGCTATCGTGACCAGACCAGGTTGAATCAGATCTTCGATCGAGTTTCCCTATGTAAGATGAGCAGATTTATCTCGACAAGAAAAGTGCTTACCTAACCAAAGCAGGATCTTATGCTGGCTATCTATTTGCGAGACTTCGTTCGTCAACAAGCCGCCGAGGACCGGACCGCTCTCACATCTAGACGGAATCGAGTCTGCGGTCTAACCAGACACTCTCACTATGAGCGTAAATTTGCGTTATGCGCCGTCGCATCGTGACGAAAACACGCTTCGCTCCGTTCAAGCGTGGAGATTTTTCAAAGCAGGCAGAATCCGGCACGTTGATTTGGACTTCCGAGTCTGAGGATGAGTGGTTGTAAAAGTGTTGGCCCTACATGATGAATATATATAATCAAGCCAGATTCCTCCTTACTCGAAATTACTCGACTCACTCTACATACATGATAAACGCTCTCTAAGGTACAATAAATCTCGTCTTACAAAATCACAGTCTACACACAAAATCATACTCCTCATCACCGTCGCTGCGCAAATCTCCAAGCAGTCCAAGCCACACCGGCGGCAAGCACCCAAGGCGCCGAAACCTGCATGCTCTTGACAATAAACGTAATTTCTCTCCCTCTAGACTCTTTTGTATTCTCCTCCTTCTCATTGGCATTCGGAAACTCCACATCCGGCACATCGACGCCCAAAAACGCGCACAGCGGCTCCCACCCAGATCCCAGCTTATACTCTAGTCTCCTGCCCTCCGGCACGCGCGCCCTGATCTCGCGAAAATACGCATCGTACGCAGCCCGCGCGCACTCCTCATCGATCTCAACCCTGCTCCGCACCCCAAAAAAGCCCAGCAGCACCTTGCGCATGGCGTGCACGGGGCGGATGCCCAGAAACGTAGACGTGATGAACGCGTGGAAGCTCGAGTTGGGCTCGAGCATGACCTTGTCGCGGACCTGGGACCGGAACGTCGGCCACCACGAGGCAAAGTCGCGCTGGACCACGACGACCCGGGCGTCCGGGTAGGCAGACACAAGAGCCGGCGCGAACGGCGACGCCAGGTCCGTCACGGCGTCGTAGGGGCCGCCCCAGAGGGCGTCCCAGTCCGCGCGGCGAAAGGGCGGTCGCGCGGGCGATGGGCCGCCGGGGACGTTTGGCCATGTCGCCTCGGCGGCGGCTTCGATTTGGGACCACGGGCTGTCCATGACGCTTTCTAATAGGCCGTGGTGTGTCTTGAAGCCGAGGATCTGGTAGGCCATGGCCATGGACTTGGTGCCCATCCGGAATAGGCTGGCGTTGATGATCTTGAGGCCATGGTCTTCGCCCGAAGATGGATCTTGCGACATGATGAATATCGGGAGCTGTGATACAATTATGTCGATAAAGAAAGACCTTGTGAGTGCCAAGTACGACGTCCAAGATATACCAATGTCAGACGTCTCGTCAGCAGTCGTCGTCGTTGATAGAGCCCGGATTGGTCTCTTGTGGCGCGGTGTTAGTCCTCGGCCTAGTGCTGTAGAGGCTACTGGGATGATGATCCCACGCGCCGGATGTCAGCCAAAATCAGAGGCTACCTAGATTTAGACTGTTCCTTCTCGTGAGAAGTGCTCGTGTTGTGATAGGTCGTCTCGGTAGATCTACGAGATGATCTGATAAACACTAAGTCGCACGCAGCTCGATCTAGAGCTTGCGCTTCCTCGCGTCCCACTCCCAAGCCTTTCCCCGGAACCGCTTCTCTTCCCACTTCTTCACGATCGCATCCCGGACCTGGGCGTCGTCCTCTCGAATGATCGGATAGTATACCGACAACTGCTCCATGAACCCATCATTCGGCTGACACACGGGCCTGCCCTCGCACACCCGCGCCAGGGCCTGGGACGCCGAGAGCCGGTACTTCCACATCAAATAGGCGCAGACAATCGTAGCAGAGCGGGACTTGCCCATGGCGCAGTGAACAAACACGGCGCCGCCGCCGTTGAGCGCGTCGTCGATGAACTTGACGGCCTCGTCAAAGTGCCGCAGGAGGTTCTCCGACGGGACGTCCTCGGCGTCAATGTGCAGCTGCCGCATCTTGGCGAGCTGCCGGGCGTCGACGTCGTAGTCGATGACGGACACGACGTGCGTGATGCCCGCCTCCTTGACCAGGTCCGTCTGGAAGAGCGCGCGCTGCCCGCCAATGTACAGGTTGCCCGCCCGCGGTATGCGGTCCAGCCAGCCCATGGCTTTACGGAGTCCTTTGAAGGCTCAACGAAGGTAAGAGGCCTGCGGGGAAAAAAATTATTGGCAGATTGAAAACAGATTCAGACGACGAATATAGACTAAGCGTACATGTTTTGTTTATGGTCAGTGACTCAACCGGTAAGACGAGCTGTCATGTACGACTGACTGCGATGCTAAGCCGAGGTTCGGGGATAATTTGGCGTCAAGTCGACTTATCTCCGATTATATACAACTTCTATAGTAACATTACGATACACTTTGTGAGACACGGTGATACTGATTGACCTCTAGAGAATAATACGCCGCGAAGACGAATCACTTTACTGCGTGGTTATGATGAGTAGAGGGAAGTGCGTTTTATTTGCCACTAATTGCTCAGAGAACTATATACTTACTGACCAGACCTTGATCTGATGAACACCTCAGAGAGACAGTCCAACGATGTCTTGTCAGTACGAAAGTCATAGTCCTTCCAGCGTCCCTCCAAAAAAAAATCTTTTTTTCTGTCGTTTTCTTTCTTTGCTCTCAAACACTGTTGCGACCGAGTGCCATCGGTAGATCGAGACTATGATACATAGTCTGATCTACGGGCACATGGCAACTGCGATCGATAAACTTGTCGTGCTGCCCTCATAAGGACCAAACAATTCTGTCCTTCCTTGCGCACACCGTGCGTAAACCAAGATCCAGCAGAACCAATGTGACTAATGGATTGAGCTATCCTCCACCTCATCCGCTTTGGCCTCGTATGATGCCGAGACGGCCATCAATGATAGAAGCGTCGGAACCACTTCCAATGTGATCTCTGAATATCACACCTGCCGATACATTCGATAGGAGTCGGCAGTAGGAGCCGCTGCTTCGCTCCAAGACGCCTCTTCTTTCGGTCCACTCAAGCATGAAACATCTGTTCATAACTTCCGTATCATCGTCCAGCTTCGCCCATTCGCGCCAAATCCTCGGAGCATTCCGTGGATTCGTTGCGCACGACCCAAGACAGATTCTCTGTCAGGTCCAAAAACGCCAAAAACGCCCCCCTTTTTAGACCAACCACCCGTCCGTCCGGCATATGCCGAGCCTCATGCTTGGTGCGCCTTGGAATTCGTCTATAACGAGTGCCAGGTGCCAACAAACATGATTGCAATGGCAGATGAGACCATGATGGGTATGATGCAAATCAAACAAGAAAATTGAAGAAAATCAGAAACGTGATATGTACAATGCGAATGACGCATCAGCCTGTTACCACTCCATGGGTAGGTGAGGAGTGATCAAGAGGCATACACGCCGGAATTAGGAGGGTTGAGGTTGCTGAGGTCGGCCTCCACCTCGGTAGTTGTTGTAGCCACCTCGGTTTTGGAAACCACCGCGGCCGCGGCCGCCTTGGTTGCCGCCGCGATATCCACCGCGCTGTCCCCGCTGCTGACCGTCACCACGGCCACCTTGGCGGGGATCTCCCTGGCCTGGCTGGCCAGGGTTAATAGGCTGTCGCTGCGGCTGATCCTGCTGAGGGCGCTGGCCGTTCTGGTTGGCAGGCGCCGGGCGAGAAGGTGGCGGCAGAGTGTTGACGGGGCGAGGGATGTTTTCAGGGTTCTCGTAAACGTAGAGTGCCTTGTCAATAGTCTGCGGGATAGGCTGGATCTCTGTTCCAAGGTCGCGCTCAATGTTGTAGAGGTTGAAGCGATCATCCCAGTTGATCAGGTTGATAGCCAGACCAAGGTGACCATATCGCCCAGAGCGGCCAATGCGGTGCAGGTACGTCTCAGCGTTCTTGGGGAAGTCAAAGTTGATGACAACGTTGACAGCCTGGATATCGATACCTCGGGTCAACAAATCCGAGCATACCAAGTTGCGACAGACGCCGTTTCGGAAATCGTGGAACACACGGTTTCGTGCATGCTGAGCCATCTTTGCATGACTGTAGAAACAAGAGTATCCAAGCTCCGTAATCTTCTTGGCAAGAAGCTCGACACGGTTTGTCGAGTTACAGAAGATGATCGATTGGTTGATCTGGAGCTTGGAAAAGAGGGTGTTGAGACAGTGGACCTTCTGCTTCTCCTCGACAAAGGCGTAGTATTGGGTGATACCGCGGAGAGTGAGCTCATCCATGAGGTTGATCTCGTAAGGAGTGACCATGTTCTTATCAGAGAAGTCCTTGACTGAGACGGGGAAGGTCGCGGAGAACAGCATGACCTGGCGGTCCTTGGGGTGGAAACGCAAGAGTTGCTCAATGACGGGCGTGAACTCTTGACTGAGAAGCTTGTCGGCTTCGTCCATGATGAACATGGGGCATTCGCTCAGGTCGGCGACACCCTTTCCAGCCAAATCCAAAATACGTCCAGGAGTGCCCACTACTATGTGGACGGGATCCTGAAGACGGACAATGTCGTCTCTGAGACCAGTACCTCCGGTGGTAACCATGACGTTGATACCGAGATGCTTTCCGAGGGTCTTGCAAACCTGCGAAGTCTGCATGGCAAGCTCGCGAGTTGGGACGAGTATGAGACATTGGATCTTGGCCACTTTCGGGTTGATGCGTTCTAATGTAGGGACGACAAAGGCGGCAGTCTTTCCAGTACCGTTCTTCGCTCGGGCAAGGATGTCTCGGCCGGTCAAGGCCACGGGGACGGCCTCTTCTTGGATAGGGGAGGGCTTTTCGTAACCAGCTTCAAAGATGCCCATTAGTAGGTCGCGCTTGAGAGCAAAATCCTCCCACTCTAGTCCCTTTGTGTTTGTCACATCCTGCCGAGAGAGAAGTGAGATTAGACATGGCAACAAATGACTAGTATTGAGCGTGTTTTGCTACAGCTCGGTACCTACCTCGGTTTGCTGCCTGGCGTCTTTTGTGGGAATGTTCAGATTTTGCTTCCAGTCGTCTGACGAGCCAGCATTGTTGTCGCTGATCGTTGAAGCCCGGAGCTTCTCTGCCAATTGGTCGGACATTTTTTTTTTTATGTAGAGTTTGTGGTCGTGTGGCGAACAAGTCGGGGTATCGCAGCGTGGAAATCCAGCTGCAGGTATTCGCTGGTCTTTTGAAGAATGTGGCTTCGTGCTTGGTCGCGGTGAGGGTTTAGGTGAATAGTTGCGCGGCAGATCAAGCTCTTGCTCATGCGGTGGGAACAGAGGATCCGAGAATTCTGTTGGTGCTTGGGGATCGTGCTTCTCGAGCTTGATTGTTCTCGAGTTTGGTGGAAACCAGTTGCACCCGTGTTCGCAGGTATGAATGATGTCAATTAATGAGGCAGCTCGTCGGGTAGTGCCGTGCAAAATGGATCGTTCGTTCGAGGGGCAACAGATGTGACACGGGAGGACCAAATCTGTGCAGGACGGGAGACTTCCAAGATCGGAAGAGGTTCGGCGTAAGGTGCAAGAGCAGGCTACGACAGATGACCGTCGAATGAATGCCAGCTCAAGGCGGGACCGTATCGTGGAGGGAGTCGTGTGTTTGAGATTGTCGCGTGGCTTGAATCCGTGGTGCGGAGAGTGGGAGGTCGACTTAGCTGGAGGCCGTCAATGCCGCTCAAGTTGAAAGAGGATGGGAGTGTTGGTAGAGGGGATCGGATTGGAAGAAATCAATGATGTGCTGTTTGTTTGTCTTTGAAGGGGGGTTCCAATCAAGTGGAGGATCGAATCGGGGGCTGAGAATTTTAGTGGTGGTGACAGAGATCTGGGTTTGAGGTTCGTGCGATGTCGTAGCTTCCAAACACAAGACGGGGATAGTGGCGGTACTACTCTTACTAAGCTGCCTGGTCCAGTAGAAAACCCCGTTGCCCTGATGCGAAAAAAAGAAAAGAGACAAGCAATTTGGAGGGGTCCAGACAGCATTGAGGCCTTGGATCTGTCTGCGGCACGATTGGTACATGGATATTTTCATTTGCGCGTTCATATATGCTTCATTGGCAGCTGCATCTCTCTTGCTGTGCAGAGTACCTCAGTTCTGTTTGTGTTGGTACTTCATACATCGTGGGGCATCGACTGTGCATACCTACCTAGGTAGGTTCCGTACCTACCTTAATGTATTCTTTCGAATCTCCTCTTCTCCACTTGGTCATGAGCAAAGGTCTATCATGCTTATTGCTGGATGCCCTGGGAATGGAAGCTAGAATGCTGGCAATCCTCACGATTGCGTGCATGATACAGCAGGGTGAAGAGTCAAGACGTCCAGCCAACCAGAGAAGCTAAAGTGCATACAACAGCCTGCAGGGTCAGGCAAGAGCAAAATAAAGTGAAAACAGCATATGTACAGAGTACTCATACCTTGCCGTAGCACATCATCCGGTCACCACGATTGACGTTGGGATGAAATATATAGAAGTAGAAACGAAATTTGATCGAGTGGTAGCACAATCAAGACAATTATACGTAGAAAATACAGTGTTTTATAGGCGGAATCCCACTTTCTTTGTCACCCGTCTAAGGGTGTCAAGCTGTGGTTTAGTCCCCTCGAAAGAAGCTTGTGTGCCGCTGAGATCCGTGCTTCAGAGGTCCAGGGGAGAGGTAAGGTAAAAAGATGGTGGGGTTCTCCAAGGTCGACAACGGCGGCTGCTAGCGGACCCTCGGATGCGCGCAGCTATTGAACATTACCGTAATCGGTGTCTCCCAGCTCGAATCGGCCATCATGACCTCGACGTTGCTCCTTCAATTATCCTATCTTCTTCAGAATCCATTGTCTGATAGAATGAACTCGTATTTCGCATCGATTCTATAGCAGTTTGGACCCTGCATGACTCTAACCTACCCGCCACCATGCTGAAGTCTTCGACCCTTGCCATCTGCTCGAACTCGAACCTCCCCACCTTCATTTGGCCTTTCAGCTCGATAACGTCACCAGTCGCATTCACGCGGCCGAGGCCTACCACATCAACCCAAGGGCCACGACAACCAAGACGGAATGCCCGCAACTATGCGACAGTCCAAGATGGACCGACGAACTCCTCTGGTGATCCTTCCGGTCCTTCCAGATGGCCGACTACTGCCAAGCCGACGCCATATCAGATCTTTGACCAGAAGATGACGGCGCCATACAGCAAAGCCCGATTCTACGATCTAGTTAAGCTGTACCACCCAGACAGGCACAGACAGAACCCCCACGACAAGCTATCCGACAGCACGCGTCTTGAGAGATATCGCCTAGTCGTGGCTGCCAACGAGATCTTGTCGGATCCTGGCAAGAGGCGCGCATACGACCTCTATGGTGCGGGTTGGGATTCGGTTCGGTCAATGGACAATTCAACTTTCCGTCATGCCGACCACAGTTGGCGCAGCGAGCCGGGTAATCCCTCGATGAATGCGACGTGGGAAGACTGGGAGCGATGGTATGGCGAACGAGGCGGGCCCAAGCAGAAGCAACAGACGGTATTCATGAGCAACGAGTTGTTCGTTGTCGTCTTGTGCATGTTCGTCGTCGCCGGCAGCTTGGGGCAGGCGAGGAGGGCAAGTACTAACACGATGAACATCATGGAGATTCGAGATCAGAAGCATGAAGCCATCAGTCACGACATGGCGAAAAGACGGACCCAGCAGGGTCCCTTGACCAGGGATGAGAGGGTCGAGAGTTTCTTGAGGCAGCGAGAGGGCTGGAACCTTGCTTCCTCGACCGTAACGCATCATCACCCTCCCAATGAGGAGAAATAATCCTACATATTTAGAATAGCCACGCAGAGGAAACTTTGCTGTACGATTAGGGCGATATCAGTCTCTTTCTCATGTTCATACCTCGGGATACTAACCATAGCACAAATCATTGCACACGTTTTTCTATCAGTATATAAAATTCATTCTATGAAGAATATATTTCCACGTTTGGAACTTGGTAATGGTCCGCCAATGCAATATTTCGTCAATCTAGAGAATATGGCACAGCAACCCGCACAACCCGCACAATATTCTCTACAGCTGGCCAAAAAGAAGCGATTACCGTGTCATAACTGTCAGATTTCGTAGAACTAGGTGTGTTGAAAGCACACGAAATTTTGGGGGTGTAGGTGCCGGGTATCACAAAATTTAGGTCTGAACTTCATATGTCGTGGTACGTTTAAAGATCGTGGCGGTGCCATGCTAATGCCGGGTGCACCAGAAGAACCCCCAAGGGCGCTTATAAGAGGAAGAACACCCGCAGTACGCAAAACAGATTGCTTAAATAAACGAGTAGATTATGTTTTTCCCCCTGTATTCGAACAAGAACTCTTTCCGATTTAGATTGTTGGCAACCACCTCACGTGCATAGCAGTTTCCTTTAACCGATACACGCAAAGTGACTACCGCAATTAATCTCGCAATTGAACTGTCATTACCTTATCATTGTTTTTCTCGGTAGTTTCTGAGTCGACTGTAACGGCTGATTACTTGCATCTACTGCATCAGAGTCCTGTCTCGGTCGCTCAAAGTCCATCCATCTTGTTGTGCACCGGATTCCGAGCAAAATGACGTGCCCCGCCTACATAGTAGGCCCAGAGAAGGGTAACAGGCACGCCCATACGATCATCTTTCTACATGGAAAAGGCAGCAACGGCGAGGAATTCGCCAACGAGCTCTTCGAAAGCGAAACCTCGGAACACTTTGCTCCTGGAGGCCCCCAAACCTTGGTCAACCTGTTCCCCACCGTGAGATGGGTATTCCTTTCGGCACCCCAGACTCGCTCCACGCGCTTCGACTGCATCGAGTCGCAATGGTTCGATATGTGGTCTGTCGAGAGCCCCGAGGATCGGGTTGACCTACAAGTTGAAGGCCTGGCCGAGAGTATCCTGCTCTTGCGCAGCACGATAGCCGAAGAGGAGTCTAGGATATCGCAGGAAAAGATCTTCCTGGCCGGCATCAGCCAGGGCTTCGCAACTGCAATCACGACATTCCTGTTGGGCGATTATCAGTTCGCCGGCCTGCTTGGGCTGTGCAGCTGGATGCCCAAGGGGGCATACCATGCCATCAGGTCCAGCAACAAAGTCGAAGATCGATCAAAAGGCAACAAGACTGGCACGACCTCATTTCTCGGACACTCGCACGACGACAATGTGGTCCCGGTCGACAATGGCATCGCCCTGAGAGAGTACCTGAAGCAAATCGGATTCGCAGTGGATTGGCATGAGTACAGCGATGGAGGACATTGGGTCAATGAGCCCGAGGGGATGGATGATATTGCTGGTTTTCTGCGCACAATTATTGACTGCCAATGAAGAAGCATTGATGCTCTGTCATCTGTGTAACCCATAAGTTATTATATCCCTGCTTGGAGGTTGGCGCATCCCGTACTTTTTTATCTCGCATGGGCGATTCTTTATTCAAGGTTGTTTGTTTCACATTATGGAGAGCCCTCAGTTAGCAGCCGAGCTAAAAAAAGCAAAAGTTGGGTGGCTTTTTAGCTTCCCGTCCCTACTCAATGTCAGGGCGTTCCTTCCATACTCTGTAATAACCTGTACTACCTAGGTATGTAAAGCAAACTTAGTACCTACTTGGTCCGTTTGACCGCCGTTTGTTGACAATCATCAAGCTCGGCGGCTTCTTTCATTCTTGCAACATAATTTCAGCATCCAGGACCCCAAAGCACCCTTCTACCATCATGGGGGCAAACGACCCCCTTCCTTGGGGCGCCCCTGAACCTCAAGTCTATCCCGATGACTGCGCAGAAGCCGAGGTGATAACGTGCACCGGCTGTGGCGTTGTTTCCTACTGCAATTCCGCACGTTGCATGACCGCCCATCGAGAAAAGCATAGGCCATTGTGTCTCAAGGTCCAAGCATCGCGATTGCTGGTTGAGGCTGAAGAGGCTAAACTGCGTGTGCTGCCAGAAGACGTCTTCAGCACTTATGCCGGAAGATTCTGGAGCACCCCCGAAACTCGCAGTTACATACTGGCACGATTTGTTGCGGCCCAAGTACTGCTTGAGTTCAGTTTCATCACGACTTTTGAACTGGCATACGATCAATTTACTGAGATTCTGCGCCTGTGCCCCAGTGACGAACTGGGAGTGAGAAATATCATTCCTTTCCTCCTCCTGGACCTTGACCGCGAGCGAGATTGCTACAACTTCCTCATGCGGTGGGCAACTCCTGGTGGCCCCAGCGACGACTACTATTTTCCATATTCGACCGATGCATTTGAATTTGTCGAGTTTCTCTCCAAAAACTTAAGCTTTAGCCACCTCGTGGCTTTCACACTCTTGAAGCTTCGCCTTGGCACTGATCTTGAACGTTTCGATGATCCGGATGAGAAATACGACTACTTCCATGGCGATCCCGAGAGCCGCTTCGACCGCCGTCGTTACGTCGACTCTCTCGCCGGGCAAATGATCGCGGATGACGACAGCATGGAAATTTCTCAGAAGCGTCAGGAGTTGACATCTCAGTATCTTACACTCATGCAGTGGGTACATGATGCAAACCCATACTTCTGGCCGGCCTTTTTGGACATAGAAAGAGACAAGCCAGAACGAGGCCAGCCGGAACGAACCCAGCCAAGAAATTTCCGAAGCCTCAAGGAGGAGGAGGCGGCCGAAGTCCTACGTCAAGGCAAAAGTGCCTGGCTGCATAGCAGTGTCGTTTGTACTGCCAAGCCCATTGTTTCGAGGCTTTTTGTCAAGAATGGCAGCCAATTGGAGAAACGTCGAGGTGTTGGAAATGTCTTGCCATCCAGATTCCAGACTCCACAGTATACATCAGACCCGGCCACGGTCTTTCTTGACGGGCATCTGTCCTCTCACCATGTCCACCGCTTCGTCCAAGACGGTAATCACAGCATCGCTCTAGCCTACGTCGATGGCGCATGCTCGAATAATGGTATGCAGAACCCGAAAGCCGGCTGGGCTGTTGTATACGGTCCCGGCAATGCTTTGACAGTGTCAGGGCGACTGGAGATGAAGGGTCCGTTCGGGGAACCGAGCGTGGCGACCAGCAATCGAGCCGAGCTGCGAGCTTCCATCGCCGCTCTTCGTCTTCCCCACTGGCGGAAAGAAGGGTTTGAAACCCTTGTCATCGCCACCGACTCGACCTACGTCGTTGACGGCGCAACTCAATGGATCAAATCCTGGCTTCGCAAGGGATGGTGGAAGAGCAGTGGCGAACGTGTCAAGAACCGAGATCTATGGGAGATGCTTCTGGGCGAGGTCGAGAGATGGCACGACCAAGGGCTGAAGGTTGAACTTTGGAGAATCCCCAGAGAGCTGAACACAAAAGCCGACAAGGCCGCCAAGGAAGCAGCCAATGAAAACACAGTCAATTCCGAGTTCCAGGATCCGGCCGTGTGAGGTCTCCAGTCCGTGGTCTGGGTCTGACACTGGCTGCCTAGGGTCCAGTTTGCTCCCTGTAACAAGGAGAGATTTGAAGGGTAGTATGACGTTGTGGTAGGGGTCCTGTCAGTGATCTGCCAAGAGTGTGTTCAGATTTATCATATTTCGTTAGTGAAGGGCATGATCAAATGGTGTAATGAAGGTATCGGTACCTAATGTAGACGGGTAGACGGGCATATCTGCGAGAACACTGGGTTTTCCTCTTTTAACAATTCTGTAGTTAAATCAAAATCAATTTCCAATAAGCGCACCTAGAATTGAAAAGAATCTCACAATGTCAAAATCGATCCAGAAATACCTGATGTTTGTTAGGCGGTAGATTGGCGATGTTGAGAGCAAGATCATGCTCGGCAGTCCAACTAGAGTGGGTCCCTTGTCCTTCCGTTTTTCGGCCAAAGTTTAAAAAGCAAGCACTGACAACACAAACGCGTACCTCTACCGTTCTCGTACATTGCAGAATCTGAGAACCTCGAACTCGAGCAACAGCACCCTGCAAATACACAGTATATCGGATTCCGATGACTCACAGGACACTCCTTCGGCCCCCCTCGGAGCTCAGCGATGTCCCGTCTGCGACAAGACGGACGGCTTGAAACGCTGCGGTGGCTGCCAGGTGGTGAGCTATTGTGGCACTGAACACCAGACCAGTCATTGAAGGCGCCACAAGAGAGCATGCAACAAAATCAAGGAGACCCAGGCGGAGCTCGAGCGCCAGGAGGCTGAACTTCGCGCACCCACGACATATCTTCCAGCTAGCATCCGTCCAGCAAACCCCTTCGAGACCTGCGTTGGGCGGTTCTGGCGTTTCGCTAGCCTACAAGACTACATGAGGGCGCGCTACGCCCTCGCATTGGCATTATATCAAGTCAGGAGCTACGATGCTGTTGAAAAGGCACTCGAGCACTTTACTGATATGTTGCGGCTCAATCGGGTCGATAATCAGGGCGTGAGGGATATCGTTCCTCATCTTATGTTACGACTTGGCCGCGAACAGGAGTGTTACGACTTCCTCAAGTGGTTTGCAACTACGGGTAAACGACGCGATTATGACTGGAGCGATACCACACTGCCGTATCTGGATATACGCTGGGCCGATGTTTTTGAATGGATCGACATATTCGTGGGGGATGTCAGCCTGAGTCACCTCGTGGCTGTGACACTTCTGAAGCTACGTGTTCTCCTCGATCTTCACCCTTTCCAGGACGGAGACCACTACCCTGGTCGGCCCATGGGGCCTATTGCAACCAAGTTTTTCGCCGGCGACATCACCAACGCGGATATCGACGCGAAAATCGAAGTTCTTGACGAACACTATCACAAGCTTTTGCTATTTGTGAATATCACAAATTCGTACTTCTGGTCGGCTCTGGTGGAAAACATGTATCCGATTCTGCCAGCCATGGTGACTCCCGGCGAAGAGGACGAGGCCATGCTTGTTCTTCATCAAAGCAGGGATGCCTGGAAAGAAACCAAGGATGCCATTGCCAATGTTGAATCAGACATGTTTCCCAACGATCCATTCGACTACTAGGGCCTAGATGTGTTGCTACTTCGAATCACACTCCGCCACAATCCGTTGTAAACACAGCAGAGACTGTAGAGAAACACCAAGGCATTGGAAAACTGTTTCGATCTACGTATAGCAGTGGTCGTGCAGAACAGATACAAGGCTCACTATAATGGTTCGCAGCAACCACCTAGGTTAACTCAAATGGCATTGATGACATGGCTATTTTCTTGGGCTGAAGTTGGGCGCAGTCTGTGCAAGTCGGGGTCCCTGTTCACAACTCCATATTGAACCACATGGACTTCAGGTACAATAATCTTACAAAAGTCTCCGTACCCACGTTTTGTCGTCGAGATTGTGCCTTTTCTCATTGGGCAAGACCAAAATAAACTTATTTTTAAAGAAAAAGCACAAAATCATCTCGAAGTTCCCTTTCTATTTCCCAGAATTCGTCTGAAATGATTTTTTAAGCGGCAAATTTGCGCCCTTCGGACAAAATACATCCTGCATTCCGTCCGGACACTTTTGTAATATACTTCAAGGACTTGATATACTCGACAATTGCTCCAGAGTCGCCCCATACATTTATCACCTAGGTAGTGCGGCGTGCCTCTGATGCCCTAAATACCCAACTAGCGGCAGTTGCTAGGCCGGTACCTGGTATCTTATCAACTTTGTTCGTGACCGGCCCGCAACTGGTGTGAACTGTAGAAGTTCCAGAATTCAAGCAGACTCTAGTCGGGTGGCTTAGCTTCCATTTATCGGGAAGTGCCAACTACAACTCTCTTTTCGTGCTTCACACATCACAAACTCCAGAGTTCAATCGGGCAAGACCGGCCATAATGCTGCCACCGGGGAATTTGCACAAAGCCCGTCGCTCGGAGGATGTCGGGCCTCTTGGACCACAGCGATGCCCCGAGTGCGACAAGAGCTCTGATCTGAAGCTTTGCGGCGGATGCAAGGCTATCAGCTACTGCGGCGCGGCGCACCAGACCTCCCACCGACCAGCTCACAAGAGCGTTTGCAAATGAGATCAAAAAGGCGCAACAGGCGTTTGACAAGGAGGAGGCCAAAGTCCGAGCCCTTCCGGGGGATTTATTCAACACCCGGGTCGGACAATTCTATGGTATTCCGGGGACGCGCGACTACATGAACGCCCGGTACGCCCTGGGCGCTGCCTTGGTCAAGGCGCACACCCGCCTTGGCGTCGAGAAGGCACTTGAGCACTACAACGATATGCTGCGCCTCTGCCGCCCCGACAACATGGGAATCAGGCACATGGTTCCTGCGCTTCAACTACGCCTTGGCCTCGAACAAGAGTGCTACGACGCTCAAAAATGGTGGGCGGCCACCGGCTCCACAAAGGGCTACGATTGGTTCAACATGGAGCAACCGCACATGGACATTCGCGGAGCCGACGTTCTTGAGGATATGGAGTTCTTCATAAAGGACGATGACACGAGCAATCTTGTACCGTTGACGCTTTTGAAGCTGCGTCTCCGCCTCGAGCTTGAGCAGTTGCAGGCGCATGGCGATGCCGATGGCTCCAGCGATCCTTATGACCGGCCCATCGGATCGACTGCACGAGAGATTTGGGGCAGGGACAAGGCAAACGTCCAGAGTACGATCGATACGCTGAAGAAGCACTATAATGTGCTCTTTAAGCGGGTACACGAAGTGAACGAGCACTTCTGGTCATTGATGTTGTTGGAGCCCGAGGAGACACTGCGACCCATGTACACCTATGGTTCGCCCGAGGAGGCCATGCTTGTTCTTGATCGAAACCAACGTGCCTTTGAAGAGACCAAAGACGCCATACCCTTGATCGATGTCGAATTTTACAAGATGACTACTGCTTATCAGGGTACGGCGGACAACCCCGAGTCCATTGGGGAAGTCAAGACTTTGGAAAAACGTCGATGCAGTGGACAAGGGTTCCCATGGCCAATGAAGACCCGTTGTAGACCCAACAAGATCTTCACCCTTTCAGAGGCTCATTTGCGCCTCGTTCGCCATGATCTCGGCCATCAGGTCAAACAGGTCCTTGTCTATATTGCTGGTGCTCGCTCCACCGATGGCAAGCAATTCGGCTGGTCTGTTGCCTGCGGCTCGACCCTCGAGCGCCAATGCATCCTGTCTGGGCGACTGGAGAACAAGGGTCCTTTCGGAGATCAGCACGAGGCAACCCTCGACCGGGCCGCGTTGCGGGCAGCCGTTGCCGCCCTCCGCATCTCGGATTAGCGCAAGGAGGGTTTCAATTTCATCACCATCGCGACCGACTCTACCTATGTCCATGAGGGTGCCTCATTGGGCGTGAGGACGTGGATCCACGACTAGATGACGGGAAAAGAAAACAACGTGACGAACAGAGACTTGTGGGAGCTGATGCTCGGTGATGTAGAGAGGTTCTGGAACCAAGACACCAAGATTGCTTTCTGGAATGTCAAGAAAGAGCTGAACTGGATGGCCAACGACGCTGCGTTAAAGGCGGCCAACGAAGGCACAGTTGATGAAGAGTTCAAGGACATCGTCTTGAAACCCATCTCAGCCACGTCTGGATCGCAGACTCGAGTCCTTGCTTTGAGTCTCGACACCAGCACCATGTTGGAGGAAGCGTTCACACCCATTTATTCAGCCCTCAGTTCCAAGGGCAGATTCGACAAGGCCACGACACCAGCCGAGGCTCGCTCTTTGCTGAATGCGCAGCCACTCCCCACCGTGATTTACGTCAACGATGGCGCCGTCGCCAAATCCAAGAAGGCCTGGGACCGCATTCTCGAGCTTTGCCGTGGAGGAGCCACTGTGATCTTGGCCGGGGCCTTCTCCAGCTTTGTGAATCCAGACCAGTTCAAGAACCTCTTTGCAAAGGCTGGTCTTGCCTGGAAGGCGAGCTCGTACCACCGCGCCACGGTCAAGCTGCGCCGCCAGACTGTCCCCAGTTCTCTGGCTGGCCAGCTACCAGCCACGGACAACCAAAAGTGCCTTTATGCGGCAGATGTGAAGAGATCAGATATCTGGTACGCTGAATCAGAAAACTCCACCGAGGCTGCGGTTGCAGTCGCCAAGGTTGGCCAGGGCAGACTCGCCTACCTGGGCGATGTGAATGGCGAAGCGGCCTCCGTTGCCGTGATCTCGGCTCTGTTGAGCCCGGTCTCATCAACCAGGCAAGGGAGTGAACGAAGAAAGTGAGATTGCGCAAAAATACGTTGTCAATACCGTCCGTATTTTTTCGGACAAAAGTCTTGATTGCCTCGATTGCGCAACAAAAAAAGACATTTGGTTACTTTTGCTCAAATTTTGTACTTATCATATTAATTTTGTCTGAATATCCATCGCAACGATCAGATGAATATATTGTGATATTGTATGAGCATACCTCGGACTTATTCTCACATAATTTTTCACCCACTTGCCAGGCTGACATTGAGGTCGGAGCAGGAGAGATGTATGGGACTACTGGCAGAATCAATCAGGTAACTATCGTATATGAGAATCAAGGTGTTATGCGGGTAATCACCGCAAATAAAGAGGGGTAAGATAAAAAGAAGGAAAGTTGGATAAAATAAGGATATAAAGAGGGGAAACGGGGAAAATAGATTGGTATTACTTGGCAACAACTAGCTCAAATTCCAACTTGGTCTTTTCGTTCACAAGTCCACCGACCTTTTTGCCTTCAAGTTCCTTCAAGTCGGTGAAAAGTGCTATGGAGACGCTCTTTTCGTTCTGAACAGTCTCCAACCGGACTTGACCTCCCGTATGAACCTCCTCGCCTTCGAGCGTCTTCAAATCCCATAGAGAATCGTCTTCGGAAGCGTCTCGGCCCAAGAGAGCGTCGTAGACCTTATCCAGCTTTTCCGCCGTCGCCTGTTCAGGGGGCGTGACCGACACAAGAGCGACACCGACGGCACCGGAGGGGTGTTTGGCCACCCCTTCCTGTTTATAGGGTACCCGCAGCTCCCGCTTCGTATCGTCCAGACACCAAAAGGGTAAAAGGCCCGGCTCAATATTCTCCTTGCCCTGCTGCGCGGAAGAAATGGCCCATTTCAATTCCACGCCATCGGGACGGTTCCGTCCTCCGGGAGTCAGGTCGCTATACGACAAGCCCGTGCTCGTCTCACTGACGGCCGCCTGAACACTTTTGAAAGCCTTCTCCACCCTGCCGAGACCCTCACCGGCGCTGCCGGGCAGGGTCAGGGCCCAGTCGACGACGGTGCCCTCTTTCTGGCTGCCCCACCTGTGCGCCGCGCGCTCCGCCGGGTCGGCGCCGGGCACGAAGGCGAAGAACTCGATATACGACCCGTCGGCGAAGAGCACGAGCGCGTTCTCGCTCAGTCCGCCGGCGTGCCGCCCGCCCGGGTAGATGGTGAAGAGGCCGGTGAACCAGTCTGGCGGGGACGTCAGGAACGAGTGCGGGACGAGGATGACTATGTGGTCCAAGAGAGGTGTTGTGGTTGCGGAGGACATTTTGATTTCTTCTTTTTCTCTTGAATGTCTTGGTAGCCTAGATGGTGCTCGTTGATATTGAAACAAGTAAGAACTTGTACAAGCTAAACTGCAAGGGATGAGCGTATTATGTGACGCCTCACATTGCATGACGTGCTTTTTTTTGGCACGTCCGGTTCGGAGAAGTGGGGACCGGGCCGCTGCATAAGGAGTGCGACATTCCAAAAGTCGAAAACATTGGCAACCAGATGCAGTATTTGATAGCGATTTAATTGGATTGAACGGCTGCCTGCAGGATGCTTCGGTACACAAGGTGCACTGGATGGAGAACGAGACGGGTGCTTGCATCGAAAAAAAAATGTTTTTGATGCCTTCTTGTGATAGCGGAGAAAAATCAAGTATATAATGAGCAAACCAACAACCATCGGTGCTTTCTGAATTCCGAGGGCATACTCAGTCATACTACAAATCACAACTCCATATACTCTATTATCACGGTACCCAAAATGAGTCGCATTGAGAAGTTGATACCAAAGTTGATTTACGGAGCCCCGGCAACAATGGCTTTGACGTTGGAGTAAGTGACGCCCCGACATCGAATGCTATCGTGTAGAGAGCAATCCATTAATGCATCCCAGTATCAAAAAGCCCAGGACCGAGCCACGAAAAGTACAACGTCCTTCGTCTCCGCCGGACTGCAAATCTTCGTCGAAACCCGGTGAAAAGAAGTCATGAACAATGCTAGACATGGTCATCTATTGCCAGCGATATTTCGGGGTGTCCGATTCCTGAGCGAGAGCGGTGGAAATCTCGTGGTGATGCTGCTGATGACTCTATGAACGTTTTGTACGTGTCGTTATTATGAGATGCTGGCTGAAAGGATTCATCCGAACCGTGGTTTGGTTGTCGCAGGAGGCTTGGGCTTGCCATAATACGGAATTGATATCGAACATAAGAGTCTGGTCATGAAGTTTTCTGCAAACCTAGAGATCTGTTGTGTTAGTACTCGGGCGAAGATTCCAGTTCTTGAGGGTACACCCGTTCCATCAATTCCCTTCAGAGATGCATACCCAGGTTGTTACCAGATTGAGCAATCCATTGTTGAACATATTGCTTTTGTCCCAATTGCAAAATCACTGGTACTGCACCGTAGCCCTGCCTGGTGTGTCCATTGTCATAATCTTGGAATCCCTCACCTTTTTCTCCTTTCCACTATTTCTTTAGCCGTTCAAGACGTCTAGAGCTTTCCCTGCCGACTTTCTGTGTCCAATCTTGTTCACACGTCCCAAGTAAGTAATGTCCGTTTGCCCTAACGCCTTTTCTTTCCCCGCCAAGCGGGTGAGAAATGAAGTGAGAACAGGTATACTTGTGCATATGTTATAGCATATTATCCGGTCGCCATGATTGAGGTTAGGATGAAATTCACGTAATAAGCTACGGAATTCAACAGATAATAAGAGCATCTAGCTCTTGTTGCTCCATCGAAATGTTTGTATACAAGGGTACGGTGTCGGCAACGTCTCGTAGTATATGCAAAATCTCACTTCTTTTGGTCACCCGCTTGCCTGCCAAGTATCGAGCCTCCCTCCATAATGCCAAATCAACACTAAGCTGCACCACGTCTTTTTGCGACGACATTTTCTTCTGAGAAAAGCCTGCCTCGAAGCCGTTCTTCGTGGATGCCGACCTAATTGACACCACCTCTCACATCTCTTTCCATTGCGGAGGTATCGGCTTGTGCGCACTACCTCTTCGGCGACTATCAACCTCCTTCCTCACGAACGATCCTCACTTCAGCGCTCCGCGACATCGCCATACTCGGCATCTTCAGCGACGCTCAGAGCGTGCTCCAAAGGACCGACAATGCATTCGGGCAGCTAACACGCGTGAGCAGGAGCGACAGAGAGGCACAGGCGGAGTGACGTACGGTTGACAGATAGATATGTCGTCTATCAGGAACGACTGGCCGTTGGTAAAGGTGCCCCAATTGAAGAACAGGTTTCTGTAGGTAAACGCGTCCGTCGACTCCGCGACAGTGAAAGGATACGGCCCGTAGCCTTTCATATAGCCCGCGCCCGTCATGTACGGACTCACAACTGTGGTTGTTGTCGGCACAGTCGACACAACGGGTGCCGGTTCCTACTAACAGTCAGCAGAGGCACAGTGAAGGAGCAGTGACACCGATCCTCACCACTCTGATCGCAGCAGCGATGGCCGGGACCATTCTCGAGAAGGAGGCGGAGACAGGCTCGGCACCAGGCAGCAGCAGCCCAGGGAGCGCCGCGCTCGCGCTTGGCCTTCTTCTTGCGCGACATTCAAGATACAGTCCCAAAAAGACGCTTTTGGCTCTAACCGACAGGAGATGATTGCCAATGTAATCAGCTTCGGATTGGCATCAACCCAGTTGAATTACGGCACCAAGTGCCAGAGGGAACAGTCAAATTATCGTCAGAAGTCGGGTTTTTGGTTGTAGTAGAGTACCTATGTTGTTTGAGGGAGGACTGGCTAAAGTCTGGGACTTCCTAAGATTTCCCAAGTTTCCCCTTTATGCCTATTCCCCATCGTAGTTTCCCAGTATCTTTGGGGAGTGTTGTCTGTTGCTCCTGCCACCAATGGCCACGGCGAGACTCTTGGCAAATCTTCGGCCGCAGAGCTAGGTACCTACCTAGGTAGCCAACGTCCACTCCCAACGACACCTCGACGCAGCAGTTAATGAAAATCATCGTTTCTGTATGCTCGCTTGTAGTCACCTGCAGTAGAGTACAATTCTCTGAATCCCTGAGTGCGCCTGTGGCATACCGCGGCAACACTCGCTGTCGCACCCTTTGGTATTGATGGCGACATGGATCATTGGGCATTTCTGGCGCCATCGCTCTGGCTGTATCACTCGGTTTCCGCTCTGTACTTATAAAATCAGCCCAAGCGAGTGCAATTTGCTTCCTTTTTGGCCCCGCAAATCTACCGGATGATCAATAATATTCGGACGATTTTTGAGAAACAAAACGAAGAAGAATTTCTCTCAAATTTCCCTAAACAAGTTGCCATTACAAATGCTTGAACGCGCTAGTCTGCCACACATGGAAACCCAAACGTTGTGGTAAGTAGCTCTCGCCGGCAGATTTCCGGACTCGATGAGGCAGTCGTGATCGAGCTGACTGAAAGTCTCGCTCAATTTGAGAAACAAGACCTGCCACTCTCGAATCCTCAGCTTCTGGGAGCGCTCGACGGCCTGGGTGACCTTCCCATTACATGCCATTACATGGTCGTCCCCTCACCCTTGATCTCATCGACAACGAAGTCCACTGCACCTTTTCATCATCTCTTGAAGCCACCCAGAAGCTTCTTGCGCCACCTCGACTTGCCCTCCGTCTCAGCCTCGACCTGCTCGTCCTGCCTGTCCTGTTTGAATTGTCCGTCATCGTACGTGTCGTGACTCGACTGCAGGTCCGAGTCGCCTTCTCCTTCTTCATGCCACCTATTAGCAGTAGCGCCATTGTAGCTATAACGCTGGTCATCATCATCGTCGTCGCGAGGGTCATTATCGTACGCCCCGTGCTGCTGGGTGTGGTATCTGCCCTGCGCACTTGTATCCTCCTCGTCGCTGTATTCTACGTTCTGCCCTCTGGTATACTTCCCATGGGAGCCGTCTTGACCATGATTCTGGTCACCAGATTGCTGGACATTCTCTTGCCAGTGACGCGCGTTGTCTTGGTTCTCATGCCCATTATGTTCATAATGTAGAGTTTGCTGATCAGTGTCATATGTAGCGTCGGGCTGACTACCGTGAAGGCGCTGCCCGGAGTGATTTTTGTAGTCTGATTGATCGTTTCCTTGGTCATTGTCTTCGGACCTGTCGTTGTCGTCGTCGGCTTGTACCGTCTGCTGATAGTGAGGATAATTACGACTAGTCTCGTCGGCTTGGAAATAATGTGTGTCGTGAGCATCGCCAGTGTTTGAGCTTGCTTCTTCCGATTGATCACGATGATAGACCGGGTCTGGCGACTCTTCCGTTTGGTAATCATCCTCAGGCGCTGATAAGTCGCTGGTAGAATCAAAATCAGGGCCGAGATCGATGCATCGAGCCATGCACTCCAGTTCATCCTCGGGACGAGTGCATCTCGAGATCGGCGCGTCCGAGGCCTCGTTCAAGGGCTCCTTGGTAACGATCCAGCGCGTTCCTGCCTTGAAGGGCTTCCACTTGAGGCTACTTCCGTCGTTACTAATCTCTGGCGCGAAGAACATGTTGTCTTCCACATTCCAGCTATTTCCCTCCATTCCGTGAGAGGTCAGATATTCCTGAAGGGCACTCGGTGACTCTGTGGTAAGCTGTTGCAGGAAGGCTGGGACAGCGAGTCCTATCTGCTCGTTGTCCAAACCCTGGGGAGCAGTGCCGTCACTGAAAGTAGGATATGCCACATATCCCGCCCTGACGAGTCTCTTGGCCCGGTGAACTGTAAGCCGTGTTAGCTCTCGACTGGTGCAAGTTTATTGAAGATGACTTACTATTCGCCACACTCGTGTAGTTCAAGACTATGTGGCAGAAATTCCTGAGACCGTTGACGCGATTCTCCTGGCAGCGGATCCCTTGCGGGTGCATCATATCCAACAACTCGGTCAGTGGTCTAGGACGAGTCTTCCCCACCCATTTCTTGACCTTTTCCGTCACGGGCTGGAAGCTTTTGCGGTAGCCCAGGTATAGAGCCATGTTGACTGTGCGAACCAGACAGATAGCCAGGTACCGGGTGAAGCGGATATCATGTTCAGCTGGACGAGTGACCTTTTTGAATTGGTCAGGAAGCAATGTGTCCGTGTTGCTCAAGTGACAAATAATTTGCCACGGAAGCAGAGCAACCGGCTTCGCCGGAATTGGATCGAGCGACTCGATCAGGCTTTCCAGCTTGGCGTAGTGGTGATCATTTGTGGCCTTGAGAATGTCCAACAGGATAGACAGGGATGACCACCTCACGTCGTCCATGACGACGCCTCTGGACGTAAAGTACCGGTCAAACATGGCGCCGAGCTGGAAAATACTGAGAGCAGGCGCCGTCTTTGCGCCTATAGACGCAAGCTGCTCCAGGGCAACCTCTCCCGTCATGACGATGCCGTTGATCAGATCCAGCATCCGCTTCTCTTCCTTGGAAGGAACGCCGGTGCCGAGCTGCTTGTAGATGATGTCGTGCTCAATATCGGACCATGAGTGCATGATAATTGTGCCGATCTGCACCTCGATGACGGCTCCTCTCGAGTGATTTTGCCCTCGGAAGCTGTTCTCGCGGAGCCTGACCACCATGTGCGTCGACTTGTACCCGCCAAAAGTCGACCGGGCCTCTTGGTCATATGCCTCCTCGCCCTCTTCCATCAGCTTGCGGATCTTCTGAAAGTCCCGAGCAATGCCGCCCTTATGGCTCGGAGGGACGACGACCTCGAAATGCGGATGATTTGAAAAGTAGGAGACTACCTTGTCGACGTCGCGTGGGAAATACAAGGAGATGCGAAAGCCGACCAGGTCGTGCATCGCTCCAAACATGTCGTCGATCGAAGTGAACGGCTCGATCTCGTTGGTCTTGTCTCGCATGTGCCACTGAGCGCAAAACGTCTCCCAGTTCATGTTACTCGCTTCGACTCTGTCCTTGAGCAGAGACAGCTCGATTCGATCACGCTGCCGCCTTTTTAACGTGTTGAGCGCCCTGTCCAGCTTCTTGATTCTGTGAGTGATGGGCGCGTGCTGGACCACCAGGTTTAATCGATCCGGTCCGGTTGTGAGCATGTGCATCGCCGTCTCTTCGTGTTTCCCCAAGTATGTCTCCATGTCACCGAATACTTGGGTGAACTGCGTGAGCAGCTCATCGAAATCGGCTTCGCTAACGGCCATCTTGCTAGTCTGCAGTTTTGGATCTGACAACGAAAATTGAGGACAAATGACAACAGTATCCGATGAATCTTCGGACAAAAAACAGAGCATAAAATTCAGTCTTTAATATACTCGGCTACTTTCACCGCAGTTGAGCTATTATTAGGTATAAGAGGAATCGTCAGCAAGAGTGGGACCTGCTGTGCCGTTGAAGATCAATAATCGCCAGGGGTCAGAGTCCACTGTATGCGAATGCGCCCACCATATTTGTACATACCTGGAGTATTCCTCATGAGATTCTTTTTCCTTTCCGTTTCATTTTCAACTTCTACATCAACATTAAAATTCAACCTGAACAAATGGCTTACACCTTCAGTCTCTTGCCAGACACTCGCTCTGTGCGGATGCTGATTTTGGCCCCGGGCTCCGGCGACGACGTCCTCCAAGGCCATCTCGAAGTCGTTAATATCGACTCCCTCGGGGCCTATGAGCCCATCTCGTACGTGTGGGGCGACTCGACCCAAAGGCATAAATTCTTGTGCGAAGGATCGCAACTATCCCTGACGACCAGCCTGTATCAGGCTCTGACGCGGCTGCGGCTGAAGGACCTCAGCCGCCGGCTATGGGCCGACCAGATTTGCATCGACCAGAGCAACCTCGCCGAGAGGGGACAGCAGGTGCAGTTCATGAACCGCATCTACCGCGGCGCCAGTCACGTCCTGGTCTGGCTGGGCCGTGACAACAGCCACGCGGCCGCGGCCGCCTTTGGACTGTTCGGAGATCTCGCCAAGATATTTAGCGACGAGGAGGGTCGGAGAAAGTTTGAATTGGAGCACCTGGAGAATCCTTCAGAGAATAGCGAGGAGGCATGGGGTCCCCTCAAGACCTTTACTAATCTTCCTTGGGTAAGACCTCGACCCACCATATACCCCGGCCGGGGTGGATGGACATTTACCATATTTCCGTCCGAAACAGCGGTAGCAAAAGCTGACTTCATATGGACCAGTTTACACGTGCCTGGATCGTCCAAGAAATCGGAACCAGCGCACCAGCGACGCTGTACTGGGGCGCAGAAGAGCTCGACTGGAAACTGGTGTTCGGCGTCTGCGAAGAGCTCGCGCGGTACCATGGCCTCCGGAAGCGGTTCGACATCCAGACCTCCAAGGTGAAATACGTCTTCCAGCGGTTCGTCGAGCCGGTCCGGACGTCGCGCCACGCCAACCGGTTCAGTTTCGTCTATGAGCTACACAGAGCTCGCCATCTGCAAGTGACGGACCCGCGCGATCGCGTGTTTGCGCTTCTGGGACATTATTCGGTTCGCGAGGGAAGAGGCGACGCTCTGAAGAGCTTGGCGGCCGATTATACTCAGTCCGTCGAGGACGTGTACATTGACTTGGCAAGGAGGGCGCTGTATGATGACGATGAATCGCTCGTCACGCTGGCTGCTGTCCAGCATTCCAACCGGGAACTCGGGCACTCGGGTTTGCCGTCATGGGTGCCGGATTGGAGGCTGTATTCATCGCATATTCTATCGGAGCCGACGAGCTCCCATTCTGCGCATGGAAATACCCATCCGAAGGTGGAAGTCGCATCACGGTCCCTTTTTGTGCGCGGCATCATCATCGACAGTATTGTTAATCACTCCGACGGCATTCGAGCAAAAGCATTCTACGCCGACGATGCCAGCGGGACGCCTACGATAGAGCACCTCTGGCGCGAGGTCTGTGGTAAGAGTACGTTCAATCTTACCGACAAGTACATTTCCGGAGACAGTGCCCTCTTCGCATTCCTGCAGACGCTCAGTAACGGCTGTGCATCATTGACCTGGAGCGTTGAACCCGACCACCACTCCGTGCCGGCAGATACGTGGCTCGATTACGGTGCCGCCTACCTGTCGCGACTATTCGCGGGCTCTGATAAGATCACCGATGAGATACTCGATCGCGGCCGCACCGGAGATGCTGCTCAATGGATTCGTGCTGCTAACAGTGCCTCTACGAACCGCGCCCTGGCCGTGACGAGCAAGGGATATTACGTTCTTGGTCCCAATATCATCCGAAACGGCGATATTGTTTGCGTTCTCTTTGGTGGGAAAATGCCATTCTGTCTACGGCCCCTTGAGAATGGGAGGTATCATCTGGTTGGAGAGTGTTATGTCCATGGCCTCATGGAAGGCAAAGCCATCGATGATTTGCGGCAGGGGCATTATTCCGAGACTAATTTTGAAATAGTTTGAATTTGGTCTATGAACATACTGAAATAGCAAAAGCATTGACCTGCCTTTGACCCTTTGTTGTCCTCGCCCATTACCTACGATCTGCTCATGTTGCCGAAACCCGAGTGACCTGATCTCCAGCTCTAGTAATCATCTCCTCCTTCTCCGACGGCTGCATCTTCCACGCCTCGACCTCGCACCCACCGCGGAGAACACCGACCCGCATCGTAGAAAGTAAGTTATGCGCCGCATTCGAGTGGTCATAAACGCCTCCATTGAAAATGGCCGTGGCATCTTTGCCGACGGCCGAGCCGATCAGGGTCTTGCCTCCGGGGTGATCACTGATAAAACCAGCGACGTCGTGGATCACGCCGGCAATGGCCACGAGGGCCCTCCCGTCGGCCCTGGCGTCCCGAACAAAGTCGTCCCACGATATCACGGGCAGCTGGTCCAGCGGGACGCCCCAGTCGAGCCTGGCGCGGCGCTGGTCGAGCTTCTTCTGGAGTTGTTGGACGCGGCCCTTTTCGATCTCGTTGGAGCGGAATTCCTTTAGGTCGTAGGCGAGGCCGACTTGTTTCCAGACCCAGATCATCCTGGAAGATACAATATCAGTCTAGAAGACTTCTTGTGTAAGATCTCTAGATTACGTACCATTTTGTGGGATCGTACTGGTACCATTGGATGGCATTGCGGTAGTCGGAAGGGAACTCGTGGTGAAAGTTGTGGTCTACGATGAAAAGTCATTAGCAAAGCCCGTACAAGTATTAAGCCACATCAGGAACCACTCACATCCTTCGCCTAGAGTCACCAAAGCCGTAATCATATTGTCCCTCGGCGAGTTCCTATCGTCAAAAGGCTGATCGCCCAACCAGTGGGCAAGTGAGTTGATACAGAAGGTCGCCTGCTGGACAAAGCAGCTGCGCAGAATGCCGGCATAGATCAGCCCGCCCTTCCAGTCGCCCCAGATACTGCAGACGACGGCCGGGAAGACCCAGGCCATGGTCACGACGGAGAAGACGTAGTGCCGGTGCTGCCACACCACGAACGGGTCCTCGTTCAGGTCCGTGATGTCGGCGCGGCCGATGCGCTTGGGGTCCTGGTTGAGCACCATCCAGCCCATGTGCGAGTACGTGAGGCCCTTCTTGACCGAGTACGGGTCCTTGTCCGTGTCCGTGTATCGGTGGTGGGCGCGGTGGCCGCGGGACCACCACCGGATCGAGCCCTGGACGGCGCCGGAGCCGCATGCGGTGAGGTAGAATTTGAGGATCGGGGTTGCCTTGTAGGATGTGTGGGACCATAATCTGTGGTAACCTGGTTTCATTGGATGAGTATGATTCTTCGCTGTCTTAAGGCATCCGGACTTTCAATCCGTCACATACCTGCTGTAATACCCAGACCGGTATTGAAATAGAATATGACGGCAAAGATGAATGTGTACGGATGCAGAGGGACGAAGTAGGAGCCGACAACTCCAATCAACGGGATTCCAATCACAAAGTAGCAATTGAGCCAGTTGATATGTTTGTACCAGTTGGTGAAGGTGACTGGTTGCTCACTGATGTGAGGCTTCCTCACTGGAGGTTTCGAGTGCGTCGCCATCTTGGGCAGGGGATGATGACCTGGTCGGATGTAGAATTGAAGGGAATAAGTCAAGAATCAGAATTGAATTGATAGTGCATTTTATTTCATTCAAACAGAATTACTATGCGCATAGTTGCATAGTATATTACAGCTATTTTGTAGGGTAGAACAACTTGTTGTGTGGCAAAGAGAGTATGACGAACCACCATGGGATGATGTTTCCCAATCACAAAGACGTCGATTCAACATATTCGGAAGTGCCAGCACAGAAGGATTTCCCCATGCCGAGAATATAACATGTGACTGCGACGATCCAACCGGCAAGAAACGCTTTTTTTGCTGAAATGTGGTTGGTTGTCCCGGCCAGGCACCGTACGACATCGCATTCGCATGTTCTGTTAGTTGTGTTGGGAGTATGGTTCGAGGCACGTTTTGTTGGGAGCAATTTCTTAGCTGAGTAGCGGGACAATTGGAGTGGATACAACCATTTTGCTTTCCGGGGCGAGCGATGGAATGCTGACTGACACCTTGATATGGTACGATATTCGAAAAGCCACAGTGTTTTCAATGAAGTTTGGTTATAAATAAAACCACAGCTTATTCATTCCTTTTCAAAAACCGAGTATGGTTTCTTGATGAAAGATTGACTCGTGGGTCGTAGGCGCATGCTGCGTTGCGACTATTATACTGTCATCCTTGAGCGTCTGTAACACTAGGCGGTAGCTTGAGTCTACTATAAAATCCAAAAACCCACATCCCACTTGACTGTCGACATATTCAACTTTTTCGGTAATTCTGGCGCCGAATACTTTGGACTTGGTATCCTGGTGCAAAAGTATGGGCGAATCACTCAAGTTGAGCGGCACAATGTTTTCGGTGTCACATGTCTCGTCAGCAGCATGTTGAGGGCGAGAGCATCGATCATCTTCACGCCCCAACGTCCTTCTCCAATCCATTTTGACTGGTCTGTGAAAAAGTCACGTCTCTTGGTGGACAATTCCTTCCTGGAATCATCAATACCGATACACGTCATCTCCATATGTTGAGACTTGGTGGCCGAGAAGACATCGTACGAAAAGATCAGCGCTCTTTGGCCAAGCCTCAGCACTGGTGCAATGGTCCAGGGTGTCTATCTTGTCAGTCGTGGAGGCCATGCTTCAGGCATATTACTTTTGACCTCCATGTCGATGTTTTTCCGACATCACCATGGACATAGGACGCAAAGCCGTACCTATTCCCAGAAATGTAAACTCCGGCGCTAGATAGAAGATATGTGCAAGTCATAAGCACTCAAATCGGCTATAATAATAGCAGGGGTTATTGTTATGTCTTATACCCGACCCCACCCAATTTCGACCGCCGGCGGCGGCGGAGATCTGACCTGTAAGCTGCGGCACCTTTGACTCGAACCGCGTTCTTGCTTAGCAATACGGCAACCCTGTTGCACCGGGAAGTTATCATGTCTTTCTTGATGCCACGGCCCGAAGACACCCCCTTTTTTGCAAGACTTTGTCAGAAACATGAGATGATAATTACAAATGGACAACGAAGCATCGCCGACATCCATGGACTCTACATCATCCGGAGATCCTTCACTTGCGCCGGGAAGTAGTTCGAGAAAGAGAAAGATTCGAAAGGGAACTCATAGTTGCTGGTGAGAGGACTTCACCAAACTCTCGCAAAACATCTGATTGCTGAGATGTTGATTTTCACAGGGAATGCAAGCGGCGCAAGGCCAGATGCATTTTTGCCACGGCCACTGATGACATTTGCGTAAGCTGTCGCCGCCGGGGTCTAAGTTGCATCAGACAGGATCTGCCAGAAGAGCTCGCGACTACGAAGCCCAGCCGACCGGACATTGATGAGAGATTGGACAAGGTGGAAAACCTCCTCAGCGAGTTGAATAGCAAGCTCCGCCAAGGGAATCATTCAGTCAAAGAAAAGAATGAAGAAGGTTGTCCTGGACGCTCGGATGCGACTATTGGAGGTGAAATAAACATAGGCTCAACCGACCTTGGCATCAGTGGTCGACTTCTACATGCGCAACCGCAAGAAAATAATCACCAAGCGATTACTTCTGGTTTACTTTCCACTTGGCCGTCACCCAAGGACACGAACGCACTTCTTCAACATAGCCATGGTCCAATGCTATACTGTCACCATTTGCTTGCCGGCCATGGCTGCAGGCTGACGGAGGAAGACTACTCCAGAAAGCCTACAAAGCCTTTGTTTGTCCCCGGTCCTGAGATGCACCCAGTGGTCTTGGCCAGGCGAATGCTCTTTGGTGTCCTGTTCCTGCAGAGTCCTTGCGCCTCATATAGAAATTTGTTTTCCGAACCAGCGCGCACCATCATGAACCGGCTACTTCCAGCGGCCGTGGGTCTAGTCAACAGCAATGACGACCTACACGGGAGCTTGGAGAGCGTCGAGTGCTTCATGTTAGAGTCCATGTACCACATGCACTACGGCAACCTTCGAAAATCGTGGCTCGTGAACCGCAGGGCCATGCTGCTGGCGCAAATGATCGGAATGCATCATCGTCCGATGCCGCCGCTGCAGTCCCTCGACTCTCAACTTACAATCGACGCCGAGGCCATGTGGTGCCGGATCGTGTCTCAAGACCGGTACCTCTGTCTTCTGCTTGGACTCCCATCAGGGTCAAGCATCATACAAACAGCTTGTCCAAGCCCCGTGCCACGGAACTACTGTTGCACGAGGAGCCAAATCGAAACTTCACTTCACGTCATGAACGGCAAGGTCTTGGAGCGCAACGAGGCCAGAGGCCTCGAGTACAACCAAGACTTGACCATTGACGCAGAACTTCTCGGACTGGCAAACAGTGCACCAGAGGGTTTCTGGTGCGCGCCCCAGCTGGAGGGCATAATCCCCGGGTCCTACGCCGACGCCCAGGCCGTCGCCACGCTCAAGACGCAGGTCGTATACTACCACTCGCTCAACCAGCTGCACTGGCCGTACCTGCTCAACACGATCCACTGCTCTCGCGGTGTCCGGTCCAACAAGCACGAGGAGTACTCGGCCATGACGTGCGTCCACGCGAGCCGGGAAATCCTGCACCGCTTCATATTGTACCGGACCTTCAACCCCGCGTCGCAGTGCTACCGGCCCGTCGACTTTGTCGCCATCACGGCCGTCCTGACGCTGCTGCTCGCGCACCTGGACATCCACTACTCGGCGTTCCTGCCCGCCGGCGAGGGCAAGCGCGCCGACTACCTCGCGCACCAGCGCCTGGGCGACCGCCTCCTGCTCGACCAGGCCATGGAGAAGCTCGAGACGGTCAGCCGGCACAACCTGGACACGACCAGCATCAAGCGCATCGAGGGGCTGCGGTGTCTCGTCCGGATGAAGATGGAGGCGTCTCGGGAGAACCACATGATTCATATTTCTGCAGCAAAGGCGCCAGATCAGGGTGCTACAGATGGTATCCTGGAAGCTGACCGCGACGCAAGCACGGGCGAGGGCGAGCTGGAATTCCCAGCCCCGTTCTTCGGCACCGTCCGCATCTCGCAGGGCGGCACCATCTCCAAAACCTTCTCGCAGGCCGCGACGGTGGTCGGCTCGTCCTACGACTTTGACCCCGAGGCAATAGTTACATCTGCTGATAGCCAGCTGAGCAGCACGAGTGCCGGTATAAACCTTCCGAGTGACGTGGGATCTCAGTACCTTAACGTCTCTGCGGCTGCCGGTATAGACAAGTGGGCGTTCCAGGGAGTGGACACAGCATTTTTTGATAGCTTGATGATGGGTATAGTGCCTGATACAGACTATAACATGAATGACTTTTCGGAACGCTGATATGTCGATATTCGGGGTGGAAATATACGGAGGCTGGGTACTCAGACACACAACTGTCAATACGAAAGGCCTAAATCTAATAATTCATGAACCCACAAAGATGACAGGATTGTGATGTTCCGCTGCTCTGCAAAGTGCAAAACAATTTCGACTTGTGTGAGCAACATCTAGAATGACTCTTGCATCTGTCTATCTACCGTAAAACACAAGCTCCGGCTAATGCCACTACTTCCCCCATGTTTCTGCAGCAGATCTGGACTTAACGGAGTTTTCGGTCTATTCAGGAGAACTTTACCTTCTTTAGCGGGCATGGGGTTGCTATACTACCGTCTCGATTTGGAGATCTTGATTCTTGACCCACTATCCCGCCTGTGAGAGGAGTTGCATTACCGCCGCCGCCGGCGGTCCAACGAGATGAAAAAGCAACGAAATAGCATTCCAAGCTGCCGCTGTGCCGCACACGCGTTTGGGGAAAGCAGTGACTCGGATGAAATCGTGCCTTGTAATTAATAAGCTGGTCATCTTTGCGCAATCCGAGCTTATTAGCGGCATATTATATGAGATGGTGCGCAGCTCTATATCAATGACGGTCGTCCCTCCGCGTCAAGGCTGGATGTCAGGATTAGATTGTACGACTGGTATTTCGTGAATCGCGCTCCTGTGTATCAACGCGATGGCTGGAAAGGCAGATTTGATGGGGGCAGATTCCCCAACTGAACAAGTCAACAATGTGCGTCCAAGCAGCGGTTCGGACACGGAAGTTCCTGAGAACATCAAGCCCGAAGAAAAGGAGACACAACAGGGGACGGCAACACCACCAGCAGATGAAGTCGTCTACCCTCATGGCACGCAACTCGTCTTGATCATGGCTTCAGTCATGCTCAATTTGTTCTTAGCTGCACTGGACCAGGTTTGTCGCTTTCTCCCATCACGACTCCCACGGTTGGTAGACTAACACAGTTTTTCTTACAGACTATCGTGGCCACTGCCATTCCGAGCATCACAAACGAATTCCACGGCCTAGAAAAAGTCTCGGTAGGCATCTTCCTATATTTCTTTACATATTCAGTGCCGTATCGCATGCAGATGTTGCCCGCTTCGGGTTTCCAACACAACATCCGTCACGCAATACACTCATTCACCAGTCAAGAATATCGCTAACTCTCTCTCGCGCAGTGGTACGGATCGGCCTACTTCATGACCTTTGCCGGCTTCCTCGCGAGCTGGGGCAAAGCCTACCGCTACTTCCCCATCAAATGGGGCTACCTCCTGGCGCTCTTCATCTTCGAGCTGGGCAGCCTGATCTGCGCCGTGGCGCCGAGCGCCAACGCGCTGATCGCCGGCCGCGCCGTCGCGGGCGCCGGATGCGCCGGCCTCGGCACGGGGGCCTTTTTGGCCGTCGCCCTGGCCGCCGAGCCCCGCCGCCGCGCCATGCTCATGGGCCTGCTCGTGTCCAACTACGGCATCGCGGCCGTGTGCGGCCCGCTCATCGGCGGCGCCTTCACGGCCGACGTCTCGTGGCGCTGGTGCTTCTACATCAACCTGCCCGTCGGCGCCGTCTCGGCGCTGACGACCTTCTTCTCCTTTAGCCTGCCCATAAAGCCGGCGCCCGCGACGCTCGCCGAGAAGCTGTCGCAGCTCGACTTTGGCGGCACGCTGCTGCTCATGGGCGCCGTCATCAGCTTCATCCTCGCGCTGCAGTACGGCGGGCAGACCATGCCGTGGGGCAGCAGCACCGTCATCGGGCTGCTCGTGGGCTTCGTCGTCATATCCGCCGCGTTCGTCGCCTGGGAGGCCTGGCGCGGCGAGCGCGCCATGATCGTGCTCCGGCTCCTCGGGAGGCGCGCCGTCTGGGTCGCCGGCGTCTTCCAGTTTCTCTTTGCCGGCACCTACTTCATCGCGCTGTACTACCTGCCCGTCTTCTTCCAGAGCGTCGACGGCGTCGGCCCGGCCGAGTCCGGCGTGCGCAACCTGCCCTTGGTGTTGGTCCTCGGCGTCGCCTCCATCGCCTCGGGACTGCTCATGTCCAAGTTTGGCCACACCATGCCCATCATGGTGGTCGGGGCCTCCCTGGCGACCATCACGCTGGGGCTGTTTTACACGCTCGACGGGAGCTCCCCCTCGGGCCACTGGATCGGGTTTCAGATCATCGGCGGAGTCGCTTGGGGAAGCACGTGGCAGTGTGCCGTTGCCACGGTGCAGAGCACGGTCGACATGACGGAGCTGCCGCTCGTGACCTCTATTGTCCTACGTAAGTGACCCCTTCTCGCTTTCGGCCTTCTAAAACAAAAACTGACCTATTATCTAGTACTTCAAATGCTCGGAGGCACCCTAGGCCTCTCCGCCGCCCAGTGCGCGTTTGACAACAAGCTCATCGAGACCCTGGCCCGAACCGTCCCAGACATTGCACCCAGCGTCGTATTGGCGACCGGAGTGACGGATATCAGGTCGTCGTTCACTCCCGACCAGGTAGACGGTATCCTCCTGGCGTACCTCGCGGGGCTCAAGGTCGTCTGGGCCATCGCCATCAGCTTTGGCGGCTGCGCGGTCCTGGTCTGCTTCCTGGGACCCTGGAAGAGCCTGCAAAAAGGAGGTCCCGCCAAGACGAGCGTCGAATCTGGAGATGAGAAGACTGCCGAGGTGTAGTTGAAGAACCCGACGGGTAGGACCTTGGAAAAATAAAATCCCAAGAAGCCGAGGAACGGCTGCAAGCCGACTCGGTTGGACTTTCAAGAAGCGCTGGGCTCATGTGGCATTAATGTGACAACAGATGGTACTCGTCCGGAATCGCAATCCATAGAATATGCATGATAGACAGGAGATACCCATGAATGATGAATGTTTTGTCAGCTTGAAATTTTGTGAATTGATCACTTATTACATCTATTCTCATCGGATCTTCAATCGAAGAAAGAAACGACTCCCTTCCAGCGCCTTTGAGCATACCCAATTTCTACTGGTCGATCCTGTTATCCTCAGTCATCCGTCCGATCGGTAGGCCAAGCTGCGAGATGTCAAGCTTTTAGACTTTAGACTTCACTAACTCTGCCTCATCCACGTCAGTTCATGTAGCTGAGCCGAATTTGGCCAAGCCGTTCAACTTTCACGTATACTGCAGCAACTGCTGGCGAGACTTGCGTGGATCACGTTGTCACTCATGCACGGAGTGATGATGACTCCAAAGACTCTTACATGGGATCTTATCCCAGATTGGAATTCTCTATGAACGATGCGCTACCAATCGGAAATGCTCAACCCTAGTATAATAGACAGCCGTCTCTGGATACCCTGTTCAAATAAACGCCATATACGCCTCCTTATGGCGTGCCATTCTGCATAAGTCATAAACATCGCTTTCCGGTGAAAACAAGCCACTCTTGGTGCGGCAGACGCGGTCCCGGTTGTCTCTTGTCTATTTCTGAATTCCCGCGGGCTTCAAGTCAAGGTTGAACGTCCAGCGACCTGCATCGGCGGACTTCGTTAGTTGTCTGATGGATGAAAAGGAGCGGGCAAAAACTTACCATTGGCTAGATTCTCGGCAGTATCTTCGAGAAGAATGACTCGGCGCTTGTTGCAGTACGCCGTCTTGTCCATAATGACAACCTTGAGCTTGGGGTCGGCCAAATCGGCGACAGGCTTCTCAAACATCTCCGACAAGTTCTCGACTGCCATTTCCAAATCCTTCTGGTTGTCCTCAAATATCTCAGTCAGGTTGTTGCGAGCAAGGTAGAAGGCAAAAGCATAAGTCCACTTGAGCGTTTGACGGCAAGTCTGAAGTGCCTGCGAGGCCGAGTTAAGGTATTGTACCTCGATCCATGACATTCCAGAGGCCGTCTGCAGCTGAACCATCTTCTTCTCCGTCTTTACGTATATGTCCTTGTCGAGACGGGCGGATTGCTCGTGGTTAGCATATCGGTTGTAGTAGTGCAGGTAACGCTCAAGCGACTTGCGGGACTGCGCCTGTGCATCTCGGGCATCGGTGCCGCTCTTCTCGTCAAAACGGCTGCAATTGTACCAGCTGGTACCGTGCTCCGACCACAAGCCCATGCACATCCAGCAGAACTCATGCTTGCACTTTCGACAAGTCATGTGGTTGCAGCCGCCATTTTTCTCGATAGTCGAATTACACCTGGGGCACTCCTTAGTGTTGGCCGAGATCCAGTTGGCAGTCTCGCTATCGTCGGCGCACTTCTTGAGCCATTGCTTGACGAGCTCGCAAGGGGCAGGCTGGTGATCGTTGAGGATGCAGCCAAAGCAGAAGCGGTGGCCGCAGTCGCAAGCCACGGTAGGAACGACCTTGTCCAGATCCTTCTTCTTGACAGCGCACTCGATGGCGTTTTCGCAATCGGGAGCTGGGCACCACTTAAGGATTTCCTTATCTTCCACATAAGTGCGGTTGAGCAGCTCCTGATAGCGACCTGTCAGGTCGGCAGTCACCAGGAGATCGAGAGAGCGGGCGTCGATGATACGAGAACAACCCTCCGAAGGGCACTGAATCCTGGCAGCTTCGCCCTCTTCACGAATCTTTTGTGTCAGATATTGGCGATAACAGTCGACGCAGAAGCGGTGGCCGCACTTCAGAGCAAAGGACTCGAGGCCCTCGTCGTCATCGCAACAGATGTCGCACACGAAGTCGGGCACGGTCTCGAGTCTGGGTTGATCGTCGTTAGTGGATGTGAGACCGGCAGCCTCGAGAACCTTGGTCCCATTGTCCATGTACTCCTCGATCAGTCGCTCCTTGTTCCAGCGGAAGTGACGGAGCAGAATGGCAGCGTCCTCGGGCTCCATCTCGAGGATCAAGTTGACTTGGTCCATCATGCCCTTTTGGTGATCCATGATGTCACTCGGGGTGTGAACCTTGTAGCTGATGTCGTAAGCGACTCTTTTGGCCGACTCCTTGACATTATCAGGCTCGTCGACGTCGGGGTCCTCGTCAAAGGCATCAAAATCGGCGGCATCGTCGCTATCGTCTTGGAGGTTGAAATCCTCCTCGCTTCCGAGAGTAGAGGCAAGATCTTCGTCGGAGTCCATGGTGGCCGGAGTCGGAGGGGCTTGCTCCTGATCGGCTATGACGGAGGCAATCTTCTTGTTCTGAGCGGATGCTGCAGCCTCAGCCGCCTTACGCTTCCTAGTTGTCGGCGGAATCTTGGCACGAGGCGTCTGTTGCCAAACGGAATGTCGTTTGACAACGTGGAGACGAGGTGATAGGTGGGTTTGGGAGTTTTCGGGGCTGGTTGGAGGGAGATAGGTTGGGAGTTGCAGACAGTGGCTGGAGTTTACTGAAGTTTGGTGAAGCAGCAGCAGCAGCGCGTGTCACGGCGGACAATGATGAATATGAGTCGGGGCTCCCGTACGCAGCCTACAGTGCCTAAGGCTTAGTGGTGTGGAGGGAGGGGCAAGTATGTCAACTGTAGTGTAGGCTGGCTGTGGCGGCGCCGAACGAGCGGGCGTCGTTTGGGGGCAAATCCGGGATGGTCGTCCCGGGTGACGGCTGAGGCAGAAGCTCGCCGAATATGCAGAGGCAGAGAGAGGGTCAGCCTCGGCTTCAACCACTCTCGGAAAGATGTTGATGAAGGCGTCAGCTCGGCGGAAGGAGACAGGGAATGGCCAAAGAGGAACTTCGTCCCTGGATTCCTGGTGTTGTGACGGAGAGGAAGGCAAGCGTGGATGGATGGCAGGTGGATGGGTGGAACCGCGCCGATTTGAGCACAAATGGCCTGCAATCAGTCTGATGGCACGGTTCACTGGCAGCTACGGGGGTACAAACGGATTGATTATTAAGTACCCCCGGTGCCTCCCTCGTAGAAAGTGGATCCATCATCAGATGCCGCTGCTGTAGCCTATGGTGTAGGTTAGTGTATTGTGTTAGGCAGACAGTCCCCGCCAGCCAGGCGAGATGGGCGCAAAAACTCGTTACTGCGTCCACTAATTCTAGGCACCTGACCCTCTATCTCCAGGAGAGCCAGGGTATTCGTCCGTTGGTCATGTCGAGTCACGCTTTCCACTCATTGTCCCAGCAAGGAGTCAGGCGACTCATTGTTCACTGGTTGTGATCTGAAATATTTATTTTTTATGTATTGATTGCAATGCTTTGCCACTTGGCTTCACCTGGATCGTCCGCCGGTTTGATAAGCGTCGATAAGATTTAGGTAATCATACCATCATTGGTTGTGACTACCCAAATCGGCGTTCCATTGTTGAAGGCGTATTGGTTGATGTTAGTGCAAACTTTTGAACGGCATGAACCCACTGCCATGGATCTGGGTGTTATACTCTGTATGTGCCTACTGCCGAGTATAGACATCGGTCATCGTAACTTGGTGCTGCCAACCAAGCAGGACTAACCTACAAACATTAAACTGGAACTTCTATATATCTTCACCCGATACTATCTCTATTTTTTCTGTTCGTTTCCCTCATTTGGTCATCCTTTTGTTTCCAAATCCGAAGCATTTCCAAAATGTCTCCACGAACCTCGTTGGAGTGCCCCCAAAAATGGCTGTGCTCTCTTTGATTTGTGTTTTTTTTTCTCCATAAGTAGAAACTGTACACAGAAGCAAAATTGACCTAGACACGGGAAATTTCTTCAATTTTTTTGTCAATTGTCATCAGTCATATTATCATTCCGTGTTTGAACCATATGTCGTGGGGTAAATATGTACAATGAAGCCAGATACGTGATCAAATATGATCATAAGGAGCCATGATTAGCTCTGGTTCTTTCGTCTCAAAACGATCGAATCGCTTTGAATGTTTGTGCCCGTGTTGTCGTTCCCATATTATCTCTGCAGTTCCAGCAGTTGATCTTGGTATCTCTCGTCTCGCTCCCGATGGGGTTGCCACAACTTCCAAAGATGTTGCCTCTCGATCGTGTGTCCTGGCAGTTGTTCTCGGATATCAAGACAGTGTCTGTGTTGCCACAGATTTTGCACTCTCGTGTGTGTGAGATGTAGTTGCACATCCTACAGCAGTCGCTTCGTTAGCCGGCGTCAACGCTGCATGAACTTGGAAGAGCACATACTTTTTAAGGTGGCTTTCTATTCCAGCACTGAGGAATTCTTGGTATCACCTTGTGCATGAGACAAGCTGGGATGACAGATGATGCGGATAGAGTCAAAGCTGAAGGATGGAGCGTATAAGGTTCGAGCACAGAGGTCTTGGAGACTTGAAGGAGGCCTTTATAACAAGCGGGTTTACCACGGTCACGCTCAGACTGAAGAGATATATCATATAAAGACTGCAGGTGATCGCCGCCATCAGCTAATGATGGTATGACTGCAGTCATGATAATGTCCGAAGCTGATTCGAGCACCAATGGTGACCCTGGCGAGTATCGTGAACTGGCTGGATAGTATATGACATCCCATTCCCCGGAGCATGCCAAGCAGCCACACTTCGGCAAGGTGATGACCGTCCAGACGGCCAAGCGGCGGCGAAAGCAATCTCGACGTTCATTGCTTGGTACTTTGGAACGAACATTTAATGGCCGCATTGGCCTAGATGCATGCGAGCTGCAAGCACGGCGGATGTTGCACGGCGCACTGGGACATGGCCACCACAAGTATTACGTACCAGCCTATTGATCGTGTAGGGATATTAGTTCTTGAGGGCTGGCATATGTTTGGTCGACTCGAGTATCTTGGATCGAGTTCGCTTCAATCTCATTCCCGGGTTCAAGGTCGAATATGCAGCCGCCACGATTCTCGGATAGATTGATTTACGGACATAGAAGTCGGCCGTGCATGGCAACAAACGGGCAGAAGCAATGCATATTGACTAAGAAAGCTGTCACTGCAGCTTGGTAAATTGCCTGCCGGCATTGAGTTCGGCACTCGAGGCCACTCCGCCACTAGAATGACCAGTAGGTCCTGCAAAGAGGCCCTGCGAAATGAAAAATGCAATGCCGGAATGCTTGCGAGCTGGACCACCACAACGCTATAGCAAGCAAAGCTATGCAGCACATGAACATGGTAACCCGAGTCAGTCTATAAATATGACAGAAAGTTGGACTTGTTCATCAATCTAACCGAAACTTTTTGTATGTGCGACTAACGCTCTTGTTGGTGGGAACCACTGCTCGGGGCAGTTCCTGCAAGTAATCCACACCCGCGAATCATTTAGTAGAGGCCATGTCTCATATACGCCCAAACACCGACGCCATTTCTCCCAAGGCCATGGCTTTGAGAAGTAGAGAAAGATCAACCGAAAATGCAGAATGAGATGGTGAGCCGCGTACCCGGGCATGGCTTGAACCAAGACGCCCACAGGGAACGAATCTAGCTGCCTCGAGGAGGAAAGCTGGACGGCTGCGTAGTGTCGCCGGTAATTCTCACCCACTTTAGCCCAGTGAGATAGGCCCAGGAGCCCTCCCATCTCTCGAGGCGCAGTGCATCCTCCTCTGTGGTGGTTTCCGGCGTCACTTAATTGCCGTTAGTAACACAAGCAACGTGGTTCGAGGGAAAGAAGCAGCTAGGGTGCGCGCATGAGGGATACTACTAACAGAAGCCACTCTCATACTCCTTCTCCAGCACGTTGATCTTGACCTTCAGCAGGTCCTCCCTGGTGCTTGCAGGCCGGCCGGGTCGGCGTGCCTTCTTGAGGTCGTCAAGCTCCTCATCGTACTGATGCACGAAGCTAGATAGTTGGCGACAGTCAGCTGAGTGCATCACACAGATACGCAGAGCGCGAAAACGTATACGGCTGACTGCCTTACCCATGGATAAGCTCTCTCACGGTCTGTAGTTGCAAGGGCTTGCCCTCGTTCTGCTTGACAGCCTCTTGAAAGTAGGCAGCTCGGTCGACTGGAGTTGCATGTCAGCGGTGTCCGATGCGCCAGGCCGGCAGTCTGTGGTTCTCACTCCAAGGCTGATCATTCCGCTTCCTTGCGGCGGCGACCTTTCCTAGCTTCTCATCCCTGTGTTGCGCTCTGCCGAGTCGCTTCGAGTCGCGCGAGTATTGATGAATGGCCTCGATCGGGCCCTTCTTCTTGGCGATTCTCTTGCGAGTCTTTTCCAAAGTCGTACCCATAATGAGAATTTGCAGACAATGAATTCCGATGGGCTGTCTTTGGAAATCTGTTCCGATGCTCTGGTCGCAGACAGGTGAAGATTATATTGCGACCCGATAACATCGATTTTCCTCACCGATAAGATCTTTTTTTCAGGTGGGGCACACGATCAGTTTGGTTTGAGTTGACGGATTCCGGCTCTTGAGCTTGGCGTTGATCATTGAGCCTGCAGTGTGATTTCACATCCGGAGCATCAGACTAGCCCATTGAAGAAACAGCTTTCAACTCAGACTCGAGACATGAGTGGCTCAAAAGACGAAAGGCTCGAGGCTTGCTCGCACAATGTTCTGCTATTTGGTGGAGGGTCGGAGCCACAAGGAGTTAGCTCAGAATTGGAGTTCCTGGGCCTAAATCCTGGTTGTTCACTGGAATGAAGTCGCCCTAGCGCCTTCGACCCTGACTGCAGCGGGGTCTCCACTGCTAAGGCCGGTTGCTCCAGCAGCCATCCAGACTGGGAAAACGTTAGAGCCGCCGGCTTCTAGTGGCCCACCGAGGTTCTGAGACGCGTCTGGTTATCGATTTCTTTAATGCAATTCGAAAGCGCGTCACAGCTCCTCCAACTCCCACCTACTGTGACCCTCTCAGTTGGCGAAAATCCGGGGTACCGAACTCTGTCATCACTTCTTCATCGATTCGTCCTGCCTGTGATTTTTCCTTTCGCCATCCGCCGCTTCATGTCCCTCGCGGCCGTGGCCATCGGAGGTTTCTTGTGCGATTGATGTTTGTTTACTTGCCGCGTCAACACTGTTCACCCGCCTCGAAGCACCCATCTCGAAGCTTCTGAGCCAAGACACCCGAGACCTACCGTCATCCAACCGCCCGGGTGACACACTCTAATTTTCCCCGTTACGAAATCCTCACGCCAGTGTCCTACAATCTCTGATGGCCTGATGCTCAACGCTGATTGCGACTCCGTACCGTCGTCCATCAGACCACTGGGCCTGTGCTAATTGTCACCATGGGTGTCTCCGGTATGGGCTTGTGCTACTCTTCAAAAATGCTTCTGCATTGGCCAGGCTCGGGGCTGACGCGAATCTAGGTCTTTTGCCTCTGTTGAAATCCATTCAACGTCCCACGGAACTCAAGCAACATGCTGGCGAGACCCTTGCAGTCGACGCCTATGGCTGGCTGCACAGAGGTTCGGTATCATGTGCCATCGAGCTAGCGCAGGGTAAACCGACACATAAGTATGATGGCCCAAGCATCCATTGACCCGGTAACTCGGAACTAACGTTCGACTCAGGTACATCTCATTTTGCATGCGTCGGGTCAAGATGATGCAGCACTTTGGCGTCACCCCCTATCTCGTCTTTGACGGTGGATACCTACCAAGCAAGGCTGGAGAGGAAGCCTCCCGCAAGCAGCGCCGGGAAGATAGCCGAAAGGCCGGCATGGAGTTGCTCAAAGCTGGAAAGCCCTCTCTGGCACAAAAGGAACTGCAGAAAGCCGTCAACATTTCACCCGAGATGGCTCGAATGCTCATCGAGGAGCTCAAGAAGCTCAGACTTCCCTACGTCGTGGCCCCTTACGAAGCCGACGCCCAGATGGTCTACCTCGAACGCCATGGTTTTGTCGACGGCATCCTGTCGGAAGACTCTGACCTGTTGGTCTTTGGAGCGAAGCGACTCTTCACGAAACTCGACGAACACGGCCAATGCATCGAAATCAACCGCAGGGATTTTGCCGCTTGCAGAGATCTTCATTTGGTCGACTGGACGGATGCACAATTTCGTCACATGGCCATCTTTGGCGGTTGCGATTACTCCGCCGGCATCAAGGACTTTGGCCTGAAGACGGCATACCGTATGCTGCGAAAGTACAAGACGCCCGAGAAAGTGATCAAGCGACTCCAGCTGGAAGGCAAACTTCGCGTTCCCCCGACATACCTCAAGGAATTCCAGCAAGCAGAGCTCACTTTTCTGTACCAGCGAGTCTACTGCCCCGATGCTAAGCAGCAGGTCTTCCTTACACCACTTCCGGAGGGTGTCGATGCAGACGACATGCCGTTCATTGGAGCCGCTGTGGAGCCTGTGACTGCTCGAGCTATTGCAGTGGGTGATGTCGATCCTATCACCAAAGAGACCATTCTGTTGCCGCTTTCTCCTGCCTCTCGAAAGCGCAGAGCATCGTCCTCCATCGAGAACCTCTCACACCCGCCCACGAATCCGCCCAATCCCATAGATTCTTATTTCAAAAAGGATCGCCGCATTCCTCTTGGTAACATGGACACGAATTGCTTCACTATCGATCCCCAGCGCGTGGCAAGCTTGACAGAGGAGGGTCAGAGATCGATCGTGTTTCCTCTCCCCCGACCCTATGTCGATGATGCGGCTGTCAGGCCCAACAATACAGCTCGGCCTTACACAGCTCGGCCCGTGGCATCTCCGTCCGGACGGACTCTTCGAAGACGCACTGAGCCGCTCGAGAACCTTCTGGTCGACGCAGGAGCCAACCTGGGCACAGTTTCACGTCGTCAAACTGTTGATCCCATCAGTCGGCCTGCGACAGTCCCTCCTCGCACTGGCCTTTCCACTAGGCCGCCAAAGAAGCCAAGGCTTTGTGATGATGCCACCGTAGAGGCCAAGCCCAGCAAGGAAACCAGCAAGTTTTTCCCATCGGGCGAGAACGTACCCACATCATCAACAAAGTCTGAAGGCTATCTGATGTCAGATGATTCAATTGAGGACGTATTCCGGGGCCTCCCAGACATGGACGAATGGGCATCTCCCAAGAAAGGCAAGAAGATTTTGGTGTTTGAAGAAGGTGTCCAAAACAAGGGACTCAATATTCCTAAGGATGACGACAGCGAGGTCAATGACAAGACCTCTTCGGGTGAGGCTACAGCCTCAGCGACACCTCTCCAGCCAAAGATTAGACAGTATGCCTACAACAGATCTTCCACTTCAACTTCTGGCAATTTGCGCCGCATGTCGCAAAGCCAACCTACGCCTAGCTATTCGGTTCAATCTTCGGCCGCTCGCTCAACTCCAGGTTCGCTGACCTGGTCGGCCACCACTGCTTCGACTTCGCAGGACACGCCCTCGACACCCATCATGACTCCTTTGCAACGACTTGGTGCTCGGGCGCTGGCTGGGAAGAAGCAGCCACCTACTCCGACCTTTGCTATCCCTCAGCCAGCCAAGAGACGCAGCGCAGGAAGACGGAGCCTGGATCACCTTCCTGTGAATCCGGCCTTTGTTCCGTTGCCTCCTGTTGATGTGTCAGAGGTTGAGGCACTCCACAAGACAGAAGGCAGCGAGGACCTGATCATTCCCGAGAGCGACAATGAAGATGACGGCCAAGACCACGCTGACAAGCGAGCTAAGAAGTCGAGAAGACTTGATCTTTCACGGTACCTCTTCGCTTAAGGGGGCCGAATTGTTATAGAATATTTTCGTGTTGAAAATCGTTCTGCACAGATTTGATTTCTGGGCGGAGTTTTTGGGCGTCGGCCTCAATTCCGCATTCCTCGATTTATGCATGCACGGCAGCAAAGGCGTTTACGGTTTATAGGACATCGGAAGAGATGGTTAGGAAAAAGAACGGCACACGATACCTTTGGCAGTTGCCAATGTGTACCTATGTATATCTGCGTTTGTCCCTGAGTAGCGAATAGGAAATAAGAGGGAGTATCAGTAATGATACGTGTATAGAGAACTCAGAATTGAGAATACATACCGTGCTCTGTGAGTAATGCCATGACTAACACGACAGAGAATTTGCGGCGGGTATGTTCTAGACACTATTTAGGATCCAGTCTTCTAGGCAGGGAACCAAATCGTATTGTAGTTGACCCGCTCGACTGGTTTTGATAGAAGTCAAGGGAGCTTTGTCATTGGTTAATTGGCCCAGCTCGTGGATTTGTGGCCCGTGCTTTAAGGTCGAGGGTCCTTACAAAAAATTTAGGAGCTCCGGCCTCTCTGGGCCTTCTGTATCGTCGCAAACTTTCATCATATAAATTCGAATCCCGAGATACCCGTATCAGCTTCTTTCTACTGCGCAAACTCTCCAACTGTACATTCACAACTCACATTCTTCTTTTCACCTCCAAAATGATGTCCATGAGATCCATTGCGCGATCTGCGCCCCGCGGCCTCGCCCGCATGAGCTCTGCTGCTCTCAGACAACCCACAGTCGCTCGCTCGACCCCTCTGGTCAAGGCCACCTTATGGGCACCTCTTCGCTCCACACAATTCACATCGGCTTTCTCGACGACCCTCTACAGGAATGCGCCCGCCGGCGAGGTCGATGAGGAGCTTTCCGCCAAGCTGGAGAGTGAGCTTCAGTACGAGAACGAGCTGAAGGACAGCGAGCCCACCCCCGCCAGCGTCAAGGACTTCCTGGACAACAGCCCATTCGAGCTCATCGACACGCCCGGCAAGGAGGATGTTATCCTGAAGCGCAAGTTCGGCAACGAGACGTAAGTTTCAAGCAGGTCCTAGCGGTCCAGCTCCCAAGTGCGCAGGTGACTAACCCGTATATAGCATCACCGTCTCTTTCTCCATCTCTGACCTTACCAACTACGAGCCTGACCTGTACAACGAGGATGACGCCATGACCGACGAGCAGTTCGAGAACCCCGAGTCGCAGCGCGCCGCCCGCGCCGAGGAGGGCGAGAGCCTCGAGGGCGAGGACAGCGACGCCGCTCCCCCGTGCCGCCTGAACGTCGTCGTCGAGAAGGAGGGCAAGGGCGCCCTGAACATTGAGGCCACCGCCCAGGAGGGCCAGATCATGGTCGACAACTTCTACTACTACGACAACGCCAAGTTCGCCCACAGCGAGAACGCCGAGGTCGCTCACCAGGCCCAGGACGCCTTCCCCGGCCCGCCCTTTGGCACCCTCGACGAGGACCTCCAGATCCTGCTCGAGCGCTACCTCGAGGAGCGCGGCGTCACCCAGGCCCTTGCCGTCTTCGTCCCCGACTACATGGACCTGAAGGAGCAGAAGGAGTACTCGGCCTGGTTGAAGAACGTCAAGACCTTCATTGATGCTTAAGCGTCTCTAGCAAGGCTCATGGCGAGGCTTCTGTATGATATTGTGATTGGGATACTGGATAAAAGCAGGAAACTACTCTGACAAGAAGGGTTTGCCTCTCCAGCATGTGTGTACGACGACAAAAACAAATCTTGTAACTTTTTCCACTCTACGAAATGCCACTGTACAAATAATAGGGAACAAAACTAGGGCCTGCTTGCTGGTAGCAGGACCGTACCAAGCGATCGAAATAATAAAAAGCCAAAACATCTTGAAGTTTTCACTTTTGCCACAGCATCTCAGGTACATACTTGTTCGTTTGTGACATGGACCTGTTATATGCTTCTATGTACTTCGACTTGCGGTTGTCATATCACGGTTCAATCAATGTTTGGACCTTTCAAGCCGGGACAAAAAGGGTGAGATTCCGCCTATATAGAATACGTCGCTTAAATCGTACCTTTACGCACAAAGGTCTAGATTGAGCAACAGAAAAGAAAATGTGTATTTTTTTTTGTTGAACTTCGTATCTTATGAAGTAAGTTCCATTCAAATATCAATAGTGGCGACCAGATAACATGGTACGGCAAAGTATAATCATAGATATTCTCACTTAATTTCGCACCCGCTTGCCCTTGTACCTAATATATCAGGGCCATCCCATTGATGCCCCGTCTTTCATAACTCAGTCCCAAGCACAAACTGATGATCATCAAGAAGTATCTCTGACTCAGTAGAAGACAAATGTCCCAGTGACCATGTTTCGGTATTCCCCGGCTGCCAGTCGGATCCTGACCAGATTTGCAGCCTCACGTCATGTTCGTGTTCGCCAAACACGTAAAGAAAGTCTGATTCAGAGTCAGTATGGTATCGTGGATGCAAAGATGGTACGACTTACTCGAATCGCGTTTTGAAACCAGAGCAGGCTCCGAGTCGAATGGGCCAGCCAAGTCGTACCATTCAGTAAGCGATGGCTGCCACTGGGAACCATCAAACGATTTGAGATGGAATATCTCGCTGTCAAGGCAGCGACCAACGATATCGATGCGGCCTTGTTTCCAGTGAACGACGTTGGGGGTATCCGTAAACTCGCCGCCCAAGTTCTCCCAGTCCGAATATCTGTGCCCGTCCCAATATATATGAAACAACTCACCGTTGGAGTCGATTGCCCAAAAGTCGAGTCTGCCCTCGGCCCAGGACGTCGCTACGGGGTTGCCAATGAAAGGGCCTCCGCCGAGATCTTCCCACGCGGACCAACCGCCATGGTAGAACTTATGAAAGAGAGATCCGGTGTTTGCATCAAGGCCGATAAAGTCCAGGCGACCAGGACCCCACGAGACGGTGGCTGGGCTGCTGAAGAAGTTGCCGCCAACGTCCTCCCAGTCTAATCCCGACGGAAACCAGGACTCGCCGGTCCACGCCTTGTGAGCATAGGAGCCGTCCGTATTTTTGCCTACAACGTCAAGCCTGTCGTTTCCCCACGACGCAGAAGATATGGCGGTTATCTCGCCGCCGAGGTCATCGGCATCTTCCCAAGAAGGACCCCAGGCGCCGCCGCCAAAGTACTTGTGCAGCACATTTTTGCCCGTCTCGTTGACGTAGAATATGTCCAGACGGCCTTCTCCCCAGGACGAGACAGAAGGGCAGCCTTGGACTCGTGCCCTCAGATGCTCGAGCCCGTCGTTTGGCTGCCAGTCGTGTCCGGCCCAGAACTTGTGCGCTATGTAGGCATCCGGCGTCACCGCGAACAGGTCGACGCGGTCATTGCTCCAGGAGACGGCAGAGAGGCATGCGTCGACTGCCAAGACGGCCGTGGGCTTGATTGATATTCAGCATTCGTCTTTGCTTCTACGATATGTGGCAGGTCTGTATGATGTACGTACCAAAGCGGCCAGACCAGAAACCGCTGCGAGGAACTTTTTCATTCTCGTCGGCGTAGTTGGTTTTGACTGTCAAAGAAGCAATATCAATGACATCTCGGGACTTTATAGTAAAGAACCTGAGGTGTTTCCCGCCGTCCCCGCTATTTATGATGTCGGCTTCTAGTCTATTGTGGGTTGAAGCAAGCGGCCAATCAGATATCCGTGGGCTGTCATGATGATCCAAGCTGAAGATAAACTCTCGATCTCCCGCTCCGATGGACGGGATCTGTCTGCTTTGGCCGGCATTCCGATCCAATAGGGAACGACGATGTTGACGATGCGATAATCGAGCGCGGCTGGGTCTCATTCATGTCTCACATCGCAAGCTGGCAACATGAGGAGCTTGAGGACTTGTCAACGAAAAGATCGATCTGATGTAGCACTTGGCACTTGGGACTGCTTCAAGGACGACAACGACGCAAATAATGGCAGCTGACCTGTTGTTTGGCGGAAACCTCTTCCGAAATCTCCTCTTCCGAGTAGCACTGATCATATCTTGAATGCCGATTTGAGACAGGTTCAGGTAGCACAAATCATTTCGTGGATGACAAAGCTTCAGCTGAACATCATAGACGTTCGACAGTGGAAAGAGAACTCAATCGCAAGCAGATAGCGATCCTCCGATTTCAAAGGAGCAATTGTGCTTGACGGGATGAAATTTGGTCCGGCCAAAGTGCAGTAGCGGAGAGACAGAATAGGACAGATTCTTGTACCGGAAATTCATCCGATATCGACTTAAGAGTTTCTCAAAGTTCTGACCAGATGTAGCAATTGCAGGTTTGGAATAAGTCGGATGCTCCTTCCATGTGTTCCTAGTAGCACTCTCGTGTCTCGGCGGAGTCGTGACTTCCAATTCCGGCTGGGCATTTTACACCCTGCCGACTTCCTCAAATCAAGTTGGAGTCACCTTCCAAGTCAATTTCAACACCAGCGTACACTTCATGAGGTTCGAAGTTTTCCTGGGCAGTCGTTGCCTGGGATCTCGGAAGAGTGCGATTCAAGTCTCCCCAATGCTCTTTGACGGATTCCCAAGATTGGCCAGCCCGAGTCAGTCAGAATGATGCCTATGGCAAAAGCAACTGCATAACGACGATGATCCCAAGCGATCTAGTTACCTTCATGAGATAGACGCACACGAACCGGAGTATCGTCTCGCAACAATACTCAAGACCACCAAAGACAACCTTCAGCCAACACTCCGAAAGCCATAGCCGATGAGAAGCTATCATGGGGTATTCATACGACATCGGTTCAGCAGACAAAGAGAGCCCATGACCGACCGTATACGGTCTCCAAAAACCAACAAGTGCTTCTCATAGGTCGTGTACGAGGTACCTCCGCGCAACCCAGACGCGATACATTGCATGCCACCTGCACAGCCCCTCTGATTTACCCATGTATACACCGTAGAGTGTTGTCTCCAAGACACATGAAATTCGGAGAAAAAGGCTTTTGCTCAAAGGCTGCTCAATGGCTGAACCTCGGCTTGCATATGCTCGGTCCCATCTGCCATTCAATTCCTGATCCTCAGTTTCTCATCCCATACTGCACGGGCAATGATCCGTCGCCACTTCAGGGATTCCAACGGTGTTTTCATGACACATGGACATGTTTAAACACTCGAAATACTTGGAACAAAAGGACATGGTAAGAGAATCTTTCTTGATTTGTAAACAATTCGTTTGTGGTCTACGTTTGTACTTATGCCAACCTGTCTCCCTGCCCCAGGTCATGCTGCCATCCGGAGAGAAGCAATTTTTGAAACAACACTGCCGATTCCCGAGCATATTCCCCGGATTCTAATTTACAATGCTTACAATATTGGTCCAGAAAAAGAAGCCCGACCAGGATGACTGCGCTCGTCATCAAAGGTTGCATGCCAGTCGACTTGATGGAAACGCACCCTGCAGATGCAAAGACGTGGTGGAGCACATCAGAACTTGACAAGCACGTTTTCTTCCAAGAGCGGCATTACACAATTCCCTTGTTTCCCAGGACAAGGCACCTGCAAACGTCACCATTCGCCAGCTGCATCATATTTAAAGGAAACAGACACATTTCCCCGTGATGAAGCTCGTTGCACGACAGTACGCACGCTGGGCGTTATGGTCCTGCTTGGTGCGGTCCCTGACGCCGACTCCACAATATGTCGTGGGACACTGCATACTATCTGTGTACCGTACCTGGCAACCTGGAGCCGCATGGCTCGGGCGGCTAGTCCAGCGCGGAAGAGCTACGCGGTTCCGGATGTGACACAAGGCAGGGCCCAGGGTCATGGTCTCACCGCAAGGGAACTTTTTCTTTCTCGTTCAAGAAACGCGGACTTGGGAACCTGTGGGCTGTGTGGCCCTTGCTGTTCGCATTCTTGCGACGGTCCGGGGTAAAGCAGCTAGGAACTGCACAGAAGCAAGCCGGGCGGAGGAAAAGTGTGTCGATCCATGCCCTCGGAAGTAGCTGAACCGCAAGGAAAAGGCATGCCGTTTGGGCTGCATGGGGGTTCTTTTTTAGATACAAGCGAGGGTGTATCGCTGTTTGTCTCCGCGAGTGGGAGTAGGGAGTACTGTGTAAAGCTACGTGCTGGGCCCAGGGCTGAACTGCTAGAGGCTACATACCAAGCTACAGCAAGGTTTACAGGTATGTACTGTTCATTCTGGCCTCGACTGGCATCAAACGTCGCCGTCCGTCACGCTCCAATTCTTGCCGTCCTGGGCCAAGCGGCACAGATGCGAAGGTTTGATTGATTGACTGACTGTTCAAGCGTGCCGACCCGTCGTGGGGTTACAAAGACAGAAGGGGATTTTGGCATTTTCGAAGTTGGGGGAGGCCACCAACGAGGCCGGAAACCCTGAACACCATCGGTGGATTTGTGACCAGCCGGACGGGGCGGCAGGTCGGCAATTGGCGGTTTTCCAAGGCCTATCTACCCACCTGGGCTACCTCTACAAGCTCCGTCTGGTTCTTTTCAATCGTGTCTCATCACTCACTCACCCTGACCTATCTTGCCTATCTTTTATCAAAGACAACCTGGCTGATTCGCGATCCAGACCAAGATCTGACAAGATGCGGTGAGAAGGCCGCCCACCCCCCCGGGAGATTTGACACCCTGTCTATACGCAGGTATGTAGGTCAGCAATCGCTACCAGACGAATGCTGCAAATGCGCAGCTCAGTCCGGCGAATGTGCTGCAGCTCGCCGAATGCAGCCATATCCCAAAGTCGTTAAGAGATCCCAAGAGGCGCTTGAGTTCACTTATTTCATGCCGCCCCCAGCATACCGACACCCCCAGTCGCCGACCAATACCGTTGCCGTCTCGAGGCTGGCAAGCTGGATGACAGTGGCGAGAGCGACCCTGCCTCGCCTGCCTCTGGGCGAGACAAGACATGGAGAGCGAGCGAACCCCATGTGCGGTGCGACGCATGGCAGGCCATATGGTAAGCACTTGCCTGTTCGCTGTGTAACAGAGCTCGTCTATGATGTAGGACATACGTGTGCTGGTGCATATGTAACATCTCTATACGGGTCGACCTGAGGTCTCGTACTGCATGCGCCGAGCACGCCAGTGGTTTGCGGTACCTATCCAGAGATTGTAAGAGCAAACCGACCTTGGTCGAAATCCTCACGATTTCTGATACAAGCAAGCTTTTTGTCCGAAATTCGCTCTCAGAGCAAAATCATCTAAGTTACCATTTTCTCGAGCTAAATCACATAAACAGGTTTGGATTACTATATTAGGGGGTAAGGATCGCAAACTCTGCTTTGTGGACATGGTAGCAAACGTTTAGACGGTCGGTATATTCTTGCTGCCTCCCGCTATCCCGACAGCTGCACGGAACTTGGCCAATCTGTCATATCAGATAAAATGGCCTGCAATATGCGTGTACAAACGACCTCGCACGGCGTTCTGTTCTACCAGGGCAATCTCCAGCGCACCAACCGCTTCGGTTACTAGCCTGGCGAGCTGGCTCCGCAGCATGGCAAGCCAAGCAGACGGGAGCCACAATCGTGGATTCGTAGAGAGACGATCCTCTGGTCTTGAAGATACGGCATGTGTTCAATGGCAGCTCAAGTTTCATCCGGAGCCGGCGGAAGACCTAGCGATCCCGCAGGCTTCCGCGACGACATGGAATGGTCTCACTCACCATGATTTTGATACCGAGGTTTGTCACTACTCATCAGAAACACGCCCCCTCAGCCAGATTCCCGCGTTGCTTAGCGAGGCGCTCCTCAGGACGAGACCATGTCGCGCGGCTTTCTCTGCTGTCTATCCGTTGGCATCGTATTAACAAGTTTACGCGGAGCACGTCCCGAACTTGCTTCTGGCGCTCACGCCGTGGGTCCCGGATAACAGACGATACCTGGTGCCCGCCACAGGTACATATCTCTCGGCTCCAACGCTATGCCACAATCGGCGACACATATTCGTTGACGACATGCTGCTGCAGGGCTGGGAGGGCTGGCCGCAACCAACGACATACAGGGACGTATGTGACTAAGAGTAAAGAGCGACCCCCTGGTCATCTGCACCGCCTGTTGCTGGCCGTATGTATGTCAGTTCCTGATCTTGGAGAGACATGGCCGGCCCATGTACTATGCAATAGTAGCTTACGAGAATCCGCCTATACACCCCCCCAACGCAATGGTCGAGTCCACTGCATCAGAGATTCTCCTCTTTCCTGCAGCCAGCCTTGTGACATTATTCGGGTCTTGCCTGCCTGTCTGTTGCTTCTCACTCTGGGCTGGACCTGGCGAGTTATGTATCCCCTAATGGCGACTACGTGGTGTGACGAGGGCCTGCAGAACGGAGATGCAAGCGGCTGTTTTTGGGAACTTCACGAATCCAACGCCAGTCGCTCACCAGGACTCGTGCTTGCGCTGGCAGGCTTCTGCCTGCCGTCAATGTAGATAATGGTCGCCTCCAAACGTTCGTTTTCTCAGACCGGTCGAAATAAGACCGGCATCTCACCTGCCCATTTGCCCTCAGATCCCGCTGGCTATACCGTTCGATAGTTGGGAGAGGCTCATACCTGAGCTTGCTATCGACCACATCTGACGTCGCCATCAGGAACATGTATCGACAGCTCCCGCGAAGTAAGATTAAGGCGAGCCCGGTGGTCATCAATGAGACTCTGTCATTGGCCGAGATCCTGACCACGTTGTTTGACGCTGCACGTTGTTGGCGTTTGTTCCATCACCTCAACCATCGAGTCTCATCCTGCTCAAAGTGGAATCACTCTACTGTCACATAATCGGGAGCAGCTCAGGACAGCAAATACCCTTTGTCGGAAGATACGAAAAAAGAAAAGCAGGAGGCTGACCCGACTATACGATTATTAAATCTTCTCGACACCATCCCGAAAAGCCTCCGCATCGACATTCATGCCAGTCACCCTGTCTATTGTACCGTCTTTCTGCAAAGCTGCCTCAATCAGCAAGTCCATCATACGCCCAATCACATCCTACAAACGCACCTATGTCCGCATCACCATCCAACCCGGAAACTGATGGTGCGCCTGGCAGCCAGGAGCTGCTGTCCATCTGGAATCAGAGCTCTCCCAGGGTCTACATCTCGGTGATCCTCTGCTTCCCACTAGACAACGGTTTCGTCGAGGACGCCGTGGATCACATCGCAGCTTCGTTGCGACGGCTTGGACGGGATCGTCCGCTGTTCGCATCTCGTCTGCAAGCCGCCAACACCACACAGCCGGGTCATGCACACCTGATCCAATCGTCAGAGTTCAGCATACCCTTCGAAGTCTTGTTAAATCCACGTGATATACCCGGCGACTATGAGCAAATCAGACAAAAAGGTTTTCCTCCAGGAGTATTCATCAAGCCCCAGTTCAACATACCGGGGGTCATTGGAACAGCCACGGATCCGCTGCCGGTATGTCGGGTGCAGGCCCTTGTCATACCTGGCGGCTTGCTACTGGCTGTATACTTGCACCATTCCCTATGCGACGGCGACTCCCTGCGCATCTTCCTCGAGTGCCTTGCGGCAGAGACCAGAGGCGATGTAATTGATCGGCCCTCTGAGCAGGCCTTCGAGGGCCCGAGGCCTCGTCGAATGACGACTGGCAGTTTGTCCTCGTTGGTGTCCAGGTGCCCGGAATACACCATACTGCCCAACTGCAATGGACCGACACAGCCTAGGTTCTCGAACTTTGGAACGCCGTTGGACTCGATCCCCAAGATAGGCAAGATCTTTGTTTTCAAGAAGAGCAGCATTTCAGAACTGCAGGGGAGACTGCAGGCACACTTGAAGCTCAAGAAGGCCCCATCCAAGTATACCTGTCTGGCGGCTCTCTCCTTTGCGCACATCATCAGGGCTCGTGTGAGAACTGAGAAATTTCTTCCCATGGACGAGGAGAAAGGCTCCGCCAAGCTCTGGAATTCGGTCAACTGGCGCTCCCGAGCATTCAAGCATCTCACTGGAGACTACTTTGGCAACGCTGCCTTGCCGGCGGTCACCAAGATTACGAAGAAGCGACTTCTCCGCGCCTGCGATGACATACCGACGCTCGCCTCGCTTGTTCCCCTGATCAGGACCTCCATCAACGCCGTCGACGAGGCCTACGTCAAGCGCCGTATGGCCATGGTCTCGGCGCTCCCAGACCCGCGCCTCATTGGTGTCAACTACGACCCGAGGATGTCGCATTGTTTGGCTTTCAACACCTGGAGGCATTTTGGCGCCGACGCCGTCTGGGACATCCCCGGCGTGCCTGTTCAAAAGCCGGACGCCATCAGGCGGGCCCACGGGGCGTGGAACTTGGGCACGGCACTCATACTACCAGCTCGGGCGTCGTCAGATACCCAGGAGCTATTCGTCAGTCTTTCACAAGCCGCGATGGATCTGTTATGTAAAGATGAGGGCTGGCTGAGATGGGTCGATCGGATCATTGGATGATTTTTCTTTTCTACACGGCTCATCATCGTCGGTCAGGTTGCTTTTTGTTCAATGATTTATAGCGAGATTCACATTTTGTACTACTTGTAATAAGGAAGAAGCCCGAGGATAAGGATATCCACATGTATTATGAGGCCTGGAAAGAAATCCGGGCATGAGACCCATGCCAACCAAGACATCGTTATTTCACCTACGTACGCTTTTGTTGCATCATCTGCTGAGTGCTTTGAAAATCAATCCTGACAAAGTGGACCGTGTAATTCTGGCTGAATTGCGCGCATGCACTGACATGCATTTTTACACCAATAATATAGTCGCGCCTATCACGACCCCGCGCCGGCATCGTCACTAGAATCTGCACTTGTATTGCGCTATCCGGGCTCTTGGAGACGGAGGCTGGGGTCTGGGGTCTCTTCTCTCCGCATGGCCAAGACCCGGTCGATGGGACTGCAATTGATCTTCAAGGATGACGAGGGTAAATGTATGATTCTTATAAGATGGACTGTTTCCGCTCGTTTGGGGTAGAAATTGATGGGAGTTGAGGAAGGTTGGATGATCGATTGGTCACAGTTGTAAACCTTGAGAAGTGCCCTTATTTTCATGTCGACTGAAAGGCGGCCTGCCAAAGGTCCTGGTCAAACGTGAATATGGCTCACTCGTTGCTGTCATGGCTTCTTTTGAGCTTTTGCTATCTGTCTACTCTTGTCGGCGCGGGACTGATTAGACCGGATGAGAATGGCCTCGTCTCGTCGAGAGACCAACTACCAGGATTGGTAATTACAATCGTCCTCCAGTCTTGTCTGCTGAGAAGTTTACTCACATTGACCGACAGGTAACATGGGATAAATACTCCCTCTCGATCCGCGGCGAGCGCCTGTTCATCTTCTCGGGCGAGTTCCACCCGTGGCGCCTGCCCAGCCCCGGCCTGTGGCTCGACGTGTTCCAGAAGATCAAAGCCATGGGCTTCAACGCCGTGTCCTTCTACGCCTACTGGGGGCTGGTCGAGGGCCGGCGCGGCGAGGTCCGATTCGACGGCGTCTTTGCCCTCGACGAGCTCTTCCGCGCCGCCGCCGAGGCCGGCATTTACCTCATCGCCCGCCCCGGGCCTTACATCAACGCCGAGACCGCGCTCGGCGGGTACCCCGGGTGGACGGCGCGGATCCGGGCGCCGCTGCGGGGCGACGACCCCGAGTTCGTGGAGTCGACCGAGCTCTTCGCCGCCGAGGTCGGGCGGCGCATCGCCGAGGCGCAGATCAGCAACGGCGGACCCGTGGTCCTGCTGCAGCCCGAGAACGAGTACGACACGTGGCCGGGGGTGAACAACAGCGACTTTCCCGCGCCGCTGAACCGCGACTACATGGAGCACGTCAAGCAGCAGTTCAAAGATGCCGGGGTCGTGGTGCCGCAGATGGTCAACGACCACCTGAACCAGGGCAACTGGGCGCCGGGCAGCGGCCTGGGCGAGACGGACCTGTACGGTATTGATGCCTATCCGATGCGCTACGACTGCGCGCACCCGGACGTGTGGCCCAAGATCCGGTTCCCCGAGGGCTGGGCCGCGACGCACCAGGAGTACAGCCCGGACACGCCCTTCTTCGTGGCCGAGTTCCAGGGCGGGTCGGGCACGGGCTGGGGGTCGGTCAACCAGGACGGCTGCAACGCCCTGGTCAACCACGAGTCCGTCCGGGTGCTGTGGAAGAACAACTACTCGTTCGCCATCAAGATGTTCAACGTCTACATGACGTACGGCGGCACCAACTGGGGCAACCTGGGCTTTCGCGGCGGCGACAGCTCGTACGACTACGGCGCGGCCATCAAGGAGAACCGGCACGTCTGGCGGGAGAAGTATTCCGAGTCCAAGCTCGAGGCCAACTTCTTCAAGGTGTCGCCGGCGTACCTGACCGCGGTGGCGGGCGCCGCGGCCAACGGGTCCTACGTGTCGACGGACCAGATCGCCACCACGCCCGTGTTTGGCACCGACGCGCCGACGAACTTTTACGTCGTCCGGCACGCGGACTGGACCTCGCTGGACACGACAGACTATAAACTCATCGTGCCCACGAGCATCGGCAATGTCTCTATTCCGCAGCTCGGAGGCGAGCTGACCTTGTCGCGGAGGGATTCCAAGGTTCACGTGACGGATTATGATGTCGGCGGCGTCACGCTGGTATACAGCAGCGCGGAGATATTCACGTGGGCGCAGAGCGTGAGCGGCAAGAGGACGCTCATCGTGTACGGCGGAGAGGGCGAGTTGCACGAGCTTGCCCTTGATTTCTCGAGTCTCGAGCACATCCCTGGCTGCAAGACAGATTCCAAAGGTGGTCAATATCGACAGATGAGAAACAGCACGTACGTGTACCAGTGGACGGTAACGAGGGAGAGACAGATACTTAAGTTCGATGACGAACTCGAGGTCTACCTGCTCTGGCGAAACGAGGCGTACAATTACTGGGCGGTGGAACTGCCCGCGGCGAGTCCCATCAGCAATTACTCGTCGCCGTCAAAATCGTCCGTCATTGTCAACGGTGGCTATCTGATCCGAACGGCGGACATCTCCGACGACCAGCTCTCTCTGACCGGCGATGTCAATGCGACCACCGACATCGAGCTCGTCTTTGATCCCACGGACAGTGTGGAGAAGTTGACTTTCAACGGCAGACAGCTTGAAACCCAGAGATCCGATGATGGAAAACTGACGGCGAAAATCGAGTATATACCACCAGACTTGGTTCTGCCCGACTTTTCATCCTTGGACTGGTACTATATCGATTCGCTCCCCGAGATCCAAACTTCGTATGACGACTCGGACTGGAAAATCTGCGACCAGACTTCCACCAACAATCCTCAGGAGCTGGTGACGCCGACTTCGCTTTATGCCAGCGATTACGGATTCCACTCTGGATCTCTCATCTATCGCGGCCACTTCACCACGACCGGAAATGAGTCGAGCCTCTATGTCAACATCACGGGCGGAAGCGGATTCGGGTACACAATCTGGCTGAACGACGCCCTAGTCTCCTCGTGGGACGGCAGCGGCCCGGCGCAAGGAAACAACACGTACGAATCGACTATTTCCCTCGCAGGCCACCCCTTGCAGGCCGGCTCCCAGAATGTGTTTACTGTCTTGATCGATCACATGGGCCAGGATGAGGAGGCGCCCGGCACCGACGCGATCAAACTGCCCATGGGCCTGATCAACTACGGCCTCTCGGGGCACGCGCAGTCCGACGTGACCTGGAAACTGACGGGCAACCTCGGCGGCGAGGCGTACCACGACCTGGCGCGCGGGCCGAGGAACGAGGGCGCCATATTCGCCGAGCGCCAGGGCTACCACCAGCCGGGCCCGCCGATCGACGACTGGGCCGTGGCCAGCCCGTTGGACGACGGGGTGCAGGGCGCCGGTGTCGCGTTCTACACGACGACGTTTGCGCTCGATTTTCCGGACGGGTACGATGTCCCGCTGAGTTTTGTGTTTGCCAACACCACGGCGTCGAATTACCGGGTACAGTTATTTGTCAACGGGTGGCAGGCTGGCAAGTACGGTGAGTGTAAACCCTTATCCTTATGCTTGTATGTTTGATGAAAAAATGCTGACTGATTCGTCTTTAGTTGCCAACCTCGGACCACAGTTCGAGTATCCCGTACCCGAGGGTATTCTGAACCACAACGGATTGAACACGGTTGCAATCACCCTATGGTCCGTCGACGGAAGCGGTGCCAAGCTCGACGGGCTCTCGTTGCAGCCCGAGATGCCTCTGTGGTCGGGATGTAGAAAGCCATGGCTCGTGGACAGTCCGGTCTGGACGCAGCGGGACGGAGCTTACTAGCCAATGACAAAGCTCCCGCTTTTGCTGAATCATAGTGTAGAGTAGAGAAAACGTTCAGACCAAACGTTCAAACGAACCGATGACGACTGCTGTTCATCTTGATTAAGCCCGCCCGGAAATGGAAAGTGATCTGCCCCTGCGCGAGTTCCGGAGCCACGAGGTGATCCCACGACATTATTGTTTCATGCTATGTTGTCCACTATCCCCGCTTTGGGCAGGACCCCCTCCGGCATTTGTCCGTGGTGTTTCTCTCGGCAGGTTTCGTTTCTTTGGCGCCGGGACGCAGAACCACCCCCACATGGGTACAGGGAACCGTTACTGTGGGATTATGATACCAGGCGGCTCATACGTCCCTCCAGCGCATGCAGGTCCCTGAAGGTTAAATGTTGCTGGACGCGTGGCCCACGAGTGCGCAATGACGGTAAGCAAGGATTGTGCCGGCAGGTCTTTTATGAGGATCTGCTCTAGGGTAAAAGCGAGTCCGCGGTCGAGAGACTTCTTGTCGTGATATATAATCCAAGTCCTCGGGGAATTGCAAAAAGCTTGTCTTGCTTTTAAGTTGTTCCCCAGTGCGTTGGCTGCAGCGAATCCTTGTATTTCCATTGGCGCATAGTATAAATTGGGTGCTCCGTTTTGCCAAGACACTGGAAGCCAGAACAGCATGTATAGTGCAAGGTCCATTGCCGGCGGCGCTCTGCTGAGCCTCGTGGCTGTCGCCAACGCCGCCACCCACGAGCTCATCGTGGGCACCTTTGGCACCAAGTCGCTGTACACGGTCGAGTTCGACGACGAGGCCTTGACGCTGGACCTGGTGGCCAACACGACGGTGCCGGCTGCGGGCTCGTGGCTCGCCCTGAGTGTAAGTTGTCGTCACTAAAAGTGCCGAGAGCGCTACATTAGCGTTCATCCTCAGTGGGGATGCTGATAATTGTATGCAGCACGACAAGGCGAATCTGTATGCCACGGCGTACTCGACAAGTAGCAACGCAACAAGCCCGGCATTCGTCAGCTATTCGCTGGCCAATGCAACTTCAATCACCCACGGCGCCACCGTCCCTTCAGGAGGAAACTGCACGGCGACCGCCATCTTTGTGGTGGCGGATCCCAACCCTCCGTACAGCGTCTACGGTGCCTTTTTCGGTAGCAACGCCGGATGCGGGACGGTCTTGTCGGTAGATGAGACGGGCCAGCTCGACGCCGCAATCCAAAACTACACGTATTTCAGCACGTCGGCGGTCCACGGCACCGCTTTCAGCCCGGACTCCAAGTTCCTGTACTCGGCCGATGACAGCGGCAACACGCTGTGGACGCACAGCATCGACCAGGAGACGGGCGAGGTCACGCTGGTCGCCAACCTGACGGCGCCCTCGTCCTCGGCGCACCCGCGCCACGCCGCCGTCCACCCCAGCGGCGAGTACATCTACGTGGTGCTCGAGGGCGCGAGCGAGATCGCGCAGTACTCGATCGACGCGGCGACGGGGATCCCGTCCTTTGCCAACGTGACGTACCCGCTGCTGACGTCGGGCGAGGACGCCGCCGACTACTGGGCCGACGAGGTGGCGCTGTCCCACAGCAGCAGCTACCTGTGGGCGACGAACCGGGGCCGCAGCGGCAACGCGACGGGCTACATCTCCGTCTTCGACCTGGCCGACGACGGCGCCATCCTGCGGCAGAACTTTCTGCTGCCGACCTCGTCGAGCGGCGGCGCGGCCAACAGCGTCAACCCCAGCCCCTTTTCGGACCGCTTCGCCGCGCTGACGGACAGCTCGGTCGGGTTCCTCGAGATCTGGGAGCTGAGCGAGGATGGCAGCTCGGCGCAGGCCGTGGCACACCTCGACCTAAACGATGGCGGCTGCTGCGCAAACGCGGTCTGGTATTCTTGATTTATTACTGGATAGAGAAAATAGACTGGAGATTCGTCTCTAAAAAATCAATTAGCAGAGAGTTCGCTTTTCCTCTTTTGATGAATGTAGCTTTTGCTATGTGCTTCTGAAATGTTCTCTGGCTTGAGACGATATTATCACCCAAGTCCCAGTGGGAATTAGTGCAAATACGCTAAGCATAGCGGTGCAGTCATCGCTAATAGTGGGTAAACACCACAATTTAGTGGACGTCGAAGGTTCCTTTGCATCGAGAAAGTTCATGTACAGGCATTTCGCCGATTTCGAGTATATACCCAAGTTCTTCTTCCTTTCCTCCCTTTTTTTTTTCTTGCTCTTTTTCCTCTATTTCTTTCCACTGTTTTTTTTTCCCTCTGTCGTCTCCCCCCTAAAGAACAATTTGCAAATCACGACTCTGGGAATGCTACTTTCGACAGTTTGATTCCTCCCGGGCAGAGCTTTTGGAAGACCTGATCTGGGTCGTACTTGGCCGCCGCCGCTTTCATCTTCTTCAAATTCTCCACGCCGTACGATGCGAGCACGTCCTGGCTGGAATCGGCGTAGTTGAGGTAAGTCCACTCGAGGTTTCCGTCGATCGAAGCCGCGTATCCTTTGACCTCGTCGACCCAAGACTTGACCTTGGGATAAACCGCCGCCTCCTGCTCGGGCGTCTTCAACATGGCCGTGGCGAGGAACAAGAGGCCGTCGTCTGGCTGGCGCTCGACGCCCATGACGTTGCCACCAGCTTTGACTGAGTGCTGCGAGTAGAGTTTTGGCAACGGCTGCCACAAGCACTGGGTGATAAAGTCGCCATCCGGGGCTACCTGCTTGATCTCTTCCACGAGCTGGTCATGAAGCTCGGACGACTTTGTGATGATTCGACTGTCATTATTGAAGCATGCCGTGAACCAAATTGCACTGATGAGAGGACCCATGTTAGCTCTTGACTTTAGTCAAGTTTTGTGGACGAAGATTGGAAAAGAAATAAGAGAATCTCTTCGAAAAAGGGTTCCGCCATTCCTGCAGAATACTCTTATACGGTTTCCGAAAACATGACTTCAAAAGGGAAAAAGAACTGAGAGTTTCGAGGAATCCGGCAGTGTATGGAGACTTTTTTTTCCAAATGATTGTAGCAATATACTTACTCAAAATTAGCAGGAACGTTGTACTCATGAGCCATCTCCGCTATCGTTGTCATCTTGATGGTGTTCATGATCTGCGGGATTGAGCGCCACTTGTCATACGCCGGCGGCGCCTCCATGCCCTCGACCTGGTTGAACAAGGTGGTCACCACGATGTCCTTGAACTCGGGCATATAAGTGATTATGCAGACCAGGTTACTGTCGGGATCGTCTTTGATTCCGCTTACGAACGAGGTCATGGCGTCGATGGCCTGCGGGATGGCCTGCTTGGGGTAGAATGTCAGGCCTCCCCAAACACGATCGGATTGTATCGTCTTCATGGTGAATTTGGTGACGACTCCGAAATTGTTTGAGCCGCCCTTGAGAGCACGGAACAGGTCCGCGTTGGACTCGGCGTCGGCAGTGACGATGCTGCCATCGGCAAGGACAACCTCGTACGCAACAACATTGTCACAGCCAAAGCCATACCGTCCTGTAAAGAAGGTATAGCCGCCGCCCAGCAAAAGACCGGCAACACCCACGTTGCCTTCTCGCCCTCCCGCGACGATGAGTTTGGACTTGTGCAGCTCGTCGTACACGTCCTTCCAACGCAATCCCGGAGCGATGTCGACCGTCGTGCGGTCTGGTGAGACGGTAATGTTGTTAAGGCAGCCGAGGTCCAGCGTGACGCCGCCTTCAATGTTATTGGAGCCCGCCCAGTTCGTGTGACCGCCACTCCGCACGGCGAAGGATTGCCCTGCTGCCACCAAGGCCTTGATCGCCGCCGAGACCTCAGCGGTAGACTTGGGCTGCAGAATGCATGCCGGCTTCAATCTGGCGCTGCTGGACCAGTACGAGTCCACGCGGGCAGTATAGTCAGCGTCGGTTGGAGCCAGTATCTGCGCCCCGAGGCCGTCGTTCTGAAGTGAAGCGACAATTGGGTCCAGTGACTTTGGCAGAGAAACAGCCATGATGGGCGTCAAGATTCCTGAATTTTCATTGAAATAGTGTAAAGAAAGAATGAGATAGTCATCATTCAGTGAGGAGCAAATAAGATATAATATCGACGAATATGGTTGGGACCATCAGACTACCAACACGTTACGGATGGCTGCATCTCAATCCCCGCATGCTGACATGCTGCGCCGTTGACGGATACCGCATGACCCTGCCGGAATTCACAAACAACGCGGACGACCCCAATACAGAAGATGATTAGGAACTACCGCCATACCACCGAGATTCTTGGCTTCCGGATCGATCCGCGATTGGTTTCCAGCGGTCTATGAGCTGGCAGTGGGCCCGACAATTTGACAGAAGCGGAAGATTGCCCGCTTTTTATCACCACCAAGCAAACATTACAAGGGTTCGAGGTGGAAGATATGATATGAGACTTCTCATAGTAACGGATCATACAGAATCGAGGATATTTGTTCTGGCTGACAATGGTTCGTCCAGGTGAAAGTGCACATCGGTCGCTGATTGCATATGTAAAGAAAAGAATTCATATAGATTGACCTCGAACGCTTGTTTGAATTTTTTGCAATTGGTGTATTGTTTGCTAGATGTAAATCTGGTCATTTCGCTTGATCTCGAGACTCGACCGCATGAGTTTGAGTGTATCCACAAGCAAACATTCAAGGTTCTCGGCCAGCTTTTCCGATGCCAAACTGTCGGGTATCCTACCATTAGGTACCAGAGCTGGCTGATATTGGTGTATGTTGGGATGGCTCATCGTTATCTGGTATGGGTGCCTGAGGGCAATAAGTTTCCTTCGTGTTTCAAACGTACGTGATGAAGAGCATAGATTTCAGAGAGCAATCAAGGTGGCAAAGGAGGCTAAACAATTCAATTCTCATTTGCGGCTGAAGTTTTCATTCTTATGATTGATTCTCCTTTTCACGGCCAGGACCTGGTTCAACAGCCACTGTTCGGACGTGTTTTGCATCTCGATCGAGCACAATTCGCCTTTGCACTTTTTCTTTTCCTATTCTTTCCATGACGGAGGTCAATGGCGTGGTGGTGGCTTTCCCGCCACCCGAAGGCTATATCGTCGATTTTGACCATCCTGAGAGAACGAGCAATGTAGCTGCATATTGGATCTTTGCCGCCGGAAGCGCGCTTTCTTTCCTCTCGGTATCGCAGAGACTGTACGTGCGACTGTTTCTCGTCAGGAAGTTACAGATAGACGATGGTAAGTCGTAATTGCCTTCCCTTCAAAACTCAAAGCTTCTACTCTTCTTTTTTGAAAGCTGATTATTGTAGTATTCCTTATCGTTGCTTATGTAAGTCCAACAAATTTCACAAGTTCTGAGCAGTGGTAATGATGTCGAGAGCTCAGATATTCTCGGTCGTCCTCCAATGCTTCATCATCAGTGAGCCAGTTCCCTGGTCAATTAAATCATTGGTACATGATTGCTCAAGTTTTCATCTAGGGGAGTATGCTCGCGGCGCAATGGGAGTTCACATCTGGGAAATCCCCGTTACGAAGTACTACGAGTTTCTCAAAAAGCTGTATCAACTTCCCATCCTCTATAACATCTTCCAGTGTGGCGCCAAGTTGTCACTTCTGCTCGTCTACGAGCGACTGGCACCACTGAAGTGGTACAAGCTCACTGTATGGGCGGTATCGGCCGTCATTGTGGCATCGTCAGCAACCCTCCTCTTTCTCACGATTTTCCCCTGCAAGCCGATCCAGGCAGCATGGGACTTGACTATCACCGAATCTGAATGTGTCAACCGTCAGGCGGTATACGAAGCGCAGGCCATCGCGGGAGCCGTCACAGATGCAATGGTGCTTCTGGTGCCGATTCCTGTCGTTGTTTCTCTCAACATTTCGTGCAGACGAAAGATGGGCCTGATTTGCTTCTTTGGCATTGGGGCACTGTAAGATATTACAAACGAATCGGCGTGGCGTCGACTAATAATGTATAGCACGGTATTTACTTCGATCATGAGGTTAGTCGAGTTGATCAAGTCTTTCGATACGGTAGACCAGACATGGGGTGGTGGTGTAGTTCTTCTCTGGATGTGTGTTTGGGTCTCCCTTATTGCACCCTGCCTTATGAAAGAGATGTATACTGACAATGGCTCACAGATTTGCCGAAGCAAACCTCTCGATCATTTGCGCAGCACTACCAACCATCAACATATTCCTCTACCACGTCGCCCCACGACTTCTGGGCACCCAGTACGCGAAACGATCGTATGCGGCCGGGAATTCTACTCCCGCGTCTGCCATGCCGACGATTGGCGGGACCGGAGAGCAGAGGCAAATATTACCGATTGACAAGTACGGGTGGTTAGAAGACGGCATAGCATATCCACTAGATACGATTGTCGACGTGGAAGGTGGATCGGCCAAATCACGTCGAAAGGACTCACATGCTGAGCAGGAAGTTGATGGCTTGGAGGACTTTTCAGATGGTAACTCGGAGCGGGGCATCATACAAACACGAACGACCACAGTTTCTTACTCCAAGTGAGACGGTTGTCTAGAATTCGAGTAGCAAATCTAACTTTGAACAAGTGAATATCCATGATTGGCCACACTTGTGTGCATTGCCTACACCCTCTCTACATGCAATGCCTGTGACTCTTTCCCGTCGGCAGCATCACCCTCGTTGACAACGGCACCAGTGGTGACTGAATGGCCCGACCGTACTGATTGCTGATCAAATAGTACATTAATCTCCTCGAGCGAGAGTCCTACAAATGAACTTTTATCAGCTTGGGAATTATTAAACAGGGCTGCGACACTGACCTTTGGTTTCGGGTACCAGGAACCAGGCATAGACTACCATGACGAAGCAGAAGGACCCATACAAGAAATAGGTCCCGTAGCCCCGTGCTCCCAGCGTCGCGAACATGAGAGGCGTACACTTGGCAACGACAAAGTTGAAGAGCCACTGGCTGGCGGTAGCCATGCCCATGTTGAGGGCGCGCAAGCGAGCTGACGGTATTTCCTGAATTTAAAATGAGTATTTCGCCAGTCCAACAATTATTGATCAAGTCACACACCGAACAATATGTCCAGACAGCAGGACCCCAGCCAAATTGGTATATGGAGGCAAATGCATATATGGCGATGATCGCAACGTAGCCAGGAGCATTGATTGGCTCGCCTGATATTGGGGGATCGAAGCGAATGTAGAATCCGACATAGAAAAGCGCGATTCCCTAGGTGGATGAAACAGATCAGATCAGCTGAAGTAGACCTTTTAGACATGGCAAAATACACCCAAACAGTAATAAAGCGCCATCAAATGAACGTACCTGGCCTATACCAGTCCATAAAAGACTCTTCCTACGCCCCAGGTTATCTGAGACAAATAAGATAAAGATTGTGCAAGCGATCATCTTGACAATTCCGTAGACGCCAGTTGCCAGAAGTCCCGAGGTGGTGCTAGATAACCCAATACTTGCAAAGATGGACGGACTGTAATAAGTCATGGCGTTGGTGCCCGTGAGGTTGCTCCACATCATGAGCGTGACGCAAAGCACACTACGGCGGCGGTTGGAACGAGTCGCAAAGGCCTCTTTGAAGAGGTCGAGCATGTTTGTGCCGGAGAAATTGGCCCTTTCCTCTTCGAGCTGAGACAGAATGCCGTTCATCTCCTGCTGGACATACGAGTGGTCGATGGGTAGACCGCGCAGCTTTGCTAGAACGGCCCAGGCTTTATCCGGAGACTTTTGCGCCAAATACCGCGGAGACTCGTTGGCAAACAGCATGCCAAGGAACAAAACAACACCCGGGACAGCTTGGAGGGAAAGAGGTATAATGTATTGGGCGTGGCCGGAGATGTGCAGCAGAGAGCCGTAGTTGATCCAAAATGCCAGCTAGCATCTATGTCAGCTTCGGTTCCTAGGGGGTGACTCGAGACTTACAGTCAAACCTGTCACTATGCTAAGCTGGTAAATTCCCGTCAAGAGACCACGGATGCCTCGTGGTGCATTTTCCGATACGTATAACGGGTTGACGGTTGATGCAATGCCAATAGCGATCCCTGCAATCAACCTATACGGGTTGGTCAGTAGACATTCAGTCAGATATTGAATGCTTGCAAAATGCACTTACCTCCCAACATATAGCACCGGAAGGCTCCCGCTTGCAGCTGCTTGAAGGGCAACGCCGATAAAGACGAGGATCGACGATATAATGAGGGACCATCGCCGACCGACGCGATTCGCAAGCCATGTGGATAGTAACGCTCCTGCAAAAGCACCTGCCTGGATCACCGAGACAATGTTGGATGAGAGCTGGGCCGTTACAGTCTCTGGTTGATTACTTAGCCCATATTGGCTGCATTCATGTCAGTCAGTCTGATGGGTTCATCCAAGGTTGTACTATCACTCACTCTTTAAATGTGTTCATCGTCAGAACACCGCCAATAATGCCCATATCCATGCCAAAAAGCAAGGCACCTCCGCAAGCCTAGGTAGGCTTGGTTAGTTCTGCACCGTTCCAGTGACTTTAGCAGGCTTGAACGTACCACGGTGCTTATGATCAAGACTCTGGCATTGTAGATTTCGGGAGGATCAGACTGAGCCGCCTCATTTTTGACAATCTTTTGTAAGAACCTCATGCTGGGCTGATCAACGCCTGTGTAATGGGATGGGGACTGATGGATTCTATGTTTCATAGTAGGCAAGGAGAGTTACTTGCTCTTATACAGATGCTCGTGGGACTAACCTAGGTTAGAGGCTTTGGTTCAGAAATCAAATATAAATTTGGACCAACCATTGCAAGTCTATACCGGTTGACCTGGGGGAGTTGCCTCAGGTCCCCACGAAGCCCCGCAACCGCTGCAATCTGGGGTATGGGGAACGAGGAGCCCTGAGATGCGCGCTATGGCTTAGCGGCGGAGTCGTGCTACGGGCGGCTGTAGACGGAGACTCACGCAGCCTGGACTTGCAAGTCGTCGGGCAACTTTCCGAGTCCACCAAGAGGGGAACAGACGTCATGGGACCATGTTGTTCAAACATATGTAGTACATCTTGTTATCATCTGGTATTTGTTATTGGGTAATTGAACATACGTGCTCCAAACGGCTCCATTTGCGATACGTGATTGGCATCTCCTTGAAAACAGAAATATGTGTTTTTCGTCTAAAACAAGTCTCGTGATGAGTTTACGGCATGACGAATACGACGGATGAGTTTTAGAAATTCCGGACAAAGGATTATTTCATTCTCTAGCGAGGAATGCCTAAAAATTGTAATTTGCTTTCGGACGATCTCGAGTACTACAGAAATAACACCAAAGAAGTTCTCCGAATACTACTTCGGACAATATTCATCCTGTATTGCAATCTGATGACATTGACATTACGATTTCGATACTAAGAAACATCTAAACTAAGATATGCGGAACGCTCCCAACAGCTCAGCTCACAATCCATCCAGCGGTCTGTATACCTTCATCCAGCGCTGTACCAGGCAACGATTAGCAAAATAGGAACAGATCAGTCAAATGGGGCAACTAACCTTATCATATGGCTTCTCCGAGTCGACAAACCTCAAATCCGTCGCCAGACGAATAGCCCCGTTGGGGTCCTTGTTCTTGCAGCTGGCGTGGACCATGTACGGATTGTGAAAAATGACGTCGCCCACCTCGTACTCGGCAACGAGCCACTTCCGCCGGGCCGCGCGGCCGTACGCCACCGTGTCGCGGCTCAGGAACCCGCCGTCGCTCATGTTCCTGTTGAACGCGCTGACCCGCTCCTCGTCGCTCAGGTTGCCGGCGCCGGCGGCAAAGTTGTCCTCGGTCTTCTTGCCGATGTCCGTCGACCGCTCCAGGTACATCAGCCCGCCGCCCTCGAGCGAGACGTCGCCGATGGGCACCCAGGCCGTCAGGCTCGTCGGCGGGCCGGCGCGCAGGTACATCTGGTCAAAGTGCACGGGCGTGAGCTCGCTGTGGGGGACAAACGCCCTGAGCATGGTCCGCTGGAGCATGGTCGGGTCGGTCCAGCCGTTGAACCGGCTGACAAAGTCGCGCAGCTCGGGGATCTTGCAGAACTCGACGTAAAAGTCGGCCTCGTGCGCCGAGATCATGAGCTCGACGTACTTGTCGCTCTCGGGGTCGTCCTTCAAGCCGAACAGGCGGCGCAGGTTCCCGGGAGGCAGATACTTGCGCGGGTTGGCGCCCGAGTATGTGCCGGATACGGGGTCGCTGCCCGGACGGAGTAGGCCGCTCGGCGACATGTGTGAGAAGTAAGCGGCGCGGCACTTCAAGACTGGCTCTTTCGGCAGGAGACCCTTGACGTGAAGATAGCCGTCTTTCTCGAAACGCTCACGCATCGTCTCGATTGGAGTGTCTGCAGCAGTCGGTTGAAGATAGCCGATCGTTTCTGGGTCCATTGGGCCAAAGTTGGACTCGAGGTCCAATGTGCTTGGGTCTGCAGGATAGTATATGCCATATTGATCGACTTTGGACAAGCTCTTATTGCCATTGACGGGTAGCGACCCGTTGGGTAGAGGTGCTTCAACGAGACCGGGCATGTTTGATTTGTTTAGTGACAACGTTATGTGTATGATAAATCTTCTCTAGAGTGATCAAGTGTTTGTTCACAAAATGAGGACCATCCCTTCCACCACCTGGAAATGCGGACTTATAAATCCAGCCATCGAGGCAACTCTGTCGTCTCCGCAGTTGCATCACTATCTCTGATCAGCAGATGACACGAGAGGCGTACACGGAAGAGATAATGCATTGTATTCATCCATCCAGTCACCAAGGGACGAACTATCGAATCTAGTCGCCAATAAGCAAGCGCCTCGATGGGGATGCAGGAGATGGTGGCCGTCGGCCGCCATCTCTTGCCGCTAGCCATCTATAGCCGTCTACTGCCGAGTGAGAATTGCCCTTCTCCGCTCCGGCATCCATTCACATTTCCACAGAGCTATTGCCGCACACACGCACCCTGGTCTGCAATCCTTTGGCAGCCTGCCGATTAACATGACGAAAGGCACTGGCCAGCGAATGTATCGAGCCTGTACGAGATGCCGGGCACGCAAAGCAAAGTGCGAACTGTGAGTTGGCCCCGTGTCTCCGGGCTGGTGGAATGATAATCTGACCGGATGAACAAGGCAAGACTTGGATGGCCGCAAGCAACCTCCGTGCGTCAAATGCCTGCGCGAAGGCGCTTCTTGTGTCCTGGCCGGTTCCAGACGGGGTGGCGACTTTTCGAGCTTCCGGCGCTCTCGCCGCAGTGAGACCGCTGCCGAGAGTCGGATTGGGACAGACAACGCTGATGCGGGAAGGACGCCGGTCGAGGGAAATCTTCAAAATCCGTCCGATGCTCTGTTGATACTGGCAAATGCTGCCAACGAGGACGGAGCGGATCCGATTTCGCCGCAGTCCGCATTCTTGCGCGGGCAGGCATCTGGATTTCCCGCATCGCAGCAAAATGGAACAGCAACATACGCGCCCCTGGAAAGGGGCATGCTGACTTTGGGGTTGTTGCATCATCTGTTGGACCGCTACTTTCACCACTACCACTCGTTCCTCCCTATCGCACCACGATCAGTGCTCCAACCAGCTTCACTCTGCACCACTATCGAGGAAGATCCGTTCCTTCTCACTGCCATCTTGGTCGTGGCCTCACAAGACCGCCCTGACCTAGTCTACTTTCATAGTTCGATATGGGAGTTCATGCGACAGCTCATCTTAGACCTGATATTTGGGGCCAAGCACACGCAGTCGGTTGGATGCGTCGAGGGTCTTCTAATACTAGGCGAATGGCAGGGGACATCGATCTCGGAAACCCAAAATGACAGCAGCGGCGAGGGGGCATCATGGTCCATTATAGGTCTGGCGGTCCGCTTGGCGTATGCTCTTAGACTAGAAGAGAGCTCGTTCAAAGGTACCTGCACTCCGGATGAACAAATGCTCAGGAACCGGCTAGCGTGGACTTTTACCTACCTTTCAGACCGACAAATCTCCATACGCATGGGTCAGGCATTCTGGTGTCGCGGGCCAGCCCTTTCCACCCGTTTCACCGCCGCCGATTTTCCATCGCTGCGGCCAAAGTTCTCGTACGAGGAAGACCTCTCGTCCTTGCTGGAAGCACAGGTGGAGCTTACTACCCTCTTTGGAAACGCCCACGACATACTGTTTGCGTCAAAGTCGAGGACGGCCGAACTCATGGTGCGAGGCGACTACACAAAGTACATTGACGACACCATGAAAGCCGTCGCGGCGTGGCAGCGCTGCTGGGCTGATATATCAGCCTCGCGACATCTCAAGGCGTGTTTGATGCTAATGTATCAGTATTTGAAGCTGTACGTCAACGCTTTTGCATTTCAGGCAGTGCTGTACCGGACCTCGCTGCGCAAGACTGGATCCGGGCGCCTCACATTCCCCGCGTCCGCCATGGCGAGTCCCGATGCGCGGCACATCTATCAGGCGCTGGAAGCTGCCGAAGATCTCCTCAAGACCGTTGTCGACGACATTGACCCCGAGAGAGGCCTTCGATTCATGCCTACGCGTTTCTTTCTGTGAGTCGAAGATGATCCCAAACAACAGACGAGATGACTCACGATATATAGATATGAGATACACTCAGCCGTGTTCATCTTCAAAGCACGAGTAGCCGGCGCAATCTCCAACGACAACCACGAGAGGCTCGTAGGGCTGATGCGACGGTTCGTCTCCAGCCTCGACCGCGCGACAACGGGCGACAGACACATTGCGTCGCGGTACTCCAAGCTGCTCCAGAGACTCTGGTTCGAGGAGCCAGCTCCAACGACCACAAATGAGCCCCACGCATCTCAACAAGATATACCTGGCGCGCAAGTCCCCCAGATTGCGCCCCCGCTGGGACTGAGCGCTGATCCTCTGGCCGTGACTGATCACATCGGCCTCCAGTACTTTGACTTCACGGACTCGGCTGACGGGCTGTTTTCGATGCCTTTGATATCGTCCATGGACCAGCCAGGCGGGTTCTGATGAAATGACACAAGAACAGCAAGAGGCTTACCTAGTTTCTTATTATGTATGCGACCTCTTTTTTAAAATCAAGAGATAGCAAAAGACTCCATTTTCGCTGTCCTGTCAACTTCAATCGACACATCATATCGCACAATATGATGGTCAAAAGGGTTTCTGGTAAACATCCTTCGCACAACTTTAGGAATCCTACTAACACCCTTGCCGATCTTTGTTTCCCAGCGATGGCTGGCCCAGTTTTCAGTAGGAAATATAACCAGAAACGATGTCAAATCACTTCCTGGTGGGGGAATATAATCTTTCTGGACCGACGGTACACACGTTTGGCCGTGTCATCAATGACGACCATTCAGAGCGGCTTTGGTCAGGTTCAATGCCATTGGGTCAGCGTGGTTTTTGAATTGAGTGATGTGTTATTCTATCAAGTTATGCTTCCCCAGATGTCAGCACGTCTTTGGCCATTTCGTGTATCATGGCTTATTCACAACTCAACCCCCAACAACCCTGTTTGTACTGGCCTTCCACCACAAAATGGCTCACAGAGCGGCACCACTAATTGTCGCACCTATGAGACAAATGCGTGCGTCTCGCATCCAAAGGGCGCCCAAGTGTACTCAGGGGCGCGATGTACAGAGCTTGATCATTGGTCTTTTCTGTAACCAGACGCGGACGAATGGTTGGTTTCCGGCTCAATCTTGTGCGGTCTGGTACTCGCAAAAGAACTAACGCCAAGCTTGGCCACCAGTCTTTCAAGTCTGCTCCGCCTCAGTGGTGTATACAGGGTGAACCGGAGGCATTCTTCTTATCGGAAGGACTTTTTTTTTACAGAAGGCTTCCGGCGGACCCAGTGTTCCCACTACGGTACCTACGGTACCTACGGGCGGTCCTGACGTATTGGACAGACGTCGGTGGAAGACGTCCAAGTACGAAAAGGGGACGTTAGTCCGGGGTAACGACGGCGCTTACTCGGCCTTAGGGCCGGGCGGCGGGCTTTGATGGCATTGGCCCTGCCAGCAGCAGTGCGACTCGGCCGGTGCGTGGTAATGATAGTGGGTGACGTTCACCCGGCGGATAATGTTTGTCCGGCGCCGGGCCGGGTTCGCGGCCCTATATACTATTGTTACCGGGCCGGCCGGGCCCTGGTATCCATCGGACGCACTTGATGCACGGGACGTCGTTCAAGGTAGGCACGGCCGGCTACTGGGCGTGGTGCTACTGGGCGTGGTCAGAGCGCGTTGCGGAAACGGCGACGTCTGCCGTCCGGGGTGACACGCACGGCAGCGATCTCGACGTCGGAGTCATGCTCAGGGTCTTGGTCGTCCTGAGTGAGATCAGTAACCTTCAGACTTGGGAGGAAACTTTGATCGAGAGGAAAAAGCTTACATGAGATGATAAAACTGAGAGGCTAGGACGATCGATGTGACTGAACTGTAACAAGTTCTTTTTTTGTCAACAAGATAGTTGGCGTGTGTCGAGAACTTTGATCGAGCTTCTGCGGAACATGTTGTTGTTCTTGTTGTTGTCGTTGCTTCTGTGGCTCTTGTCGGTCACGGTGATGGTCGTGGTTGTGGTTTGGCAGCAGCGAGGGTGATGACTCAAAAAGGAATCTGAATGTAGAGGGGCCAAAGTCGTCAAGTCCTAGAGACTGCAGAAAGAAAGAAATTCTTGAACGTGAACTTGCTGTGTGGCCTGGAAAAGAGGTCAAAGGGGGGAAGAAAGTGATCCAAGCTGGGGCACTTTGAGGATGGTGATGTGGCTCAAGAATCGTCGAGCTGCAGCCTGGGTAAACAAAAGGCCTAGACCACTGACCGTGGACCAACCACTTCGGATGGTTCTTTCCTCCCAAATTGTCAATATTGAGAAACTGGAATAAGCTATCTTGGAGAGAAGCCACGTAGCCGCCATAGTACTTTCCCAAATGACATGGGTAAGAACAACTTGACTGATTGGAAGCTTCTAGCCCCCAAGAAGCTTCAAATCTCGGCAACATCGGCAATTGGCGGCTTGCTTTGGGGAGAATGAGACGGCCTGGCCCTTTTTTGCAGGCTTAGTTGAGGATTTCACGATGCCTGTTTAGGCGATTCGACAGCGAGGTAATGCCACCCGTTGGTTTCAGTTGATAGCCTTGTCTCAAAGCCAACCAGAACCCGGATCATATTCCTTGCCATTCCTGTCGTGGTGTATCACCACATGAAGACCCGGTCGGTCCAGTTCCTTGGCCGTTCGCCAGACTCTTCCAAACACCTTTTCGGGGCCCGCGTCGAGTTGGCGCTGAGAGCGCGACTTCCCAGTGAGAAGGGATGTCCACTTGCTTTGATGCCGATCTTGACCGCCGCCCAAGTCCCGGTAGCACGTGCTACGTATGTGCAGCTTTCCGCCAATGAGCTCCAGGACTTGTTCGTGGTCCGAGTGGCAGGTTCGGCACATTTCTATCTCGGCGAACCGTCCCTGTGTGCTGTTATATTCCTGGGAGGAGGATGTATGAGTCAATTGGCAGTTCGCTATCAGGGGCCCGTCCTTTTCGTCTGAGAACCAGGGCTCGCTGATCTCGAAAGTCAGATGTGGACACTGGTTGAACTTGATATCCCTGCAGCAGTCATATCGGCCGATTGTATAATGGATTTCCTGCTTCTGCAGAAAGGTCCCGTCCTTGAAATAGATTTCGCTCGACCACGTGTAGTCCACACCATCGCGATTGAAACGGCCAGTGCCGCCGCAGGACAATTCGGGGATGAAGGCTGCGATGAAAGGGCCTTTGAACTCGAGCGTCCGACGAACACAATCCAGGTGATAAAAGGCCAGATGATAGGGCATAGTTGGATGGAGCGGTGCGACACTCTTCAGAGAATGAGGATCTTCCGGTAGATGTGAGTGGAAGAGAGGTAAAGTTTTGTCTTCGATAGTCGCTGTAGTCTCTGATGCATTATTGCAAAAAGAGTCGCGTGGGGACTTGCGCCTGAACAATCCCAAAAGACGGGACTTTGGCTTAGGGGTCGGCTCTTGAGGCGACCGCTGAGAAATGGCGCGACAGATGGGCGAGTTCTTGGGCTTGTGCTTTTGACAGCCTATGTTTTCAAAGTGAGGAAGACATGGTAGTTGGCCGTACCAAGATTCCTGTTGCTCTCCACTCTGCTCCGCGGTGTCTGGCGAACTGCTGTAAGGCGGAGGGTCTTCCCTCTCCATCGATGCGCTTGTCGAGGGCCGAGTCGCCTTGCCAGACTGGGAGCGCATGGTCGGCGATTTGAGATTACAGTAGGGCGCGGGAATTTCAATGGCAGGCTAGATCAAAAACAATCCGTGTCCCGATTTTGGTGCTGTAAGGTCGAATTATGATGGCAGTCTTGGTATCGGAAAGCGGTAGACTTGACAAGATATGCCCGAATATATACTTAAGTGTGGAAAATAAATCAGGGATCCTGCAGAAGAGAAGGGATAAAAGGCAGATGTTCATCAAAGTTGAAATAATAATAGAGAAATCGAGCCACAATCATCCGGATTCCGCAGTGGCGGTTCCTTTGGTCGCGATGGCGCCGTTTCGGCGCCTCAAAGCATCGATGAGAACCTAATGTTTTCCCAATTCGACCTTGCACATCCTGATTCCCCTCTCACCAACCATAATGATCTTTTCAATTCCGCCATGCATTCTATGGCGTGTTCTAGTCCCAAATCTGAGCGCAAATGAACTGATCAGTCCGAAGTCAACAAACAGTGCTTGATATCTACGCCAATGCAACAGACTGCGACAAGTACATTCAGCAGCCGTAATCACGAGGCAAAGTCTCGTGACTTTTTTGATGGTCGAGCCTGGAGAGCCGTTGTGGATGGCATCAGGCTTGCCAGGTACTGTAGGTCATCCTCAATCCATTCCAGCACAACCATATGATATCCATCACGCGTCAGGCCTGTCAGAGCAAGTTCTCTACTGGCCATCTCTTATCTTCCTGGGCTGCTTTTCAATCCAATTTTAGTGGAAGTAGTATTTTCTATAGTCTATTTGCTTCTCCACTGGAATACAATGATCCACAAGGTAGATCCTGCCGGCTGTTTTGCATCTAGAAAGTCGAACCTGGGATCAGCGGCCATGAACACCTTCCTCCAACTGTTCAGATCACGCTCGTGCGAGTTCTGCATGACTTTCTGGATCAGATCCATGTTTCTGTATTATGTGAGTAGGTGCGGCTGCTAGTAAGCAATGGCAGCTTCCTATGGTTATAATGGCAGGTACACTCTGTAGCGACTCACCTCATACGCGTTTCCGCCCAGTTCGAGATGCTTCCAGGCTCCGGCGCGACATTGTCGACCACAACAATCTTTGCGCCTTCCTTGAGCGCCGGAATGAGATTGCGCAGGATTCTGACGCAATACTTATCTGACCAGTTGTGCAGGATCCATCGAAAGAGGTAGACCTCCGCGTTCTGGACCGGCTGCGGCGTCAGGAAATCGTGCGTCATGAACGTCACTCGACCGGCGAGGTCCTCCGGCAGGTCCTTCTTGCCTGCTTCCACGACTGGCGCCAGATCTTGGACAATGATTGACAGCTTTGGAAAGGCCCTGGAGATGGCAATGGCCACCTGTCCTTCGGAACCTCCTACCTGCCATTGGTTTAGAACGATTTCTTAATTAGTCGCAGCGTGTGCACTCACATCTACGATCGTGCGACTTCCCGGCTGGCCCCAGTCGAATCCATTGACCGTGTGCACCATAGCCAAATCGCTCCTGCTTGACAGTGCTCTCATGACATTGGAGAATCTATGAGCTTTTTCTGGATGATCAGAGAAGAACTCGTAAATGGGTTTGTCAGTGTTGTTGTACAGTGCAAAGCCCTACCTAGGAGTTAGTTCTGTGGCACATGTTACTGAGTGACGACCAGACGAACTGTTTCATTCGGTTCTTCTGATTTGTGGTATTTTACCATCGCTGGAACCTTGGGTGTCGTGGTCAGCAGATTTTTGATATCCTGGAGTATAGTAAATACAAATCATACTGTTTGACTTGTCGCAGGCCACAGGTCTTCCACATTCCAAGCCACCCACTCCCGGAACATTGGATCTTCAGACAAGAGCCGCGACGGCGCCGTATGTGCGACCATGTCTGGCTGAGGCTCGTGAAAGATGCCTGTGTACAATGAGCCTCACGATATGAGAATGAATGCAATGCATACCTTGCAAAGCCGCGCGACGTATAATCTGGCACACATCCTCCTCCAACAGCCCACTATACTCGGCGATCTCGGCAAAGCTGGCCTCGCTGCCGACCGGGAAAGAGTGGTCCAAGCGAAAGTGGACAATTGCATGCTGGCTCAGCAGCTCATTTGACTGTCAATGAATCAGCAGATTTGCATGAGTACGTAGCTGCTCCAGCTCGCCCGGAAACCAACAGTAAAAGTCATCAAATAATCCCGCGGGCCAAGCATCAGTCGACGCAGCTCGAGTGTGTCATCAATGATGGCGACACGGGCAGCTTCGATTTCAACCTCCGTCTTAGGAATCATTGACTGCAGTGGCGCGCTGACGTCGAAGGACGGCGTGGGAAGATGATGCGCATTGAGATATTCATGGACTTTGGCCGTATTATCAGCTATCCTCGCGGACAGCTCAACGATTCGGGGCATGGACATGGTGCAGGGTTGCAGCTGGCGATTCGCGACAGTAATCACTTGATGTTTCACTGAAGAATATGAAGGAGAAAGACATTCAGTGCTTTCCTCGCGGCGTTGTGATAATACCTGCCATGTAAGCTGACACAAGGTGATTGTGGATGAAGCGGCAATTTTGAGTTTGCTCCTCAGGGACTGACAGCGATAGACTTCAACTAACAATCCCAGCGGTCTATATCATGAGACGAAGATTATGTGAGAAATTGAACATCACATCGCCAAGTGGTGTATCATAAACACCCGCAAAGCTCTTTACACCAACTTCAATCCCCTTTCCATACCGCAACAATCAAGGAGTGGTTCGAACCCGGCGGTCGCGTCACTCCTTCGAACTCGAATCGCCCGTCGGCCTCACGAAATAGTGCAATCCAGTCATCAAGTTCCCTTTCCCTGGCATTCTGTATCGACGTCATAACGAGATCGAAACTCCTCAATCGGCCCTCAAGTCCGTTAGGGATTTCGCCTGGTCCTGGAAGAATCGCCTCACTGATCATGACCCTGGAACCTTGGCGCAAACTCGGAATCAGACTCTTGAGTATCTTGATGCAATATTTGTCCGACCAATTGTGAAAGATCCATCGGAAGAAGTACACGTCGGCTCCTATCACGGGCTGCGTCTCAAAGAAGTCATGGACCATGAATTCAATACGACCTGCAACGTCCGATGGGACATTCTTCCTGGCCTCTTCCATGACGGGTTCGAGGTCCTGCACGACAAATGACATGGAAGGGAATTTGCGTGCGAGTGCCACGCAGACGAATCCTTCAGAGCCGCCGACCTGCATGAATCAGTTTCAAGGACGATGGCGAAAAGGTATACTGCTTACATCAACGAGAGTACCGTTGCCAAACTGCTCCCACGGATAATAGTCAGTGACAAATTTGAGGTCAAAAGGTTTGCCCTCTGTAAAAGCCTTCATCATATTTCCAAATCGTTTGGAACGCTCGGGATAGTCCGATAAGAATTCATACATTGGCTTATCCGTGTTGTTCGCCAGTGAGAATCCCTAGATTTTGTCTGTCAGCCGTGCAATTCGACACTGGTCTTATACTCAATGTATCTGCACATACCGTCTCATTTGGCTCCTCCGAGCCGGGGAACTTGACCAGTGCATTGCATGTCTGAGCTGCCGCTTGCCAGAGCTCGCCTGTGCATGTCGCGACAAAATCGTGCACTCCTGGATTCTCGGCCAGGAGCCTCGATGCAGCACTATGGGCAACAACGCCCGGCTCCGGTTCCTCGAAAATCTTCTGTGTAACTGCATACCGCACCAGCTTGCGGACGGTGCTTTCGGGTAGACCTGAACCTGCGGCCATTTCTTCAAAGGTAGTCTTGCTGCCAACAGGTAGATTTCGAGCCAGGTCGAAGCGCGTCACTGCTTGCTGCGGAAGTAGAACATTGTTCTATGTTTGCTTAGCACATGGATTGCTGGGTTTGTACAAATGGTGTCACCTACAACGAAGCTGAAGAGGTAATCTCTCGGCCCAAGCATTAAATGGCGTAGTTCAGCCGTGTCCTTGATGACCGACAGACGCAAAGCTTCAATCTCGGGTGCATCGCTTGGCACGCACCCATACAGGGGAGCATCTACACCAAATGACGGCTGCGGAAGGTTGTGCTCTGTCAAATAGTCGCCCACTTTGGAGGTATTGGCGGCAATGCGCGTTGCCAACTCGACAATGTGTGGGACGTCCATGATCAAGTACTAGGATTACTGATGTCGAAACATGAAATTGAAACAATTTGAAAGTGTCAACAAGTTTATCAGAAACGACTTCTTTGCCAAAAGATTGTGTGCGCAAATTCTTATCTCTACGTGTGTACCTACCTAGATATTTCAAGGGCGGGGTGCTCCCGCGGCGAAGCAACGGGACACCTGCAGCAGCCGCAGTAGCAGGGATAATATGTCGTTGGTGATTCAATCTTTGTTAAATTTGCCGATTGTATGCAGATAGAAACAGCTGTCGCGATAGCCAAGTCGTGCATATTACACCATATCAATCGTGTTTTGAAACGAATACATACTGCTTATGTCCTCAAGCTATGCACACCTGGTAGAAATGCGCCTGCCTCCAGTACGTGGTGGGTGCAGCTACCTCGAAACTACCTACTGCTTCCTTTAATGGCTGTCATAGATTCCCACGAATTTTCACTCTGTTCTGGACGTGGTTGGCGTCAAGGATTCTCGCTACATCGGAAGGCATGGCGGGTTATCACTAGGAGAGTTGTGCGGCAGTCGTGGGCGAAGAAGACAAGGAAGACGAGTAATAAAGATCACATGGGTGGATGGGCCTGCCAACATCATGTAACAACAACGATTTCATGACTATATTATAATCATCACGAGGCTTTGGGAGTTCGTGCTATCTCTATATCAGGTGTACAGTAAGTTCCATCCTTCGTCTGATGTATCCTTCCATATTCCAAGCAATGCCTAGGCCTTGTTTGCATTATACCGATATAGAATAGGGCGGTGGAGAGAGAGCAGCCGACTTTAATCGCGACGAATGTTGCGCACAACGTAAACGATTCAGCCAATTCCGGTCCCGTTGAATCGGAGATCAGGCTGATCGCGTCATATTGAAAAGAGTGACTGCAGTAACATTTGAGACCAGGTTATCGAGTGGAAAACCTTATCTCAATATATACCGCTGCGGGGGCGCTAGGGGGGGGGGGGGGGGGGGGGGGG